>CM042150.1:9704272-9757707 GCA_023376005.1 Doryteuthis pealeii
AAAATGTAAAAGTTTTCAAATAAAATAACTGGTGCATTATATTGTTTATTCATTAATATATCAACACTGAAAATTTCATTAAATTCGGTTAATCCCTTGATTTTGAGTATCTTTTTTTTTTCTTCAGCGGGGTGACATATGATGGTGGAATTTATGTCCGTTAAGTAGGATTTAACCAATTTTTAACAATAATTATTTGTAATACGAGGATAAATCAAAAGTTTTGCAATATTTTGGTAACGTGAGTGTTGTATACTGGAACTGACTATTTAAGTTAAATTTTACTTTTTATCACCAAAATTTTAAGTAACCCCCCTCAGAAATGCCTATTTTTTCAGTAAAAAAATAAAACATTTTCCATTTATCTAGACATAGCATGAAAATGCTGATCGAGAACATATTACTCATATACAGTAATGCTGAAGCTTTTTAATTTAGTGCACCCTGGGATGCACATATTTGCATTGAATGAGTTACAGGGAAAATTTATGGGTCCCAACTAAAGTTTCTTAATAGATTGTAGGGTTTTTATTTATGATCTGGGGAAACAACTAAAGCCAGCTAACTCCTACCTTGTAACCTATCCTGTGTAATTCGTTTCAATAGAAACTATTGAAATGTATTTACAGTTAGCTTGAAATGGTGGGTGGGAGAAAAAAAAAACACTGGGACATATGGATATGATTTTACTGCATCTTTTTAGATTTTTGTGCATCAGGGATGTAGGGCACATACCTATCAGCATCCCTGCATATCATCATCATCATCATGTCGCGCTTGCAGCACGGATATCCATGACAATCTCTCGCCAACCCTCCCTATCACTCATTGCACCTGGGAGGTCCTCCGCTGAGCATATAGCATCCTCGCATAGCTGGTCAATGTAGGTTTTTGCTGGGCGCCCCACACTTGCATGTCCATGTGTTGGCTTCCACAGGAGAACGTCGCTTATGAGTTCGTCCTTGCTTCTCCAGCAGTGTCCTGCATGCCTTGTCCGTCTCACTCGGATAGTTTGAGAGAGGGGGGGCAGGTGACCGTACAGCTGTCTCTTCGTGGGGTGCTGCTTCCACGATTTGTTCAAGACTGCACGTAGCATTCTTGTGCAGCTTCCATCTAGCTTATTTTCAAGACGCTTCGTTAGGGTCCAAGTGGTGCAGCCATATAGCAGCACCGATATAACCACAGCCTGGAAGAACTGTCGCTTCAGCTTGTCAGAGATCAGACCTCCATATGACTGACAATTTGTTTGTGGCCGACCATGCCTTTGCTATTCGTGTGTTAACATCTTTCTCTGTGGATGAGATATTACTACCTAGGTACGTGAATTGTTCTACAGGCTTGAGAGGCGTGCCGTTGAGTGTTGAGATGTTTCCTTTCTTTTTGAAACTCATGAACTCTGTTTTACTGGAGTTCACATAGAGGCCGATATTTTCTGCAAGCTGTGTAGCAGTGACTCAGCTTGTGTCGGTGTATCTGCAAGGAGTGCAAGGTCGTCAGCATAGTCTGCATCTGTGACTGTTTGTGCGGATAACGCCTGCTCCTTGCCTTTTTCAGTGTGAATCCCTTTTCTTTTATGGTATCTAATGATGTTTTGAGTACGTAGTCTAGGCATATTATGAATATATATGGTGCCAATGTATCTCCTTGTAGGACTCCAGCAGCGATGTCAAAGAAATCTGTGTCGCCATCAGGTGAGCGTACCATTGCTCTAGTGTCCCTATATAGCATCATTATAGCTGCAACCGTTTCTTTGGGGAGGCCATATGCTAGTAGTATTTGTTCCATTTTCCCTCTGTGTATGGAATCAAATGCCTTGGAGAAATCTACGAATAGTAGCGTTGCTTCTAGATTCTTTGCTCGTACTCCTTCTATGATCCGTCTTATAGTCAGGATCTGAGAGGTTGTGGATCGATTTTTGCGGAATTTTGGTTTCTCCTAAGGATTTTTTCTATTTCAGGTCGGATGCGATTAAGGAGAAGGGCATTATATATCTTAGCTGCAATAGCAGTAAGAGTTATGCCTCTGTAGTTCTTAGCCATTCCGAGATCTCCTTTTTTAGGAATGGGAGGATGCAGCCTTTTGTCCATCTATCTATTCTATTTTGTCTATACACTGCATTGCATAGCCCAAGCAGTATGTCACTGAACTTTCCTATCTTCCATACCTCCGGGGTATTCCGTCAAGTCCTGCCACTTTTCTACCTTTTAGCTTCTTTAAAACTTGGTTGATTTCATCTATCGTGAAGTCCCCAGTTTGATATCTAGTTGTTATCGACAATCTTTTGGGTATTATCTTCTACTATTTTAGGTGGGTTCCCCAGAAGTTTCTGGAAGTGGTCTTTCCATTTTTGGAGTCTATCTTTTTGGCTGTTTGCCTTTAACTTCGATTTAGAGTACTTTTCCTACGCTGACTTCATTAACAGTTTGCCATGCTAATCGTGACTGTCTGTCCTCCACCGATTGTCTTATATTATTTATTTGTGTTTGTATGTATTCTATTTGTTCTTTTTTGTATGTTTTGGCTAGTTCTATCTGGGCTTTTCTAAGGTCGTGTAGATTGGCATTAGTTGGGTTTATTTTATTACGTTCTACTGCTTCTTTTATATCGTTTCTCTTTTCTCTAACTGTTTCTGTCTCCATGGAACATGGTGTCTGGCTCTTGGTTTGGTTGGTACGCACTCGGCTGCTGCTTCTTGGTGAGCATTGACGAAGTTTTCGTATTCCTCGTTTGGTGTGGAGCTTTCGGATATCTCCTGGAGGATATCGAATTTATTCTAACTGCAACAGCGTAGCGATTGCATATATCGCTGTTGGCAAGTGTCGCCAGTTGTATCGTATGGATTTACTAGTTTGCTTTTTATTCCTACGTAGGCTTAGTCGTAATTTTGCTGTGACTATTCTGTGATCTGAGGATACTCCTTCAAAAGAGGAATACGCTTCACAGTTAATTGCACTATTTATCCACTTTTTGAGGATGTAATCTAGTTGTGCCTTTGTGTTATTTGGGTATGTGTGTGTCAAAGTTTGCCCTTCCGTTTTCGGAATTTGGTGTTTAGACAAACAAGCCCGTTCTCAACAGAGAACTCAGCTAGGAGATCACCGTTCCTGTTTGGGGTATTGTGTAAGCTGAATCTATTGTTTTCGTTTCTTCCTATGTGTGCATTCAGGTCTCCCTGCATATATATATATATATATTCTAAAACAAGAACCTACATGCTATCTCTTTTAAATAGATTTCGTTCTGTTCTGCCTTGGCTACTTGGAAAATATCCATAATCAAAATTTTCTTTTAAATGCTAATATTCAGTCACCAAAGTTGATTTTGAGTTTGAATATTGGATATATGACATGTATAATTCCATTTGTTAGAAGAAAATCAAACTGTATTTATTCATTTCATTTAGTTTGATACTGCTATGTGTTATTAATATTTCACCAAAGTCTGGTTTTAGATCTCATTTTTTTTCCAGTGCACTTTTACATGTGTATCAAAAGTTTAAAAAATATCAAATTCTTTCCAACATCTTATTATAATAAAGATTTTGTGTCTGTTTGTAACTGAAACTATGTCACTGCTTACATCACAATACCCCCAGGAATTGTATAAGTTTATCAATGACTATTTAATTTATAGTTAAAATCATTAATACATAGAATAAATCTTATTTATTAATGATGTCTCTATGAAAATCCTGCCTTGCTATCACTAAGAAATAAAGGTTTACATAATAATTAAATTTAAATAAAAAAGAAACTGTTCAAAACCTGATGCAGTTATATATTGGCTTTTAAAGTCCAAATTGCAAGCCATAAGATGAAATGCTGATGATGATTTAGCATCATGTGAATAACATGATGCTAAATCATCATCAGTATTAATGAAAATGCATTTCCTTATCATCATCATCATCATCACAAAAGAAAATGCATTTCCTTTCGATCATGATTGTTTTCCATTATAAATTTCTTCCCAATTTAATTTTTTGATTTCAGTGTATTGCACCATAATTTAATTGCAATAACACTGGAAAAGATTCAAATTTGATGAAAATAAACTCATTGAATCTTTTTAGAGTGTTTAATTCTAGTTTTTCAATTAAAGTACTGCATTACAAAATCAAAATAAAGCAACAAAAAAAATCATAAAAATACTGAAAACTAACAGCTGAGCAGCCAATAATTTGTAAGCAGCTCAAACACAAGAGGTTTGCTGCAAAATATATAAAAGTGTGGGAAAACAAAAAGAAAGGAAAAAGAAATGGTATCAGAAATATTCAGAGAATTGTTTTTGCTTCTTATGGAATTATGTACAGGTGTGTAGAAATTGGGTGGGGAAAGGGGGTAAGGGTTGGTAAAGGTGCAGTTTCAAGTAGGCATGGAATTCTCTAGAAAAAGAAAAATACCCCCCCTTTCTTTTTTATATTATCTTTTATTTGACACCTGTTTTTTTTTTGGGGGGGGCACCCTCATTTCTGATGTCTTCTCCTCTTCTCTTTCCTTCATCAATGTTTCATTATGTGTATTTTTTTATTTATTTTTTTATTTATTTACTCAGGTTTGCTTATTCTGGCCTCGGGTTGCTTACAGTACCGGCTGTTTCTAAGGATTCCTTCTTTGTTTTTTTCTTTCTTTCTTTCTTTCTTTCATTCTCATTCTTCATTTTTGATTTCTTTTCTTTTTTTTAAGTTACTTTCTTCACTCTTCTTTGCTCCACCACAAACTTTAAAAAAATGTTTTCTTTATTTTTTTTCCATCATGTTTGCTTCTTTCTTTTTTTCTCTCTCTTCCCTCTGCTCTCTTCCTTCATTTCTTCCTTCTTTTCTATACTTGATTCTCTTTAAATCTCTTCTTCTCTTTTCTACTTCATCTTTCCTTTTACTTTCCACTCTTCTCCACTCTCTTGAGTTCTCTCCCCTGTCTTCCCCTCTTCCTCTTCAAAGAACCTCTTTTTATTTCTTTTCTCATTCATTCCTTAAATCTGTATCAATCTAACAAACTGTTTCATTAGTCATGATATCCTCAGGGCAGATGGTTTGCAGGCAGTGCCAATCAAGTGCCAGGAAAAATTCTTGGAGAATTTAGAATCAGATTGTTCTTCACAACCAAAAGTTTATTCAAAATTAACATCAAGTACATGTTTGTATAGAAGGGTTGGCCATTTTTACATTTGATCACTGGTGATATACTGAAATTATTTGAGTATAACATGCACCCCTAACTTTAAACGACAAAATTCTGAAAAAAACAAATCTTATGTATAATATACAATGATTTTTAGGAATTTGTAGCAGATAAATTTAAATTGGTTTGTACTCACTAAAAATAAGAATTTATATAGAATACATTATATTTCTCTGAATTTTTGAGATGATGAGGCTTGATAATTTGTATTATTCGGTCTATTGTCCTCATCTTTATTGTTATCTGCACAATGTTTTGGCTGTGGTACCTTCCGGCCTTCTTCAGGTATTTCTTGTCAGACACTGGAACCTTCTCAAACTCAAGAACCTTCATAGAACTTTGAACCAAACCCTTTATTCAATCCATGGGGGTAGACTGTTTTCATTCCATTAACCATGACTGGGTACAAGAGTTAATCTATGTTAATTATTCTATGTTACTGTTGTCCTTGACCAGGATTGAACTGGTAGCCCAGAGCTAACTGTCACTTAGAACTGTATTAACTCAATGCTTATATCAACTACACCATGGGCTCAATTTATGAGGACGAATAATCCAAATAATGCAGAATACATTATGTTTTGAAACAAAATTTACAAAGTATTCCGGATAAATACATAGGTATGTTCAAGCAAAAATGTAACAAGCTAGCGGTGAAAAAAAGGTCACATTAGGAGAAACAAAATTATAAACACACATATTCCAGTGGCTGTAAAAGTTTAGAAAATAGATATAATTTATTTTTGCTTATACCATCCCGAATATAATGAGGATATATATATATCCCAAGTGTATTAGTGCTATGGAAAATGCAAATAGCCTCATTTATGATTTGAACTTGGGAGGCTGAATCCACTTCCTATGATGATAACCATTGCGCCATGAGTGCCTCCAGAAACTTTTACAACTGTGTAAAAAAAAAAATATTTTTTTTACTAAAAATTTGAAACAAACAGCATATAAGTTACTTTCTTTAATGACATTCATCTTTTTGGTTTAGATATTATTATCAAATGTAAGGACTGGGAACTTTTGCATACAATTTTGTACTTAACCAAAAATGGTTAAAAACCTGAAATTTTCAATGATCCCAGGAATATAAACATCGCTGACGACTCACCCCTCATCATCTATTTTGCAAAATGGAAGCTTGTTGATTCCTCTCAAATAAAATTCAGCTGATTTTGAACTGGATAAGTTTTCCACAAATATTTTCACCTGATCTTCTTGAAAACATTTTTTTGTCATTTAGAATATTTTGTAGAGAATGAAAATAAAAAAATGGAAATGACTTTGTGAATAATATGGTAGATTGGTTATTTTTTTCGTTTAGATATTATTATCTAATTTAAGTACTGGGAACTTTTGCATACAATTTTGTAGTTAACCAAATGGGCATAACTTCTATTTTTCTTATATTTCTTAGTGATATGTAAGACACATTGCAGGACTTTAAATGCAGTAATAACATGGGCTGTTTTGAGGCAAATCTAACACAGATTTTCATAGAGACCTCATTAATAAATGAGATTTATTCTGTATTAATGATTTTGACTACAAATTAAATACTCATTGATAAACCTACACAATTCCTGAGGATATTGTGACTTAAGCAGTGACATAGTTTTGGTTACAGACAAACACCAAATCTCCATTATAATAAGAGATCTTACCAACATAAAAAAAAAATGAAATTGCTCCAATATTTTTTCCTGCATGGTTCTTGCTGACTATGGCGTTTTTTCATAGTGATGAGTGTGGAGTGTTTTCTTGGAAGATTTTCATGCACATGTTGCAGCTTTTGGATTATGAAGAATAATTAAAGTTCCAATTACCGTCAAACTGGGAAGACAAGGCAACAAATGGTTGTAACTTAAATACAAACCCGAATAGTCACAAAGTCTACTGGAGAATGACAGGATATGACAATGTCATTCAAATCAAGCAGTCAAGCAGCCAATCAGAACTCAAGGAATGGAATGACCCAAATCACCCAAATTCATGAATAGGTCATTCTTGATTTCTATATATACCAACTGTCTTGGACACTGCTTAAGTTGTACTTAGCTGATGTTATTCAAACCAACAGTAGACTTACTGACTTCAATAGAGTATAAGTCGACATTGAGTGTCTGATTGCAGTTTCAAACACAAAATGAATACCATAATGATTCTATCTTACATACATCATAACTTTCCTTCCACGAAGCTCCACACTTGGGCTAGGCTCCAGAGATTTATTCGTCAATCCACTGCCTTTTATGTTGTAAGTAAGTAAAGTCATGGGGTTGCCTATAGTCGATATCAGCCATACAGCGAGGGAGTCTATCCCTTTTCACTTGTGCTAGACTAAGGAGATTGTTTTTAGCATCTGAGGTGGAGCATCACACATACCATTAGCTCCTCACTTTACCACAGAGATTCCTGTGCTACTCATATGCTGAGTTGGCGGTATCGAACCAGGAACCTTGAGGTTACCAGCCGAACACTCTACCAACCGAGCTAAACCAGTCCTATGCAATCTTCTTTATTCATCTTACTAAGAATATGAGGAACTCAAATACCCAGTTTGCTCACCTTTTCTATCTTTTTAAAGTGGCGGTAGATTGTGGATTGGGATATGTTGAGGTCAAGTATTAACTCTCAAGTACTTTTGTGCAGATTGCATTCCACTAATTCTCTTAAAGCATCTTGATTATGGTCTGATGAGCATCCTAGTCTGGGTTTATCTCTCAATGACATATTGCCAGAATCAATCTTTGAAAACTAAATTTAGACTTGGCATCCAGTAATGACACCTTGGCCACAAACACTCCAAATTTTCTTAGCTGTTTCTGTAGCATTTTTGTTATTCTTAAACTCCCACAACAATACATATCGAATATTACATGTCTGGTAAGAGACAGATTGGTCGCCCCCAGCTGCGTTTTTCTGTAAGAATAATCTCAGGTGCTTTGGGCATCACCCCTTCCAGACGGGAAAAT
Organism: Doryteuthis pealeii; assembly: GCA_023376005.1. Classification (NCBI taxonomy): domain Eukaryota; kingdom Metazoa; phylum Mollusca; class Cephalopoda; order Myopsida; family Loliginidae; genus Doryteuthis; species Doryteuthis pealeii. Next base: position 9,712,437 of record CM042150.1, read on the forward strand.
TTGGCACAGGACCGCCCTCCATGGCAGCAGGCTCTCCATAGCAGACTAATCATGTCTGAAGCCACCCTGGTGCAACACCATGGAGCCAAGAGATCCAGAAGAAAGCAGCTGCAACAAAGCACCGGCACATCAACAGGGACAGTCTTCACATTGGACTTCAGTCATAGGAGGCACTGTAACTTCAGGAGCACAAAAATTATATGGACCATATGACCTTTAGGCACCCCTTTTTGATCTCAATTCAGAAAGACATGTTTTTCATTTACACCATCAATATCCGGTTCTTTGTTAGGGATTAGGCTAGGAGTTAGTTTTATAATTTAAAAAAAAAACCCTCTAAAAATCGTCTGTTAACAAACAACTGGATATTGAAAGTGTAAATGAAAAACATGTCCTTCTGAATTGAGATCAAAAAGGGGTGCCTAAAGGTCATATGGTCCAATTATATTATAGTCTTCTGAGATTGAAATACCATTGGAATGCACTTTCTGTTCGTCCATTTTAGGAGTGTGAAATCATAGATTAAATTATGATGCACTCTCTTTCACTATTGAAATAAGAATGATCGATGAAAACCCTCTTTAATCAAGTAATTTCCAGTTGCATTTAAAACATTGAAAGTTTAAAATGCATAGTCACAACTTGTTTTTAAAAAATGGAAATTATGTATAACTCAACCCAATATTTACTAAGTTTAGTTGTGGCACAAAGACAAGAAGTATTGAGCGCCCTGTACGAATCAAACTAACTAGTAATAATTTATTACTCTAGCTTGCTAACCATTATGCTACATGAGGTGCCCTAATTGTTTATTAAGATTCATGTTTATCAATAAGTCAGAAAAAACAAGTTCGTATCTATTGATAAACTGGGTGATTCCATTTCAAATCATCCAGGCCATATCACCCACCCAAATTTGAGGTTCCAATTCCAGAAATTGGTGGAGTTATATTGATTTTAGCTCCCAAATTTGAGGGGGGGGGGGTGCAAAAAAAAAATGACCACTTTTTGTAACCTATTTTTGTCTGTAAAATGAGTTCTACTCCTAAAAATTGGTTTATAAAAGCATTTTTGCCCAAGGAATCCAAAAATGCTATCAAAAATGTCTTAAAGTCAACCAATTTTAAGTTATTGATGATTTCTGATTTTTTTCATAGCAAGATCAATATCCCGATGTGGCACTGCATCTATGACAACATTTTTTTCTATTATTATTTCACATATATTGAACATTATTTGTAGCAAAAAGATGGTTTGATATTTGCTCAGAACCAAGTAAGGCTCGAAGTAGAGTGTTTTATGCCACAAGACCACTTAGTACCCAGGCCATAGACCATTCAGAAACCACGATCCTATCCTCAGACATTATAGGTTGCTATCCATGGCCAAAAAGTGGCCCTATTTGGGGATGAGGGAGTCTTACACTTCTGCAGAGGTGCAGTTGGCATATTCTACAGTCCCAGATAATGTAAGAATTGGATTTTAAGAGACATTTAGGGTATCCCATTCTTTGATGCTGCTGCTCTTAGAATGATGCTTATTAAATCAGCATGGTTTTTTCTACCATTCTCTGAGATCCAATAAAGTGATCTTTACAACTTAACACAAATCTATCTCAGCTCAAGTGGATTCACTTTAGCACTGATGATAATTGCCATCAGCCATTAATTCTTTGATCTCAGATTCAATGAAAATACTTTCAGGTTTGTGTCACTTTTCTCTCTACCAAATTTTATGTTTAGATATTGAAATCCACAGCCATCATGCTCTATTGCTTTTACAAAGTTCTTCATGGGGTCAGCTTTGATGTAAATGGGTGTAGAGAAATCATGATGGGAGATTACCAGTAGCATATATCTTATACTGTATGGAGAGGAGGGAATGGTGTAATGGTTACTGTTGTAGGAAATGGACATGGTGAGACAAGTTCAAATCCTAGACAAGGCTGTTTGCATTTCACATAGCACTAATACCTTGGGAAAGGTATGAATCCAACTATTCTCCCTCCAGCTATAGGTAAATAGTAGAGCAGACTGGGCAACCAGTCTAGAAGAAGGAAAACTGAATTCAAACCTGTTAAACTCCGCTTAAGAAATTGACCTTGTGTCGCATTCTGCTCATGCAGTTTCTTGCTTTGCGATTTTCAAACTTGTCAGTTACCAAGCACTGGTTGACATCATGCCTTTGTTGACTGTTTAACTTAATTCAAATTATGTTAACAAGTAGGAGCTGGATTTATAGGAATCCTAGGAGTCAGAGTCAGCATCTAGGAATACTTATAACTTCCGACTCTGCAACCCTGGTTCTTAGTAATCCAAATCAAGCCAGCTTATTTTAAGAATAGCTCTAAAAGGCCAAAATACTGAAATTTAAAATATTGACCTGTTGATTTAAAAATAGCCCAATTTGTCACACTCGCAAGCCAATAATCTGGCAACCCTGGTGCTGTAACAGTGCAGTGATGCTGATAGCTTTTTAATTTAGTGCATCCTGAGACACGTGTATTTGATTTTAATGAGTCCACTGGAAATTTGATGGGTCCCAACTAAAGTTTCTTAATAAATTGCAGAGTTTTTATCTATGAACAAGTAAAGCCATCTAACCCCTACCTTGTACCCCATAGCATGTAATTCATTTCCAAGAAAATATTGAAATGTATTTACAGTAAACTGGAAATGATGGGGGAAGAAATCACTGGGATGCATGGATACAATTTTATTGAGTCCTTTTAGATTTTTATGTGTCAGTGACGCAGGACGCGTACCTATCAACATCTCTGACAGAGTGTAACTAAATATTCTATCTTAATGCTGAGTATTGTTTCTGTGAATTCCTGAAAATTCCAAAGAGTGCTAAAGAAGGTCCAATTTGCTAATGGAATGAGTTTTCAAAATTAATTAAAGAAACTTAATAATCTCTTTGAAAAGTTTGAATTAAAAAAAAATCAAATAATAAAATTAGAAACTTTTTGCGCTCATTACCAACACAGAGATGACAAGTATTTCCATTATCAAATCAGCTAATATCAAAAGATTTCAAAGCCAAAGAACATGGACAAAAAAATTGGGGGAGGGGGGATGCTTCTACATCATGCACAGTAAATGATTTTTTTTTTTTTTTTTTTTTTTTTTTTGAGACGTCACTAATTTACAAAAGAAATAAAAAACTTAATTTTGTGATGCTGTAAAAATGTCCGTTTTTATCAAAAGATAAATGGCACATAAAACATCTCTGAAGTGTATCGATAGATCTGTAGGTGTTATAAGAGGGGGAGGAGCTTCTTGTGAGGGCCACCACCAGCATTTAGCGAGATTTGTTATTATACTTTGGGGCCGGTTTAGCTCAATCGATAAAGCACCCACCGCAAAGTTCCAGGTTTGATACTGGTCCCCATCAACTCAGTGCATGAGTAGCACAGATTGGGTAATCTGATCTGTGCACTAAAGTGGGGAGCTGACGGTAAGTGTGGCACTTCACCTCAGCAAAAAAGACTCCCTGGTCAAGCAATTAACAAAAAGCAGATAAACTCCCTTGCTCTCCAGCTGATACTGAAAATAGGCCACTCTACCAACTTTACTTTATTATTATACTAGCAGAGCTACCTGACATTGCCCAGGACTTCAAAACAAATCTCTTATCCATATTGATATATATAGATTGATAAAAATTATTTTTCTATATATTTGTTTTATAATCTTTTATTCTTTTTTTTTTAAGTTGTTTATCATTATATTAACTCTTGTTCCTTAATCTTCCAACCGTTATCATCTTGCAACACCCTGTGGTAGTAATGAGACTGTCCAACCAAGTCATCCAAGATGAAATGTAAAAATGTAAATCCTGATTATCTGGTGTTGCTTATCTGCCAAATTCTTATTTCTCATGAGTATTGTCACCTCAGCTAAATAATGGACCGATCCATTTTTATTATTAAAAAAAAGAAAAAGGAATGCTACACAGAAAAAAAATATAATAAAGAAAAAGAGAGTAGGGGAAAAATAAAGAGAGAGAGGGTGAGCGCACGGAAGTGATAACGCTGATCTGTTTCAATTGAACATAATAAAAAGATGAAAAGAAGGATAGGAGAAAAAAAAAGGGGTGAAAGAGTTAAATCAAGATTATTATATTTTTTACATATTGAACTATTTTTGCAATAGTTCTTAAGTAAACATATGAATTATGAGAAGAACATGCATAACATGGAATTTTATTTAAAGTTCTATATGGACACCAGCATTTGCCTCTTTCTTTCTTTCTTATATTTTTCTGTGCAGCATGTCCTTTTTCTTCCCTTTCTTTCTAATAAAAACAAAATGTACTATTTCTCGGAATTTTTGAGATGAGGCTTGATAATTAGCATTATTTGGACTATTGTCCTCATCTTCATTGTTATTTGTACAACATTCCTGAGTCCGAGAAGAGATACCTGAAGAAGGTCGGAGGGCACATTGGCCGAAATGTTGTACAAATAATAATGAAGATGAGGACAATAGTCCGAATAATACAAATAATACTAAAAACAAAATGGTCCATTATTTAGCTGTGGTGACAACATTTATAACAATTTGGCAGATAAGCAAAACCAGATAATCAGGATTTACATTTTTGTATTTCATCTTGGATGATTTTGACGATCTCATTTTTAAACAGAGGGTTTTGTAAGATCATAATGGTCATACAATTAAGGAACACAAATATTGCTATATAGATTAAATTATTACATTAAACTTATTAGAAACAGAGGGGTTATAACTGAAGAATAGAACAGCTTGGATGCTGGCTCTTCCTATCACACTCTTTGCTTTTTTTTTTTTTTTTTTTGTCAATGGATTTCTTTTAAGATTTATCCCAAAGATTTTTGCTCATATTTATTAAGATAAAATCAAATAATTAGAAATCAATACCAAGCAAATATTTATTAAAATCAAATTTTTAAGATCAATAAGCAAATTAGTCTTCCTGTTCACACTGTAAACAGCTTTTTTGTTGGTTATATAAATACAATTGCATGTAATTAGTACTAGCAAAAAATATGTGCCCACTTGGTACAAGTATTTAAGTTTTAATATAATCAAATATTACATTGAATTAGAAAGACTAATGAAATTAAATAAGAACAAAAAGATTACTTATTTTTACTTTATTCAAATTGATTTCAATAAAAAATTATACATAGGATTGCTTTTAATACATTTGAGAATAAAAGATATTAGAATTCAATAGCACCAAGTAATCATTTATTAAACACGGTTTTGTTAAAACCAGTATGCAAACTATTCTCACCATATATTATGTAAATATTTATTTCTTAATGAAATAGAGCACACATTGTAGGATTTTAAACACAATAATGTTTTTTTTAGGCAAATCTATCAGCTAGACCTTTAAAGAGACATTGTAAATAAATAAATGCTAATTAATATTAATTAATGATTATTTAATAACCATTGAAAATATAATGTAAATAACTAAGGAAATAGAGACATTGGTGGTGATGTAGTTTAGGTTACGGACAGACTCATAAGTCCATTATTATGAGATTAAGATAAGGTGAATAGTATTGATGATATTAACTGATTTTCTTATAATTGAGATTTAAATAAAAATAAAATCATGGAAAATGTGTCATAAATAACTAAGGGAATTTTGACATTGGTTGTGATGGTAAAAAAAAAAAGAAGACTAGCAGATTATTGATAGTGAGTTTGATTCTCTCTGGGTTCCTATACTTCTGATCTTGTTTCTAAACTACGCAAAGCTTAGTTGGTTATTTTGTTTTCAGATCATTTAATGCCGAATCAAGAGATTTTGATATTTGGCTTTTTACAGTACCTGCTGTTGCCTAAATGGACTCCCAAGTATTGAACAGGCTCATTACTGCTTAACTTCAATGATCTAGCAGGAACTGGTGCTTTTAAAATGACTTCATAAGTGCAAAGTTTAGTAAAGGACAACTAGATATTCTTGATTTTCATTCACACATTTTTTTAAACCTTATTTTTATCAATTTAACCCATAGATGAAACCCTTACTGGTACTACCCTTCCAGGTTAGAGTGGATCTGAAAGTAATAGCAATGAAGGGGTATTCCATACTCCCCAGAGCTTCCAAATTGGAACTTGTCCATGAAGAACAGTAGTAGTAGTACTATTTAATTCATAGCTTATGGATTAGAGGGTTCATACCTTTCCCAAGTGTATTAGTTTGCAAGATAACCTAATTGCATGACTAGAATTTGAACTCACATCCTATGATGATGTAATTCAACACATTAGTCACGACAAAACTACCTAGGTATTTAGTATAGCATTACAAAAAAGAAGATTCAAAACATTTTAGTGGTTGTTTTTTTCTTTAAAATAATATTATGGTGGAGCAATAGAAACGTCAGTGGTAACATTAGAAACAATTACATTCATTTAAAGAAAAAACTGTTTCTTTAGATTTCTTTCATCTTTCAGAATATTTAAAATTTTTGATTTCTTTGTTTTTTTTTTTGTTAAAAGGATTATCAGTCAGTAGTAAAAATTACTGTAAAATAATCTTGTGATTTTACAACTCTTAATTTATTAGACAATTTCACAGTGAATTAGTTTCAATTATTTAAAAAAAAAAAAAATGAAACTTTCCAATTTACCAATAGAATTCAAAGAGGAATAATTGCAGATAGAAAAAGAGAGAAAAATGTCGAAAATTAACTAAAACAATAAAATTTATGGAGTGGCCTATTGTCAGTATCAGCCAAATAGCAAGAGAGTCTTTCCATTTTTTGGTAGTTAGAACAGGGAGATTATTTGTGCTGAGGTGGAGCTCCACATCTACCATGAGCTGCCCACATAACTGCACAGATCAGATTACCTAATCTGTGCTATACATGTGCTGAGTTGATGGGGACTAGTATCGAACCCACAAAAAAAATAAATGTACCAAATTTTAAAACAAATATTTTCTTAATAAAAGAGCTTGCTAAATCTACTTATAAAATCTAACATGAAGCGATTTTTGAATACCTAGATAAAGCTGACTTTTGTCACTGCAATATATATATATATATATATATATATATATATATACACTACTACAAGCAATATGAGTAATACCTTTTTCTCCTTGCATATTTTTTTTTTTTTTTTGTACTTGATTGTATTTTAATGGTTTATTCATTCGTAATAGATTGTCTGAAAATCCTGCCACTTAAATAAAATCATCCACTTGAAAGAATTTTGCAGCTCATTTGCTCTTTTGATGTCAAAACTTTTGCATCAGCACAAGTTGAGATTGCTTGATACAATTCTTTGACTGCATGTCGATTCCATTAACACGTGCAACATCTCTCTCACATATTGATTAGCTTCAGCCTCCATTTCGGCTATCATAATATGGTAATTTTTTTACCATTTTTAAAACTATTTTTTTTTTTTAGCTTGATTTTTGTCAGGAATGGATATCAATTCAATGTGTGGTCTTCCAGTCACATCTTTTAATGTAGTAATCACTTTTGCATTAAATCTTTTCCTCACTAGTCTTGTCGTTGATGGAAAGCTGGGTGTGTGTGTGTGTGTGTGTACACACATACCAATGTAAAATAACTTCTGGAGACATGCTACAAGTGTACGCAACTTCATGCATATTTTTAATGTCCATGATACCATGATATAAGGAGTCTAATAGTTTGGTTTGGTTGGATTCTATGGCATGTCAATCCTTGTTGGGTTATTTTATGCCAGAGACGTTTTATAAACAACTTAGTAGAAATAATTTTCATTAACTTAATATGTATCAATAAATTAGAATAAATAACTTCATGTGTATAAATAAACGGATAGAAATAATTTTTATAAACTTTAAATAGTTTGAAACTGCTTGAAAATTATTGATATTAGATAGGAATTATGTCAAACTAGTAGCACGGATATCCATGACAATCTCTTGCCAACTGTCCCTATCATTCATTGTCCTTGGGAGGTCCTCTGTTTAGCATCCAGTATCCACGCAGACTTGGTCAATGTAGGTCTTTGCTCAATGGCCTGCTCTAGCATGCCCATGTGCTGGGTGCCACAGGAGAACATTGCTTATAAAAATGCTGAAATGAAGTTTTAAAGAATTAATTTTCTGACCAAATATATGGTTATTAGAGTAGATTTATTCTAGGTTTTACTCTTTGGAACTTTTATTGCAAAGAGATTATTGACTTTGATTCTCTTGATACATCTATGGACAATCATGTCAATTGTTCCATACCATCAGTCATTTTTGGACCATATGACCTTTAGGCACCCCTTTTTGATCTCCATTAAGAAAGGACATGTTTTTCATTTACACCGTCAATATCCGGTTGTTTTAACAGACGATTTTTAGATTTTTAAATTTATAAAACTAACCCCTAACTCCTAACAACAAACAACCGGATATTGACGGTGTAAATGAAAAATATGTCCTTTCTTAATAGAGATCAAAAGGGGTGCCTAAAGGTAATATGGTCCATTTTTTTAAACTCAAAAAATGAATATACCCTTCCTTGATCCTTACCTTGATCCTTACCAGCATTCGAGCACTGTCTTATCATTTATTCAAATGTTTGTCTTTTGTGGATCGTTTTTCTTTTGTTGTTATATATATATATAACAGTAAAAGAAAAACAATCCACAAAAGATTGTGTGTGGTGTATATATATATATATATATATATATATATATATATGCACACACACACACACACACACACAGGTGTGTCAAAAAAGTATTGAGATTTTTGTACTTTTTGACACCTTGTATTCTTTTAAAAAAGGGGGGGGGTAATAAATATTTATATAAGATTCCTCTCTCAAAACCATAACCAACTTTATATCAAATACAGATATTGAATTATGTTTGTATGTCTATCTATCTATCTATCTATATATATATATATATATATATATTGAGACAACTTTATTTAATTTCTCGCAGACCTGTGTAATCAGAACACAAAACCTTTAACTTCGACTCATATGTTTGGCACCTCCAATTTCTCTTTATGTAATTAAATAATTATGACCTACAAATCTCAAAGCCTATGCTTATGCTCCTAACTTGAGTAGGACTATATCATTATAACTGGTTCATATCAAGATACTGTAGCTTTTATATCATACCAATTCATTCCATATTATTTTCTAACTGAATCAAAGACAAATCTTTGAAAGGATATAGAAGAAATAACAATAAAAATAAAAATGCTATAATGTAAGACTTTTTACATATATTTATTCAGCGGATAAGCAACACCAAATAATCAGGATTTACATTTTTGCATTTCATTTTGGACTGTCTCATTTTTAACCAATGGTGTTGCAAGGTGATAACAGTCGTACAATTAAGTAACATGAGTATTGATATATAGATTACTTCCTGTTATCTTTCATAAACAAGAAAAGAAAATCAGATAATCAGGATTTACATTTTTGCATTTCCTTTTGGATGGTCTCATTTTTAACCAGAGAGTGTTACCAGATGATAACGGTTGTACAATTAAGGAACACGAATATTGATATATAGATTACTTCCTGTTAGTTTTTGTAAACAAGAAAAGTATATAAAACCTTTTCTACTGATAAATCTTAAGAATATATGATAATTGATTTTTATAGATAAGATAGATATCTTAGAATGTCTGGACATATGTCTAAGTATATGGTGACACCTGCAATAACTCAAAAATGTATTGGTTACCATTTATCAATAGAATATTAACTTGAAATTCCATGAGTGACAGCTTTTACTTACTTGCATGTATGGAGGTAAACAATGGTATCGGTAAGGAACACATCACACATTTTCAACATCTCCTTGTGTACCAATTACTGCCAATATGAACACTGATAAAAGCACGGTTATGAGCCTTTTTATTTTTCTCCATACACATTTCCAACTCAAGTCATTTAAAAACATCCATCAGCGTATGAACAACAAAAAATCTTTTTCTCTTCTATTTATTATATTGTCCTGAAGAAGGTTTTACATAAACCGAAACATTTAAGCATTGACATAAACATCATAATAAATTCATCTTTTTGGAACAATGTTTTTCCTATTTTTATATATTACTACATGTATCTTATCATAATGGAGATTGTGTGTTTTTCTGTCTGTAACCGAAACTTTATTACTAAAGTCACAATTCCTTTTTAATGTCACATTCTCCATGATTTTATTAAACCTCAATTATTAATAAAATTGTTTTACATTATTAATACTGTTTGCCTTATCTACATACTAATAACATGCAATTGTATTTATATATACAACAAAATAGTGGTTTACAGAGTGAATGGGAAGACTAATTTACATATTGATATTAAAAATTTGATTTTAATAAATATGTGCTTAGAATTATTGATTTTAATTGTTTGGTTTTATCTTAATGAATATGAGCAAAGATCTTGGGGATAAATCTTAAAAGAAATCCATTAACAAGAAGAAATAATTTTATTCTTTACTTCCTACTTTAACTAAATAGCTAAATTAGGAAAATTTTGCAATGAAAGACAGGAGTGATGGAAGAGTAGGTTTCAGTTGTTCTACTGTTCGATTATACTCCCCTCCATTTCAAATCTTTTTATCCGAATTCTGATTTAGTTTCATTAGCCTTTCTAATTTAATATAATATTTTATTACATTAAAACTTAAATACTTGCACCCAGAAGGTGCATATATTTGCTAGTATATATAATTTGTATACATTAGGGAAAATCAAAGGTATATTTGCTTTTGACAGATGTTAACTCCAAAGCCGTACACATTTAACTCTTTGCCTATTAAATTTCCCCCACGGCTGTATCTAATTTTCTTGCTATTTTTTACCTGTATGATAGGATATTTCAAAGTTCACTATCTATTCACCTTAGAACACATTCTATTCAAATACAGTCCTATTATTATTGTAATCTGAGTCCTTCTGCTCAATTATAATAAATTAACCATCAGTTTTTGTAGCGGATTACAGTAGGATTGCAGTGGTAGGAGAGCTGCTCTGTGAGTGGTTTAAAGTAGGCAAACAGTTAAAAGACAAAAAAAATAAATAAATAAAATGAACCTGGGAGTAATGGCAATAAAGGGACACTCCACAGATCTCCAGAACTGGAACCACACCATCAGATGCAATTTTAGGTTATGGTTGGATTTTATGGCATGTCAACACTTGTTGGATTATTTTATTCATTCTTGATGGTACTCAATTTTTTTAAACACATTTTTTTTCTATCTAACTTCTAGATAGAAACCTAACAGGTACTCTGACTCCAAGTCAAAATAGACCTGGGAGTAATGGTGATGAAGGGGTATTCCACATTCCTTTGAGCTCAAGAATTGGAACTTCACCATCAGATAGTTTAATGTCATACCCAGGTCATTAAGACCCTCAGCCATTGCTGTCTAGCACATATATGATAAAAAGTAGGAAGCGCGTGGTGTAATGGTTAAAGTCATGGGAAATGGACTCGTCGCCTCGAGTTCAAATCCTGGACATGGTGATTGCATTTCACTTAGCGCTAATACCCTTGGGAAAGGTATGAATCCTACTCTCCCTCCAGCTATGAGTAAATAGTAGGGCAGACTGGGCTCTTTAACCTTGGTTAGGCAACCGGTCTAGGAGAAGGAAAACTCTGAATTCAAACCTGTTAAACTCCGCTTAAGAAATTGACCTTGTGTCGCATCCTGCTCGTGTGGAGGGGTTGGTAAATATATATATGATAAAAAGGGTTGAGGGGTTGCCGTAGAGCATGACATGACCAGCCGATTAATTGGAGTTGGCCTCTCCAACTGCCCTAAGTAAAGGCCAAAGTGGAGTGTTGCATGTCATGGACTGCTCAGCTACCAAGGTTCTATCCTCAAGCATCACAGGTTGCGGCCAACAGGTGGACCCATTGTGGAGGTCTTACCCCTCTGCAGTTGGTGTATTCTAAAGCCCCAGCTGACAGGGCTCCTATATAGGGGATACAGTCAATGTATTTTAAGTCCTGCCAACAAAATTATGACACTAAGCATATCTTCATGAAATACAGAACTCCTTATACCAAACCAAACAAAGTTAATGAAAATTATTTATACCAACAGTGTTGCTGATAACTTTTTGATTTACTGCATCCTGGGATGCACATATTTGCTTTGAATGAGTCCCCCATGAAAATTTATGGGTCCCAACTAAAGCCATCAAACTCCTACCTTGTAACTATCCTGTATAATTCATTTCTAAGAAACTATTGAAATGTATTTACAGTAAGCTTGAAAATGGTGAAGGAAAAAAAAGAAAAACACTGGGATGCATGGATATGATTTTACTGCATCCTTTTAAATTATCATGTGTCAGGGACGCAGGACATGTACCTATCAGCATCTCTGTATCAATTTGAAGATATTAAGAACTTAAAACATAGAAACTTTTATCAAAATGACGTATCAGCATTAAACAACCTGAAAAGGGTTGATATGCCATTAAATAGACCCAACCATATCTTCTTGAAATACAGAACTTGTGAATGAGTGATCCTTTTGAGCAATATTGTAACCTTTTGAGTGAATGAGACACACAGACAATAGAGAATAGTTTCATTAGATTCATATAAGCATATTGAATAGATGAAGAAGACTTACTGAATGTTGGTCATTCAGTCATATTTATCCTGTGTGTTGAAAGTGGATCACATTCAGGAAATGAAGTTATTGCTATTTTTGCTGTGTCATGTCGCATGTTGTTCAAATATGGCTTCTTGGAAATTCATGACCAACAGACAATATCATTTGGGAATGGATGACTGAATGCCACAACCATTAAATCAATTATCCCTTTCTTTTAGTTTTCTAACCCAAATCCTCTCTCTCTCTCTCTCTCTCTCTCTCTCAGGATGTTAAACTGCATCTAGTGGTGAGGTTCCAATTCTGAAGCTCTGGGGAGTGTGGCGTACCCCTTCATCGCCATTACTTCCAGGTCTACTCTGACCTGGAGTGACAGTACCTATTAGGGTTGCATCTATAGGTTAAATAGATCCAAAACGAGTTTTAAAAAATGTGTTAATAAATAGTTAAAATAAATAACTATATATATAATAGTTTAAAATAGCGAGTTACTTTTGAATCACTCTGTACTTCAACAGAATTGAAAGGGCGGTGGCTGAGGGTCTTCATGTCCTGGCAATGACAAACTATCTGATAGTGAGGTTCCAGTTTTGGAGGTTTGGGGAATGTGAAGCACCCCTTCATCATCATTGCTCTCTGGTCCACTCTAAACCAAAAAATTGGAAGTGTCATTTGAAAACTTATTAATGTGTCATTATGTAGTTTTAGACTTGGACTGAAAGTCACCAAAGGCTTATCATCTATTAATAAAAACTAGCTAAAATAACCCATGTTACTGTGCCCCTCCCCAATGCAATATGTCCATTGTAAATATTAAAGATTACCCAAACAAGTTATAACTTGTATTCTTTGGTTATTATAGCATTCAGCAAAAAAAATCCTCAAACAATTCCGATTTCTCCATGGAAGCAGCAGTAGAAGAAAATCTTGATTGCATCTAAAGTCTTCATCTTGAAATGAGACAGATAAAGGGTTTATTAATAGTAAAGTTGGTGGGGTGTTTTTTTAGGCGGGGGCAGCTCCATAGAAACAAATCTTATAGACACTCAACAATAACAAACACTTCAGGTCTCTCTTTTTATGACACAAACCGCCATGCAGTGAGGGTCTTAAAAGATCTTTTTATTAGTTTGACCAAACAATATTGGTTTTATATAAACATAAGAAATAAAAACTATACCAACTATAACTAAGGATTTATGGAAAGAGTATATATATATATATATATATATATATTTATTATGGGTGCTATATTTCCAAGCAGAAAGTGCTTAAATATCATTGATAGAACATTTATGGTAGCATGAACATGGAGTCAACACCTGATTACTGACAGTTTCTCACTATGCGATCTACAGACCAATTTGGTTTGAAACTGTCAGTAACCAGGTGTTGACTATGTCCATCATCATCATGTTGCACTAGTAGCACGGATATCCATGACAATCTTTTGCCAACTGTCTATCATTCATTGCCTCTGGGAGGTCCTCTGTGCAGCAATCAGTATCAGTGCAGAGTTGGTCTATGTACGTTTTTGCTGAACAGTCCACTCTGGTGCACCTATGTGCTGGCTTCCATGGAAGAACGTCACTTATCAGTTCATCCTTACTTCTCCTGCAGTGCCCAGCATGTCCACGCTACCTTAACTCAAATATATATTTCCTACAGATGAATAAAAATAATAATAATACAAAATAGGTTATTTTCCCCTGTATATGGTTATTTTGCATATGTGTGTTGATCAATTATTTAAAGGTCACTTTTATCTAAAGTGAAAAGGAAATGTTTATTTTAGTAAAGGCTTTAAGATAATTCTTAAAAAAAACAAAAAAACAGTTATGTATTCTTTGTTCACCAATGGAAAAGTAGGCAGTAAAAGAAAGCGGAAATCATAAAACAAGATAAAATTTTTTTAAATTAAATCTAAAGATGAGCAAGACATGCTGGTCACTGCTGGAGAAGTAAGAATGAACTCATAAATGAGGTTCTCCTATGGACTCCTACACATGGGCACACCAGTGTTAGCCGATCAGCATACTACAAAAGAGTAGCTGTACTGCCATTTATCTCCCATGTTGCAAACTATCCAAGTAAGATGAGCAAGACATGCTGGTTACTGCTGGAGAAGTAATAAAGTCATAAGCAATGTTCTCCTATGGACTACTACACATGGACACACCAGTGTTGGCTGGCCAGCAAAACTTACATTAACTAATTCTGTAGAAACAGGTATCAATTATTTTTTAATCAAATGAGAATTTCTGTGTTCAATTGAACCCGTGTGACCAAAAAACCATTCATTTAAAAAATTTTTTTTTTTTAAATGCAAGAAAGTAATTTAAAAAATAACTTTTTCTTTATTTCTATTTTGTTTTCAGTTGTGATTAATGTTTTTATTTGGTTATGGGGTCAAAGCTTGAGATTATCATTTTTATTTTAAACATTTTTTTTGCAATTGGGCTAGATTTAAACGGAGACTAATTCAGAGCTAAGATTTTGAATGTAACTAGCAAATATATGCACCCTCCGGGTACAAGTATTTAAGCTTTAATGTAATAAAATATTATATTAAATTAGAAAGGCTAATTAAACAAAATAATCATCAACCTTTATTTAGTTTTAGTCCTCAATTAAAAAAGTTTGGACCATATTACCTTTAGGCACCCCTTTTTGATCTCAATTAAGAAAGGACATGGTTTTTCATTTACACTGTCAATATCCGGTTGTTTTAACAGACGATTTTTAGATTTTTTTTATTATTATAAAACTAACCCCTAACCCTAACAAACAACTGGATATTGACGGTGTAAATGAAAAACATTTCCTTTCTTAATTGAGATCAAAAAGGGGTGCCTAGAGGTAATATGGTCCAAAAGTTCTTGTCTTTTAGACAGTTGTTTCATATATACAGGGGCCCGGTTTAGCTCGGTCAGTAGAGCACCCGCCTAGAAATATCCAGTTTCTGGGGTTGATACCAGTCAGCGCATGAGTAGCACAAATTGGGTAATCTGATCTGTGCATTAAAGTGGGAGATACAGACAATAAGCCACTCCGCCAACTTTTAAGTTGGTAACTCTATATTTTTTTGGCTATCTGTAGAGGACAGCCAAACAAACTCTTTCTGTTTAAAGGGGATCGACTCCCTCACTGCCTGGCTGATACTGACAATAAGCCACTAACTTTTATATATTTGTTTGGCTATCTATAGAGGACAGCCAAACAAACTGTTTATATAGAAAAAGACTCAATATTTTTGAAATCATAAGTTGGTGGGGGTGGGGTTGTAATTGCCACCATTGGGTGGGTTAACTGGATTATTTGTTCTGCTAATGCATCAAGTGAGTAAATAGGTAATTGATTATACAAATATATTTGTTAGCGATCAATAATCTTCATTAGCGATTGCCATATTGAACTCTGCCTTTATAAATGTTTGTTTTATTTCTTTTCACTTGTCAAATGAAATGTCCTCATGGATTTTCCCAGAACCATTACATGAGAAATGGCCAAATGAGAGAACACATTAAGAGTAACAATAATATTTTTATTATCTATAATATATAACTATTGAAAATTCAGCAGCTGTTTATATAAGAAAAGGTCGAGAAAGAAGACAACTCATGCTATCATATAGAGAAAAGACAAAAAAATAATATTTCTTATATGCTTAAGTGTCTAGATATACAAGTTATGGTTGTCATTCTTATTTTTGTTGTAACAGAAAAAGAAAAAAAACAAAAAAACAAATGATAGAGGTCTTAAATTACAAGTTGGGTTACTCCTGCAACTTATTTGAAGTTTTTTTGTTTTATTTTATTCAGACAGGCAAAATATGAGCCCTCTGGGCACAAATATTTAAGTTTTAATGTAATAAAATATTATGTTAAATTAGAAATAGTGCTCCAGCTGAAATATTGGGCCTATGTTGTATAGTATAATAGTCGTATAATAGGGCTCCAGTTGAAATATAGGCCTATTTCACTATACAACATAGGCCCAATATTTCAGCTGGAGCACTATTATACTATACAACATAGTGCTCCAGCTGAAATATTGGGCCTATGTTGTATAGTATAATAGTGCTTGGTTCAAAATATCAAATTTATGAGTTCCAAACTCCCTGGTCTAGTGCCAGTGAAAAGGGGATAGACTCCCTCACTGTCAGGCTGATATCGACAATAGGCCACTCTACTAACAGCTTTTTTATGGATTCAAAGAATTAAAGACATTAATTAATTTTATGATTTTAATTTTTTTTTTTTATCATTATTTTATATTATTGTAAGTTATTTGCCTTTGGTATAAATTGAAGAATTTGTTTTATTATACATGCAGTAGTAATTTTTCTTTTCTGGAATTTTTAGTTAAATAATTTTATTTATTTCAGTGTGATGTTCTACAACTATGCTGGAGGAGTGATAGCTCTCAACCGAGAGAATGTTAAAAAAATAAATGGTTACTCAAATCTGTACTGGGGTTGGGGTAATGAAGATGATGATTTATCAGCCAGGTAAGATATTTATTTTTATTTCATGATTTGAATTTTATTATTATTTACTGTAGGGGGGGGGGGGGTCTTCTGCATAGGAAACAGCATATCCTCCATATCAATCCAGCTTACGCAGTTTAAAAAAAAAAAAAAAAATTGCACACTATGCCAGCATCTTTACCAGACTGAAGGGTGCCAGCTGTATTTATAAATTATATAAAGATCAAAGATAAGGCTCTAACTGCATCAGTGGGGATATAGCAATCCCACAGAGTGACAACAATTCAACAGTCTGGTGGTATCGTGAGATACTGCTGGGTTGCTCTGGGTTAGTGGTAATGATGCTTCAGCCCCGAAAATCATGCCTGAACCCAGAGTGATTAACTGATGAAGGCTTTGTTGGAAGCAATACTGCTGTTCAAACAGAGGTCGTTGTATGAATTTATTTTTTTCTATAATTTAATATATGAAAATTATTAGTGAATTCTCCACCAATTGTGAAAGAACCAAGATTTTTATCTTCACCACTGTTGGTACATTAATTTTCCATTTCTCGACTGATGAATTTTATATGTATTTAGTACAGTTCCTATAAAAAAAATGATGGGATCATCAATATATGGATCAAGAATTCTACCTTGGATCAGAGTGTAGTATCTGCACCTATGATAATCCCACAGTTATTTTAACATAACTATAGGATAAAAACAGTTATTCTAAAGAGGAAAAAATGTAATACTTTCTACAAAAAAAAAAAAAAAAAAAAAATAAATAAATACTACCACCTCCCTTCCAAAGTATATACATATTACTTTAATGCCAGGACAACACCGGTTACTCCCCCTTCTTCATATACAACCAGCATTTCTCCTGTTTTGCAAATCATCCACAATCACCAAACAACATTTCACCTGATGAAGGTTACATAAACCGAAATGTTAAAACTTCAACTTCACCATCGAGAATAAACTCATCTTTTGGAATAGTTTGTGTTTTTCTATTTTTTTCTACATTCTGTTGGATTTAATTCCCTATTTTACTCACACATTACTTTAAGGAGGTGCACTTAGCATAATGGTTATTGTCATAGGAGATGGAATCAGCAAGTTTGATTAGCAAGGAAGTTTTATAAAAAAACATTCCAGTAATATCATGTATACTATTGCAGTCGTTGTGGAGGGGTGATTTTACAGTTAGAGATGGATTTTAAATCTATCAGTGATCTAATGGTTATCATTGTAGGAAATGGATACAACTACCCAGGTTCAAATCCTGTATGAGGCTGTTTAAATTTCACATTACACTAAGACCTTTGGGAAAGGTATGAACCTAGCTATTCTCCCTCCAGCTATGGATAAAATAGTATGGCAGATTGAGCTCTTTAACCTTGGTATGATAACTGGTCTACAAGGAAAATTCTGAATTCAAACCTGTTGAACTCCACTTAAAAATTGACCTGGAGTCACATCCTGCCTGTGTGTAGGCAGAGATGCTGATAGGTACGCATCCTGATGCACAAAAATCTAAAAGAACGCAGTAAAATCATATCCATGCATCCCTGTGTTTTTCTGATTTCTTCCCTCACCATTTCAAGCTAACTGTAAATACATTTCAATAGTTTCTTAGAAATGATTTACACAGGATAGTTTACAAGGTAGGAGTTAGACAGCTTTAATTATTTCCCCAGATCATAAATAAAAATCCTACAATTTATTAAGAAATTTTAGTTGGGACCCATAAATTTTCCTGGGAGACTCATTCAAAGCAAATATGTGCGTCCGAGGGGGCTCTAAATCAAAAAGCTATCAGCATCATTGGGAGGGGTCAGTTAAATACATAAGAGTTGGATTTTTTTAATGGAAGCTTTAACATTACAAAATTGGGATCTTTTAGACTGGATTAGGCAATCAGTATAGGAGAATGAAAACTAAATTCAAACCAGCTTTATTCCACTTAAAATTGACCTTGTGTCACATCCTGCCCATCACCCTTACTGCTTCACTTACCCTAAACCTTTGATCCTTCTATCCCCCCCCTCCCGTGATGGACTACCTACATCTGTTTACCTCAATTTACCTCCTCCTTCTCTCGCCTCTTCCTTTTAACTTTTCCTATCGTTCTGTAAAACAGAACAATAAAATTCATTCTGATGAAGCCTATAAGACCAACAGAGTTGAAATAGTAATTGAATGTAATTGTCTGTGTTCGTTATTCTCTTTTTTTCCATAAGTTTTCCTCACATTTTGTTGGATTTTTCTTAATCTATTTTTTTTTTTTACACACACACACACACACACACACACATGTAATATAGTGAAAAATTTGAAAAAACACAGGTTCAAATAAAATGCGTAATATTTATTCAGCCTATGCTGCAGTGTTTAAATCTGTTTAGTAGATCTTCTTCAGGGCTTTTTACGATATTACATACCGTCGGATTCACTTCCATTTTTCTCTTCACACACACACATTATATATATCATATATACTAACAAATATATGCACCCTCCGGGTGCAAGTATTTAAGTTTTAATGTAATGAAATATCGTATTAAATTAGAAACGCTAATGAAACTAAATAAGAATGCAGATAAAAAGATTTGAAACAGAGGAGGGTATAATCGAAAAATAGAACAACTGAAACTTACTCTTCCATCACTCTCGTCTTTCATTGTTCTTTTTTCTAATTTAAGTATTTAGTTAAAATACGAAGTAAATAATAAAATGACAGTTATCTTTTCTTGTTAATGGATTTCATTTAAGATTAATTGAAGAGATTTTTGCTATTATTCATTAAAATAAAACCAAACAGTTAGAAATCAATAATACTAAGCATATATTTATTAAAATTACATTTTAATATCAATATGCAAATTAGCCTTCCCGTTCACACTGTAAACAGCTATTTTGTTGTATATATAAATATAATTGCATGTTGACAGTATGTAGACATAGTTAACAATATTAATAATGTCAGACAATTTTATTAATAATTGAGGTTTAGATAAAAATAAAATCATGGAGAATGTGATGTCAATAACTAAGAGAATTGTGACTGGAGTCGGGATATAGTTTCGGTTACAGACAGAAAAACACACAATCTCCATTAAAATAAGAAATATATGGTGCAAGTATTTTAGTTAAATTTTATAATAATAATATTAAATTAGAAAGCAGAAGGTATAGAAAAATAGAACAACTTTGAACTAATTCTTCTAAATTTTCCTAATTAAACTAGGAAGTAAATAATAATATTACAGTTATTTTTTGTTAAGGGATTTCTTTTAAGATTATTGAAGAGATTTTTGCTATATTAATTAAATAAAACCAAACAGTTAAAATCAATAATACTAAGCATATATTTAATAAAATCACATTTTAACAATATGCAAATTAGCCTTCCCGTTCACACTGTAAACGTATTAATACATATTCATGTTGTTAATATGTAGATATGGTTAACAGTATTAATAATGTACAACAATTTTATAATAATTGAGATTTGAATAAAAATAATATCGTGGAGAATGTGATGTCAATAACTAAGGAAATTGTGACTTGAGTAATAATATAGTTTCGGTTACAGACAGAAAAACACACAATCTCCATTATAATAAGATATATATATATATATATATATATATATGTCCAACTCCAGCATCAAAATCAGCACCTCCAATCCACAATTAATACATTTATGAATATTGTTATTTTAATTCATCTACTTAATAAATTGACAGTTAATAATAGATTAATTGATGTTGTTGTATCCTCATTGCCAGACATTGTGTTTTGGGGTTTGTTGTAGACAAATATTCCTGTTCATGGCAGCCGTCTCTTTCTGCAAATTGAAAATGGCTGCTTATTGAAACAAGATGGCTACTGCTCTAATAGGATTAACTTTTTTCTTTTCTCCATTTTGGAAATACAAATTACACTTTTGCTTTATATTGACTTTATGCAAGTTTTCCTATTGATGGATTGTCCAATCAACTTATGAATTTGTCAGTCAGCATATTTGGGTTGTCTAATATACTCTTTGCTTTTAACTAGTAGACTTTCAGGAAATTTGATATTAATCAAAAATATTACATAAAAATTGTGTCTGCTACCCTAATGCATACATCTGCTGGGGCCGGGTTAACTCAGTCGGTAGAGCGTTCGGCTAGAAACCACAAGGTTCCTAGTTTGATACCGGTCCCCGCCAACTCAGCATATGAGTAGCACAGGGATCTGTGCAGTAAAGTAAGGAGCTGATGGTAGGTGTGGCACTCCACCTCAGATGCTAAAACAATCTCCTTGGTCTAGCGCTATTGAAAACGGGATAGACTCCCTCGCTGACTGGCTAATACTGACTTTAGGCCGCCCCGTCAACTTTACTTACTTTACTTTTATATATATATATATATATATATACACACACATATACATACAAGGTGTGTCAAAAAAGTGTCAAGATTGAAGCTGTATTTACCAAGATAGAAATAAAGGATGAATGGAATGTTATTTTTTCAGAATACAAGGTGTGTCAAAAAGTACAAAAAATCTCAATACTCTTTTGACACACGTTATATATATATAACTAATAACCTGTGCTAGAAGGTGGCAGCTGAGGGATCTTAGTGTCCTGGGTATGATGTTAAACTGTATCTAATGGTGAAGTTCCAATTCTGAACTCCATCATTGCCATTACTCCCACTATGACCTGGTATGGTAATATATGTTAGGGTCCCATCTATAGGTTAAATAGAAGAAAAGGAGTTAACGAAAATGTGTTTAAAAGAAAATTGATTCTGAAAAAATAATTTTGAATACCCATCAAGAATTAATAGAACAAAATATCCTCGGCTTAAAATAACCCAACAAGGGTTGACATGCTGTAAAATAAAAATAAAAAGAAAGAAAGAGTAATTAGTAATGTTTAATCAAATATGAAGATTCATTTTAATGAATCAAAAAATCAATTAACCTCTTCCAACACTCTAAATTTATTAACTAAACTTATTTTAGTTGTGACATAGGGCCAGAATTACGGCACACCCAGTAAGAACTAAACTCACTAATATTGGTCTCACTAGTATAATAAGTGAACAGAAAATTTGTCGGGTCAGACAGCCAGATCTTTCCACCGAAAAATAGTCTCCCAGCCGCCAAAATCCCCTGACCAAGTCCTTGCCACCCGCAACAATCTTTCCTAGCAATCCTCCACCAAAGCTGACTCTCCTCTTCTTCCTCATCGTATGTCAGTGCCCTAGTCAGCAAGATCAGAATGCAACTGCCTTGGTGTGGTAAGGCAGGTCTTAAATAATCATTAACTGGGCTGACTAAAATCCCACATCCGGGTCAATCACACAGTGTAGGAATTTGTATATGTGCCAAAAATATTTACCCAAACCCTTTGCCACTGGCAGGATGTGACACAAGGTTAATATTTAAGTAAAGCTAGTTTGAATTCAATTTTTTTCTAGACTGGTTGTCTAACCAAAGTTAAAGAACTCAGTCTGTCCTACAATTTACTCATAACTGAAGAGAGAAAAGATGGAGGGGGGGGCAGAGAAGAGATGGATTCATACCAAGGGCATCAGTATGAAATGAAAGGAAAACAGCCTTGTCCAGAATTTGAACTTGGATCTCTGTATACTAAGTGCACCTTTGTAGTATATATATGTCCTGTTTAGGATAGTTACTGTTAATGGTTAACAATCTAGGCTAGCAGACCATTGTCATTGATGTTGATTCTCACTGGGTGCCCATATTTCTAGGCTTAGTGACAACTTTTGTTTAGGATAATTGTAATTGCTGAAATGCTTGTCCTCTACTCATAGTGTAATGGTTATTGTTGTAAAAAAAAAAATAGACACAGCAATCCGAGTTCAAATCCAGGATAGGGTTGTTTGCATTTTTGCTAAAACCCTTGGAAAAGATATTCATCAAACTATTCTCCCTCCAGCTATGGGTAAATAGAAGAGCAGACTGGACTGTTTAACCCTGGTATGACAACCAGTTTAGAAGTAAAACTCTGAATTCAAACCAGTTAAACTGCTTAACACCAGACCTTGTGTCGCATCTTGTAGAGGGGTTGGGTAAATACATACTGGTCACTTATTCATTTTCCAGTTCTAAATTTCTGCAATTATTTCTTTCCCCTTTAGAATAATAGAAAGAAAGAAATAACATAATGGAAAAATGGTTATTTGAACCATATGTTTAATATTTATTTTTAGAGAAACTTCAAGTTGAAGCCAACCAGGAATAAGCATTGTTGCCAAAAATTGTGCTAAAGTTGGCTCCTATTTCTGATCTTTCAAAGAAATTCCTCGTTGCCATATCAACATCCTGTAACTGGCATATTAAAGTTTTCTTTGTTGTTTTGCCTCTTAAGTGATTGCATATTTTCATGGTGCTAATCACCATCATCATCATTATTATCGGTTTCTGTATGCTCCCCGATATGCTCCATGGATTTTTTAAATTCATACTAACAGGAGAAACATCCTGGAAAACAATGAAAATTCTAAACCTTTGGTTATCTATGGTTCACGAGTTTGTCTCTATTTATTTGTCTGTATTTATGAGATGAGGATTGATATGAATAATTTTGATAAATCAGACTGTTGTCCTCATCTTTATTGCCCATCTATGGGTTAAATAGAAAAATGTGTTTATAAAAAAAAATTGAGTATCCATTTAAGAATGACTTTATTTCAAAACTTTGTCGGCATTAAATGACCCACTGAGGTTGGTATGCTGTAAAACAAACCAAACCAAAATCATCTTTGTGGTAATTCAAGTTCTGAAACCATGTTTGAATTCAAGTTTATTGTCTGTTGATGACTTATTTTAAGGTAATTTAAAAAAAACACCTAAACAGAGCCGGAGGTTACAGTGGCCTGAACATTGTGCTTATGCATACCACAATAAAGATGAGGACCAACAGTCCGAAATATCAAAATTATTCAGTCTTTGTTTCTGTTTTAACTAAAGTATCTGAGTTAACAGAGAAATGATAAGAAGAAACACAAAAAGTTTTAAGGGGAAAAAAAGTTTTACTAAGCAAAGATACAAGGTGAACATTTAGTAATTGTTAGGTTGAATTAACAAGTCCTGTGAGATCTTGTTTCTCTCTTCGAGGTTTCATTATCTATAGGTTGGTTAGTTTTTATGGCATGTCAACCCTTGTTGGGTTATTTTATGCCAAAGACATTTTGTTTTATTCATTCTTTATGGGTACTCAATTTTTTTAAACTCATTTTTTTTCTATCTAACTCATACATGGGACCCTAACAGGTACTACCACTTTAGGTCAGAGTGAACCTGGGATCAAAGGTGTTGAAGGGGTACTACATATTTGTCAGAGCTCCAGAATTGGAACTTCACTATCAGATAGTTTAAAGACATACCCAGAACATTAAAACCCTCAGCCACCACCTTCTAATACATATATGATAAAAAGGGTATAAGTATTAAGGATAAGGAATAAAGGTTTACTAAGCAAAGATACAAGGTGAACAGAGTAATTAATTTTTAGGTTGAATTAACAAGTCCCATGAGATCTTGTTTTCCCTTTCAGCAAGATGTGACACAAGGTCAATTTTTAATTAGAGCTCTGGTTTGAATTCAGAGTTTTTCAGTTGCCACACCAAATTTAAAGAGCCCAGTCTACCTTACTATTTACTCATAGATGAGGAGAAAATAATTTCTCAAGGGTATTAGCAATATGTGCAGCCAGGATTCATTCAAGATTTGAATTGTCTTGCCAATTCCATTATGCCATGAATGTGTCTCAGACCCACTTTTCTCTACTGAATACAAGAATTTCAAAAATTTATAATGAAAAACACAAAAACCAAATTTGTTTTCAACCTTGACAAATAGGGATCATAAATGAAATTCCAGTATATGACAACAACAATTTTTTCCTGCTAAAAAAGTGGAGAAGTCGTGTTATATATAAAGTATAGATAAAAGGATATGAAAACACACAATGCTGTTAAAATGAAAATATTTTATATCATATTCATAGCTAATATTGAACAATATTTCGACTTCATCTTCAGAGCTTGTTTTTTTATTCCAGACTCGTCGAGAGAGAAGCTGATAATAATTTGAATTCAAAACAAAAACATGTTCCAAAAAGCGACGAAACGATCGCATGACTTGTACGCTTTTGGGAACATCAATGTTTTCGTTTTGAATTCAAATCAGCTTCTCCTTTGACGAGTCCAGAATAAAAAAACAAGCTCTGAAGATGATTTTTATAAATCGAAATATTGTTCAATATTAGCTATGCATGTGTGTTTTCATATCCTTTTATCTATACTTATACTGTCGGATTCATTTCCTTACTCTTAACTTTATATATATATATATATATATATATATATATATAAAGATTTTTGGATGTTTGTTTATTTTAGAAGCATTGTTGATAAAGTATATATTAATATTTATATTTTTGCTTGAAGGCAATTACAATGCGCATATCGCATAAAATTTGATAATTATAGAAGATAATAATGACAAGTGAATTTCGCAAAGTATTATTCGGTGTGTAGAACATCGTACAGACTGTTTCAATTTTATTAAGTCTCATCAGTGATGTATACTAACGATTTCCCTCCGACAGAAATCGAAACCGGGACTTCAGCAGGATAGTCAGAAAGTATACTGCTTCGGCCACGATATTCCCCAGAGTTCCAGAATTTGAAATTTGTCATAGCAAGGATACTAACACCCTCAACCACCACCTTCTAGCACATATATAATCAAAAGAGTTGGAGTGGCCATAAGAGCAATAGGGTTGGAACAATCATATAGGTGCTAGGGCTTGATGTGACCAGCTGATTGACTGGGGGGGAGTCTCTCCGATCGCCCGTCTAGCCTAAGTAAGGGCCAAATTGTTGTGTTGCATGTCATGGAATGCTCAGCCATCAGGATTCCATCTTTAAGCATCACAGGTTGCTACCCACAACCAACAGGTGGCCCCATTTGTAGGATTTTGCTCCTCTACAGAGGTGCAGTTGGTGTATTCTACAGCCATAGTCAATAGGGTGGGGAAGCACATTGACAGAAGGAATGACGGACAGATGGAGAGTAGGGAAAATAGCCAGAAATAAATTACGGAACAGAAAGAAACAGTGTGTGGGTGTGCATATAAAAATTTCTCTGAATTTTTGAGATGAGGCTTGAAGATTAGTATTATCTGCGTTATTCGGACTATTGTCCTCATCTTCTTTGTTATCTGTACAACATTTCGGCTGATATGCCCTCCGGCCTTCTTCAGGTATTTCTTGTTTAACTCAGGAATATCCTGTTCTTATTCCGCTAACCATAGCTGGAGTAGGAGTTGTGTTAATTAATTTTATTAACACAACTCCTACCCCAACTATGGTTAGCGGAATAGAAATACCTGAAGAAGGCCAGAGGGCATATCGACCGAAACATTGTACAGATAACAATGAAGATGAGGACAATAGTCCTAATAACGCAGATAATACTAATATCAAAATTTGTTTTGTCCCTTTTTAAACTACATCATTGTTAGTGAGTTAGCAACATGGCTGCTTAATATCTATTGTCAAAGTCACCTTCTCAATGACTTTGAATAAATTGTGTTGGACACATAAACACACATAGACTTACACATATACACACGCAGAGAATTTCAAGGAAGTCAGTCATACGACAGAATGGACAGAACCTAGTAGCTAGTAGCAAGCTAAACAGCCCCAGACCTTCAGAAATCTGATGAAAAGATCTTTATCTCAAAATATTAAGAATAAATCAAAGGTAAACAAACAACATCATAGTTACCTTATTTTTCTTTACACTTGCATTGTGATAGCCTTCAAAACCAACCACCAAACCAATATAAACAAAATACTTCAAGCAAATTATAAAACTCTTTTAAATTGTGTTGTATTTGTATGATAAGTAATTGTCACCAAGGAACCATAAACAATAACCTCTTGATGATGTTTATTAACTTACATGTCCTCGCCAAAACATAGTTTGGTATTATGCCTGTGTTTATTGATGCATAAAATCCTACCAGAAATGAAGGAAAGCAAGCAGTGTGTGTGTGGGGAGAACATATCAAAATTTGTTTTGTCCCTTTTTGAACTACACATTTGTTAATGAATTAAATCATCACTGTGTGCCCCATACTTCTGACCTTATGCTAAACTAGACTAAACTTAGTTAAAGAGATTTATTCCATGACTGTATTGTAGAGTGTGTAATCTAATCATTTACTAAATTATTTTCAAGTAATAATACGTAGGTTGTTGTTTAAATCCAGGCAGTTCTAAATCACCTTGCTTATATATATATATACACACACACACACACACACACACACACACACACACACACACAGATGCTGATAGGCATGCATCCTGCGTCCCTGATGCACAAAAATCTAAAAGGATACTGAAAAATCATATCCATGTATTCCAGTGTTTTTCTTTCCTCACCATTTCAAGCTAACTGTAAATACATTTCAATAGTTTCTTAGAAATTAAGTACACAGGATAGGTTACAAGGTAGGAGTTAGATGGTTTTAGTTGTGACCCCAGATCATAAATAAAAACCTTACAATCTATTAAGAAACTTTAGTTGGGACCCGCAAATATGTCCATCCCAGGATACACTAAATCAAATAGCTATCAGCATCACTATATATATATATATATATATATATATATATATACATACGTGTGTGTGTAAATTTACTACTAAGTAATTTTTAAGTAATAGTCAGGAAAGTTGTTTAAATCCAGGCAGTTTCAAATCACCTTGATTTATATATATATATATATATATATATATATATATATATATGTGTGTGTGTGTGTTGTGTTTGTGTAATGTTTACTACACTGTGTTGTCCATTTTAAAATGTTCAATTCCACTCTCCAGTACATTAATATTCACTTATTATTGTCTTGTTGATCACTTAAGTCAAGTGCCTGAATATATCATTGACTAGTGAATTCTGCACCCCCTCACCCCCAGCCAAACTATCTACTCTGATGGCATACTGTCAGTCCTTATTACTGTGGATGTCTGCTGCATGTCCAGCCATATGCAAAACCAGACCTGATTTCAGATTCACCTCTTCTTCCTCCTCAAAATGAATGACCCTAAAGTAGAATCATGTTTTGTTGATTCAACATCTCTCCATGATGGATGATGAAAACGTCTATCACTGTTGAATGATCAAAATTGTCTGCTATGCATGGTACAATACAAAAAGAGCATACCTTTCAGTAAAATGGCCAACAATATCTTATTATAATGGAGCATTGGTGTCTGTCTGTAACTACGTCACTGCTTAGGTCACAATAAGTTTATCAATGAGTATTTAATTAAAAAGTTAAAATCCTTAATACATACGGGGTGTCCACAAAGTCTGGGTACATGGGGATTAACACATACTTTTAAAACAAAACAATTTTATTTAATTATAATGTTAATAAATAATATTTTCAATATGATTTCCATCATTTTCACTGGATAACTTGATGTGCCTTACAAAATTCAGGTGAACTCGTTTAAATAAGTCTAGATTGCCATCAATTTCAGCACACTAACTGGTAATGCATTCTCTCATGTGGTTTAAATCTGTAATTTTCATTGAGTAAACCAGTAAAAAAAAGGAAAATTATTATTTCTTATATTTAATTGTTTATGTTATGATTTTATTTACTGCTAAATACCATATCTGCCTTCTCGGAAAAATAACTTAGATAAATACAATAATGAAATCTCCATGTACCCAGACTTTGTGGACACCCTGTAGAATAAAATCTTATTTATCAATGAGGTCTCTATGAAAATCAGAGTTAGATTTGTCTCAGAATAGCCCATGTTATTAGTGCATTTAAAATCCTGCAATATGTCTTATATATCAATAAGAAATAAAGATTTACATAATATATGGTGTGGTTAATTTGCAGAGTAATTTTAGCAAAACTGGGTTTAATGATTTTATATAGAAACCAAAATATAATTAAAACAAGTATAATCTTTTTATATGCATTGTTATTTAATTTCGTTAGTCTTTCTAATTTAATATATTTCATTGTATTAAAACTTAAATACTTACGTACGAAGGGTGTATATTCTTGCTAGGAATGGTAATATTAAACAGTCTGTTGGTCGGCAGCAGTTAGTTGCCAGGCCTGAAGACGAAGACTTTCTATACAAATATTTTCTTTACTTTTAAGTAATGAGAAGTCTCTATGTCAGTTTTCTAAAAATTGTTATTGTTCAAATTAAATTAATCTTTTGGGGCTGATTTTTCCTGAGTCTCATTCAGAATTAAATACAAAATAATAATAATAATGGAGATTGTGTGTATTTCTGTCTGTAACAAAAACTACGTCACAGCATTCTTATGCTATATACACCAAAATTTGAGTAAGCAATTTTAAAAGTTGTTTTTTACTCTCGTCCTCTTTTTTTTACAGTAATAAGAAGTTAACTAAAAAGTTTACAAATAAATAAATACCTGCGATTTTGTGGAAAATTGATGTGGAAAATATTCAAAATAATTGTTTGATTATTACATGAACGCAACATTTTATTTGAGAGGGATGGGGCTCAGTTTTCATTTCAAATTGTTTTTTTTTTTTTTTACACCTTTAATAAATATGAGGATTTTGCTTACTTATGATACAAACCCTCTGACATTGAATTTTTAACTCCCACCCTCTCAGGCAATGTCTTTCAAAAATTAATTTTTACGACGCCCGGAGGGTCTTTTCTGTTGCTAGTAATAATAATAATAAATAACTAGCAGGACCTGTGGATAAACCACAGTATGATAATTCAATTATTACAATGTTTGATATGTTTACTCAAGAGCTATTGCAATGGAAACAGATTAGCACGCTCACCCCTCTCTCTATCTTTCCCCATCTCTTTCTTTCTTATGATATTTTTTCATTGTAGCATGTCCTTTTTCTTCCCTTTCTTTTTTTATAATAAAAACGGAATGGTCCCCTATTTAGCTGAGGTGATGGCACCCATAAGAAATAAGAATTTGGTGGATAAGCAACACCAGATAATCAGGATTTACATTTTTGCTTTTCATTTTGGATGATTTGAACGGTCATACAATTAAGGAACAAGAGTATTAATGCAATTGGTATATTTGCATATAGATTTTTAACACTAAATGTAACAACTATTTTGAATCGGTATTATTAGGATTATTCAGACTATTGTCCTCATCTTTATTGTTATCTGTATAATGTTTCAGCCAATGTATCCTCTGGCCTTCTTCAGGTATTTCTTGTCCAACTTGGGAACCTTCTTGTCGTAATTGGGAGCCATCACAGAACTTTTATAACCCAACCCTTTATTCAATGCATGGAGGTATCCTGTTCTCATTTTGCCAACCATATCTGGGTACAGATGTTAAGATGTGTTAATTATTATTCATGAAAGCTCCAGAGTTCAACAATAAATACCTGAAGAAGGACGGAGGGTACATCAGCCAAAACATTGTACAGATAACAATAAAGATGGGACAATAGTCCGAATAATCCAAATAATACTAATTATCAAGCATCATCTAAAAAAATTCAGAGAAATATTTTGAATCAATTAGCACAATTTCTGTTATTTTATGAAGAACGATAAGGAAAATGTGATTTTTGAGTGAGATTCAAATTTATAAAAATAAGAAATCAAGGATTTAACAAATTCAGAAAAAAGTAAACAAAATTCATAGAAATGTTCGGTGACATCATTTGGGAATTGGGATAAATTACCCCAGATTAATAATATTCTTTATAATTTCATTAGAAAACAAAATGTTCCTAAATCTCATTATTTTCTTCATCTGCATTCCTCCCCACCCCCACCCCGGTAAAATGATTTTCTAAGCTCCTGGGTAATGGCATCTGTGAACAGAATTATATTAGGATAATGGTAAAAAGTATTTGGATGTTCTATGACAATTAAGCAAGCAGCAACGATAAAAAAAATTAAAAACTGAAATAAGTTTTTTTTAAATCAGAGATGCCGATAGGTATGTGCCCTGTGTCCCTGATGCATTAAAATCTAAAAGTACGCAGAAAAGTAATATTCATGCATGCCAGTGTTTTTTTTTTTCTTCCCCCACCATTTCCAGCTAACAATAAATATATTTCAATAGTTTCTTAGAAATGAATTACACAGGATAGGTTACAAGGTAGGAATTAGACAGCTTTAGTTGTTTCCCAGACCATAAATTAAAACCCTACAATTTATTAAGAAACTTTAGTTAGGACTCATAAATTTTCCAGGGACTCATTCAAAGCAAATATGTGCATCCCAAGATGCACTAAAAAAAAAAAGTAAAAAAGCTATCAGCATCACTGATAATGATGATGTTTCCTATAAGAAATTCAAAGACAATTGTAACACCTCCGGCGGGCGGGCGCTATTGCACTTCAACTCTGCATCTCGCTGCACAACAATTATTACAAGAGAGAAAAGACAAGATAAGACAATTTCAGGTGAACAGCCAAATGGTTAGAGATGAGGCATATAACTCGCATTCATTCTTCTAGTATATAGGGCCGGGCCGAGTAGGGGGATTTTCCCCACCCTGCTCCAATCACTGACTTCTGCTAAGCTGACTTCTAGTGGACAAGAGTGCAAATTTAAGTAAAAATTTTAGATGCTCACTCCTTATCTATATATTAATACTCATATTCCTTAATTGTATGACCATAATCATCTTGCAACACCCTCTGGTTAAAAATGAAACTGTCAAATCGGCCAAGATTAAATTTTTAAAAAAAAAGTAAATCTTGATTATCTAATGTAATCTTATTTCTGCCAAATTCTTATTTCTTATGAGTGTTGCCACCTCAGCTAAATAATAGACCATTCTGTTTTTTATTATAAAGAAAGAAAAGGGAGAAAAAAGACATGCAACACAGAAAAAATATAAGAAAGAAAGAAAGTAGTGGAAGGAAAGATAGAGGGAGTGAGTATGTGGAAACGATAATGCAAATCTGTTTCAATTGAACATTATGAAAAGAAGGAAAGAAAGAAAAAAAAAAAAGAGTGAGAGAAAGTTAAATCAAGATATTATACGTTTTACACATGGAACTATTTCGTAATAGCTCTTAAGTAAACATGAAATGTAATTATCAAATTATCATACTCTCCTGTGGTGTAATGGTTAGAGTCAAAGGAAATGGACTCATTGACACAAGTTCAAGGCTGTTTGCATTTCACATAGCACTAATACCCTTGGGAAAGGTATGCATCCAACTATTCTCCCACCATCTATGGGTAAGTAGTAGGGCAGACTGGGCTCTTCAAACTTGGTTAGGCAACCAGTCTAAAAGAAGGAATACTCTGAATTCAAACCTATTAAACTCCACTTAAGAAATTGACGTTGTGTCACATCCTGCTTGTGCAGAGGGGTTGATATAATATATATATATATATATAATATATATATACACACACAGATCCTGCTAGTTATCATTCATTCAGTGGTATTAAATTAAATAATTATCACTAAGTAACGCTAGAGGTTTATTTTATAAAATTCAGATTATCACTTTTAAATATATTGATATATTTAATATTAATATATTATTAAACTAGCAGCGGCTACCTGGTGTTGCCTGGGTAGAGGGGGATTTTTTTAAAGTTAGTCCCACAGATCCATTATTACTGAATTGTTAGTTGAATCCTCGTGGGATGCCCCATTAAATCCCTAGTAAAAGAATAGACCTTGCATTATCCAGCTACTCTGAAAAGTTAATCTAAATATTAAATGAAAAAAAAAACTCCATGCTGTTATCATTTAAATTTTAATTTTTAATTATCTTCATGAATATAAATCAAATCTCTATTATTTTTGCTCAAATACCAAGTCCTGGTGATATTTAATGTGTATATATATTTACTTTGTGTTAAAGTTCAATCTATGGGTCATATAGATATGTTTAAACATTATTTCTATAATATAGGATTATTTGATATCCTATAACCGTATGCAAAAAAAAATAACTTCACAAAAATGTAAATATAACTGTACAATGTACACAATTTCTTAACACCTAGGTATAAAATAACCTCGGATGGTTTGACAAGCCGTTAAAATCAAACATGCACTTATTCGAAAAAAATTAAAGATTATTGGCTAAAGAAAAATCATTTACAGCTCAATCCATTTTTTATATTTGATTAAAAAGTTTTATAGATATATAATAATTCACCATGATTTTAACTTTTTAACACCCCCCCTCTCTTAAAGTTTATATATACAGGGTGCGGCATAAGTAACGCCCTTTGTTTAAGTGGAACAAAATTAAAGCCTTTTTGATTATCCTTTATTTTTTTCGAACATGAATGTATTGCTACAGGTTAATGGATTAATATAATATATTAACAAAATTGATATAATGCTTATTCGGTTTAATTAATTAAAGAAAATAATAAAGAAAATATACATTATTAGATATGAAATTAAAAGGGGCGTTACTTATGCTGCATAAAATAGTAGAAAAGTAGTTTCTTTTAAGTGAATAGTATTTCATGACTAAAAACTTTGGTTTCAGTAATTAATTGATTTTTTTGTTTTTAAATTCACATACTTATTGGAAAATCTATTGTGACAAATAAGTAACTTTAACTATTATATATTAATATAAATATATTAATTATTAAATTTAAAAAAAAATTAGCTTTCAGAAGAAATGAGTCAGTGAATGCTTTGAGCAGAGAGTAGGAAGAAAAGATAATTGAAAAGAGGAAAAAGAAAAAAGAAGAATTTTTAAAAAAATATGATTTGCAAACTTGTTAATGATCCTTCAAATATTAATGTAGCCAGTTATTTCCTGGTTTTATGGTTTAATAAGTTTACAGTTAATAAGGGGAAAACAAAAACTGGGTAATTAAAAAGAAAGTTTAAAAAGTAAACAAAAGAAATAAGAAGCAGAGAAAAAAAAAAAAAAATTGGCAGAAGGAAGTTGAGAAGAAGGAAATGTTCAGTTCAGCTGTCTATTCATAAATATACGATATGTGTGCAAAAAATATTGAAGTTTGGTTTATTTTGTTGGATTTTATGGCATGTCAACCCTTATTGAGTTATTTTATGCCGAAGATGTTTTGTTCTATTTATGCTTGATGGGTATTCAATTTTTTCTTTGAATTCAATTCTTTTTAAACACATTTTTAAAAACTTTGGACCATATGACCTTTAGGCACCCCTTTTTGATCTCGATTCAGAAGGACAGGTTTTTCATTTACATCGTCAATATCCGGTTGTTTGTTAACAGACGATTTTTAGAGGTTTTTTTTAAATTATAAAACTAACCCCTAACCCTAACTCCTAACTCTAACCCCTAACAAACAACCGGATATTGACGGTGTAAATGAAAAACAAGTCTTTCTGAATCGAGATCAAAAAGGGGTGCCTAAATGGTCATATGGTCCAAACCTTTTTTCTTCTATTTAACCCATAGATGGGATCCTAATAGGTACTACCACTCCAGATTAGAGTGAACCTTGGAATAATGGTGATGAAAGGGTATTGCACATTCCTCCGAGCTCCAGAATTGGAACTTCACCATCAGTTTAATGTCACACCCAGGACATTAAGACCCTCAGCCACTGCCTTCTATGATAAAAAGGGTTGGGGCTTGCTATTAAGGCAATAGGGTTGGGACAATCATATAGGTGCTAGGGCTTGACATTACCAGATAATTGATCGGACTGGGCCACTCTGACCGCCATCTAGCCAAAGTAAGGGCTAAAGTGAAGTGTTGCATGTCATGGACTGATCAGCCACTAGGATTCCATCCTTAAGTATCACAGGCCACCACCAATGGCCAACAGGTGCAGAGGTGCAGTCAGTGTATTCTACAGCCCCAGCCAATCATAATCAACATTGCAGTCTCAAAAGACTATACAATTCTTGTGCCCCTGAAATTACAGTGGCTCCTGTGATTGTGAAGTCCAATGTTCGAAAAACAGCCCCGACGACAGATATCACATGTGAAGGCTGTCCCTACAGATGTAGATATGTTGGTGCTTTGTTGCTGTCACTTTCTTCTGGACCTCTTGGCTTCATGGTGTTGTGCCAGGGTGACTTCAGACATAAAGAGTCTGTCACCACTGAGGGCAGTCCTGAGCCAAAGGGGTAATGCCAAAGCGCCAGAGATCATTCTTACAGACATCCTTAAAACACAGCAGGGGGAAACCAACCTGTCTCTTACTAGACAAAAGATCTGCATAGAGGATGTCCTTTGGGATTCGTCCATCAACCACCTGGCGGACATTGCCCAGCCAATGAAGATGACACAGTCTCAGTAGAGAACACAAGCTGGGAAATTGAGCTCTCTCTAGAACTGCTGTGTTAGTGATCCTATCTCTCCAGGTGATACCAGTATACATCTGATGCAGTGAAGGTAAAAGGAAGAAGCTATTTAGCCACTGCTACAGGATCCAGGTTTCACTTCCTTATAAGAGGGTGCTGAAGTAGGAAGCGCGTGGTGTAATGGTTAAAGTCATGGGAAATGGACTCGTCGCCCTGAGTTCAAATCCTGGACGTGGTAATTGCATTTCACTTAGCGCTAATACCCTTGGGAAAGGTATGAATCCTACTCTACATCCAGCTATGTGTAAATAGCAGGGCAGACTGGGTTCTTTAACCATGGCTAGGTAACTAGTCTAGGAGAAGGAAAACTGAATTCAAACCTGTTAAACTCCGCTTAAGAAATTGACTGTGTCATATCCTGCCTGTGCGGAGGAGTTGGTAAATATATATAAGAGGGTGCTGATAACACATGCCCTATACACTTGTACCTTTGTATGAATAGTGAGCCTACTGTTGTCCCATACTCTCACTGGGAAGCTCACAGCCCCAACCAACAGGGCATAAAAATATTGAGACTGAAGATTTATTTACCAAGACAGAAATTTCTTTTGAAATACACCTTTTGACATTCAAGATTCTTATTTCCAACAAGTTTTCTATTGATCGAAGCACCCCTGAAACTATTCTTTTGGTGAGGTGTGAAGCTTCATAATCATATTTCTTTTAATGAACTTCACATCTTAAAATTTTATTGGCCATGGCCCTTATTCAACTAAAGGCGAGTTCTTTGTAGCCTCCCACCCCCGCAAAAAAAATCTAAAAAAAAGCTCTAAATGATGGCCTTGGTTGAAAAACCCTTTAAATAAAGAATAAATTAGGAGTTTTAAATTAAGAAATTGAAAACTTAAAACGCCTACTTTGCATAGATAAGATTTTTAATAATACAAACAAAATAAATATTCATGTTAACAAAAATGGCTATATGACTTCCGTTGGGAACCCCTGCCTTTGTGCCCCCCTTCAATAGAATTGTCCTTTACCTTGACTAGTTTCCTCCCCCCATTTAGGCTAGAGAATCCAGTCTGCCTTAATATTTTTCCTATATCTGGGAGGGGGGTGGGGTAAGAATAGATGGATTCCTGATTTTTCTCAAGGGCATAAGTGTAAAGTGAACGCAAATAGCCTCAGTGGAAATTTGAACTGCTTCCTGATTTCATTTACCAAACTGATAATCGTAGCACCACCCACACATCTATTAAGGAAATAAGTGAAAATATGAAAGTGGGGGGTGGGGGAGGGAAAGAAGAGAATGAGAGGAGAAGGGAAAAGGGAGATATTGAATATGAAAGAGAGACAACAAAAGAGAATGAAAGAGTAAAAAATGACAACTGGAGGAGGGTTAATGAAGAGAGAATAAGAATAAATGAGGGGGGTTAATGAAGAGAGAATAAGAATAATGATGAGGGGGGGTTAATGAAGAGAGAATAAGATAATGATGAGGGGGGGGTAATGAAGAGAGAATAAGAATAATGATGAGGGGGGGGTTAATGAAGAGAGAATAAGATAATGATGAGGGGGGGGAATGAAGAATAATGATGAAAGAAAGAAAACAAGGGTAAAAATCAATTTTAGAAGCATCTGCTTCTCATTGTCAACAATATTTTATCTTTATCTTATTCTCTGCATTCTTGGATTTATTTTTTAATTATCAATTTGGGCTTCGTTTTTTTCTTTCTTTTTCTTCAAATTAGTTCATTCTTCCCCCCCCCCCCGCACTTATCCATTATTTCCGTAGAGGGAAATCCAAGAAAGAATCCAATCTTTTGTATTTTCTGCATTTTCATAAAAAAAGACAACCAACTAGTTTGCTTGGTAATGTTTTATTTTTCTCTTCTTTAACAATAAGCTTAAAATGTTACACAAGGCCCAGTAAAAAGAAAAAAAACAAAAATTTGAAAACCAGTTTCTGCAATTAAAAGATCAGATCCAATAAATTAAATCTAAATCATTCCTATGTGATTCATTATCATCATCAAGGCATGCCAACAGCACTGATTCTCTTGACCCTAACTCACCATCAGTCCCCCATTTGTTAATGCTTGTCCTCTAGACAATATCCAGTGTCCACATAATTTTACATTGCAATAGCTCTTAAGTAAACATATCAAATGTAATAATTAGCCTACTGTGATATATCCACAGGTCCTGCTAGTTTTATTTTCATTACATTAAAACATTTTTGCTAGTACTTATAAATAAAATACAATGTGACTATATATATATATATATATATATCAGTCTTCTGGTTAGATTAAAGATTAATGAGAAATTATTATGGTTAACATAAGGCCAGGGCTGGGGTCTCATGCTCCCACCCCAACTCTACAAATGTCAATTTTTATAAAGTAGTTTTCACAGTCCATCCTTCTGGGGCCCCCCACACAGGTTGAAGGTTTTAGGGATTGTATGCTCTGCTCTTGCACAAGGCAATTCTTGACCTACAGTAAATATGGAACTATCTTCTTTCCTATCACATGTAATAATCTAGGTAAGAGATAATAATATCTAACTCATTCACTTTCTAGAGATATTGATGTTTAGAAAAATAAGAAGATTAATAGATAGAACGTTTAATATATCTTGTAAAAATACATCTATAAGATGATTGACGGGGAAGTCATCAGCGTTGTTATTCCTTGGGATCATTGGAAATTTCTGGTCTTTCAACAACGAATTTCCTCACCCAAGGGACCAATCGGGGTTGATCAAACCTCGACCCTTCCCCCTCAGCAACTGACCTCACCTCCTGATGACCATAGATATAGTACTGGTCACCTGACCTCCAGCCAATGGCAATAGCGCTCTCTTAATTTATATTACAACCATTTTATTACTCGAGTTTGATCTTACTACCAGGAAGAACGGTTGTTGTAAGTTTTCCCCCTCTTTGTAGATTTTTTTTTTTTTTTTTAAATTTTACCATTTTTTAATTTCTATTTATTTATTTTCCTTATTCACAAGAGAGGGGTTTTCCCTCTTGTTGATTTTGTGTTTTTAAATTCCTATTTATTTATTTTCCTTATTTATAGAACAAAACAATACATAAACACATATATATCCATATATAAGCAGATCCATATATATATATATATATATATATATATATAAGTAAAAGTCGTCGGGGCGGCCTAAAGTCGGTATCAGCAAGTCAGCTAGGGAGCCTATCCCCTTTTCAATAGCGCTAGACCAAGGAGATTGTTTTTAGCATCTGAGGTGGAGCGCCACACCTACCATCAGCTCCTTACTTTACCGCACAGATCCCTGTGCTACTCATACGCTAACCCGGCCCCTTTATATATATATATATATATATATATATACACACACACACGCATAGACGTATCAAACATTGTAATAATTAAAATATCATACTGTGATATATCCTGATGTCCTGCTAGTACTGAATTATTTATATTTACCAACCCCTCTGCACGAGCAGGATGTGACACAAGGTCAATTTCTTAAGCAGAGTTTAACTGGCTTAAAATAGAGTTTTCCTTGTCCTAGTCTGGTTACCTAACCATGGTTAAAAAGCCCAGTCTGCCCAGCTACTTACTCATACCTGGAGGGAGATTTGGATTCAAGCACCATGTGAAATGCAAACAGCTCCGTCCAGGAATTGAACTCGGGTCAATGAGTCCATTTCCTACGACTAACTATTAGACCATGTGCTTCCATATTATTGCAAAACTTTTGACTCACCCTAGTATGATATTTAGACTTCTGGTTACAATGATTGAATTAGTAACAGATCAATATTTATAGATAGCATCTGATTATAATCACAGAAGAGACCAGTTGAATAATTAAGAGTAAGTGATAAATATGAACATTATTCAATAAAGCTGAATCAATTGATAAAATCGCAGACAATGTCTGATTAATAAACTTAATAACAATGATGCATTATTTGAATGTATACTGAAAATAACAATGTCTTAATAGATAAGATTATTTGTATACTAGTATATCAACTGTCAAATATTATGAGATAATGTATAGATTGGAATTTCTGTCTAGGGTTAGAATGTCACACCCTGGCATTTCTGGGATCAGAGTGTTGCTCCCCTGAATTCTGGCTGGAATTAGGATGTACTATCAGTTTTCCCTCAGTCTAGCTACAGGCGCATGGTGTAATGTTTAGAGTTATAGGAAATGGACTCGTCAACCTGAATTCAAATCCTGGACGAAGCCACAATTCACATAGCAGTAATATCCTTGGGAAAGGTATGAATGTAACTACTCTAACTCCAGCAATGGGTAAATAGTAGGGCAGACTGGGCTCTTTAATCTTGGTTAGGCAAACAGTCTAGGAGAAGGAAAACTCTGAATTCAAACCTGTTAAACTCTGTTTGGGGTGGTCACTACAAGAATAGGCTCAGTCCTAATTAGTGATCTATTTCACTAATGTTCTCGTCTTCAATGGGAATCCCTGTTGTTACATACTCACATCTTGTAGTATACTTATTTTTTATGTAGTTTTGTCTGGCTCAGTAGCAGCTTTTCTAACTTCTTCTGAGCTGTCTATCTTTTTATTCGGTATCTGCCTGTCTGTCTTAATTGTTTCTGGGTTGGCTGAAATGTGCTGCATTGTCATTTGTTTTTAGTGACAACACAAGATATTACTTTAGTGAATTCACATTTTTATTTGAGTCTTGGATCCAGATCAATCAACCACACTGTGAGAATCTAACTCTAAAAATCTAGCTAGAAACTGATTAGAACTAAAATGGTGCATATCACATAAATGTGTCCTGGCCTCCTGCCCTAAAAAAATGCTAAGCGGTACCTGCTGAAATCCAACTCCCTAGCAGTTTGAAGGTGTGTTTCCCGAAAAGTTAATGCAATATGAAAGCAATATTTATCCCCACCCAGTCTTTTCTCGGCAAGTTAATGTAAATATTTACCCCCCCTTTAAATATTTCTTTTTAGTGGTTTGAAGGCATTTTTATTGACAAATTTTTTTAGTGGTTGGAGGTGTTAAAAGTAAGCCACACCCAGGGTTTTTTTATTGACAAGTAAATGTAAATATTCCCCCCCCCCTTTAATTTTTTTTTTTTTTTGGTATTTTCATTTTATTTTAATTTAAAAAAAATAACTCATGTGGGTTGGATTTTTAGTAGGCACTGTTTAGCAATTTCTTTTAATGCAGGAAGCCCGATGCATTTATCTGATAATACCCAATTAAACTATCTCACCGACACTTGCACTGGCAAACAGAAAGAGGAGGTCACAAAAGTGTTAAGGGCCATCCATCAAAATCTCCTTTTTGAATTTGTTGTATCCTTGAGGTGGAAAAAGATACACAGGGTGCGTGAATATGTATTTTATTCAGCACTTTTAACATAGAACAACAAGTAGTACAACCACAAGACAAATATGGAGGTTCAAATGTCTGGAGTTGACGCAGTAAATTTTGTCTGAATATTTTTCCCGACCTTTGTTACTGTTGCGTCAACTCTTATATGGCTCTGGGTCAGTCCATCTTGTAGGGGTGTTAACTCGTCTACAACAGAATTTAAATGAATTAACAGAGTACCCATCAATTATGCAACACTGTTCCATAATGGCTAACGTGCTGATTTTGAATGAGAGTTTAAAGAAATACAATGTTCAAATATGAAGAGGTGAAAATGGTGTAACAATTATTTTGATAGAAAATGGATTTGGTGAACTGAGTTCCAATCCAGGATGAGGCTATTTGTGTTTCACATTGTTAATATCCTTTGAAAAAGCATGAATCCATCTCTTCTCCACCTATGGATGAATAGTAGGACAGACTAGGTGTAGTGCTCCACCTCAGCAAAAATAATCTCTCTAATCTAGTGCTAGCACAAAGGGGATGGACTCCATCACTGTTCAATTGATACAAACAATAGGCCAATGCCACCAACTTAAAAAAAAATTTTACTATATAAATTTGTTTCCTTTTTTTTATTTATTTCTGAAGATTTAATAAAAATAATGACAGACTTCTTAAGGAATAACATTTTGTCAAAGAAAATGGTGATTACTGTAACTCATATCAGTATTTTAATAATTTTGATATTTGAGACTGTTATCCTCATCTTTATTGTAGTATATATAAACACAATGTTCAGGCCAGTGTATCCTTGGGCCTTGTTCAGAAATAAATCCGGTGGCATTTTATGCTGCTTTGAGGGCCTTTAACTAGTGGTGTAACAATATTTAAACTCTGAAACCAGGTTTTAACTCAAGGTTTATCATCTGATAATAACTTTAGTCTAAGGTAAATAAGAAACACCTGAACAAGGTGAACATTGTGTTTATACATACCACAATAAAGATGAGGACAACAGGCTGAAATATCAATATTATTCACATCAAGCTTCATCTCAAAAATACAGACAAATAATATCAGTGTTTTTTTTTTTTGTTTTGTTTTTTTTTTTTTTTAATTTTATTTCATTAAAAAAAAAAAAAAAAAAATTCCTTCATATACAATTTCCTAACAATTCATAAACAATTTTTTTTTTCTCTCTTAGAACAAGAGATGCTGGGTTGTTGTTGACTCGACCTCCTGAATATATTGGAAGATACAAAATGGTTCGGCACGTCAAAAATAGTCGAGCAGAACATGGGTGAGTGACAATGATCTATATTTGTACTTTATACTATACTAGTAGTGGCTACCTGGTGCCACCTGGGTAGAGAGGGGATTTTTTAAAAGTTAGTCTCACAGATCTATTATTACTTATCATGAGTTGGATCCTCACTGGATGCACTATAAGAATCCCAACGTAAATAAATATATAAAGAAATTTCAATTCAATGATTTACAATTTTAAAAAAAATATATATAAATGCAATTAATTAAATCAATCAATTTCAAAACGAAAAATAAACAAAAAACAAACATGAAAAAAAGATAAACAAAATAACATGCAAATGACTTTTGTTACTTTTCAAATTTGAATTTTTAAATGTCTTCCCAAATATAGATCAAATCATTATTTTTGCTCAAAAACCAAGCCCTGGTGATATTTAATGTGTATATATATTTACTTTGTTGTTAATTGTTTTATTTTCGAGGTTTCCTCCAGACATACACACACACACACACACACACACACACACCTGCCCTTCATATAATGTATAGATATAGATTTACCATGAATGCTAGTCTATAAGGCATGATATTGTCGTCTCTCTTTGATTTATAGAATTTTGAAGCCAAGTATTTTATCTTAGACTTTCCCATGTTTCAATTCTTCTAAGGTCAATACTAATTTCACGCTTACAAATAAGTTAAAATCTTGGACTGGGTTGTTTGGATTATTTGGATTTTTCAGATTATCCTCATCTTTATTGTTTTATACACCACGTTTCGGCCAATGTGCCCGCCAGCGTTCTTCAAGTGTTTCATGTCGAACTCAAGAGCCTTCATGGAACTTCCAACCAAATACAAATTATCAAGCCTCATCTCAAAAATTCAGACAAAGAGGTTGTTTGTATTTCACATAGCAATAATAAACTTGGGAAGGTATGCATCTAAATATTCTCCCTCCAGCTATAGGTAATTAGTAGGACAAATTGGGCTCTTTAATCTTGGTATGGCAACCATTCTAGGAGAAAGAAAACTGAATTCAAACTGTTAAACTTCACTTAAAAATTAACCTTGAGTCGCATCCTACTCATATGAAGGGGTTGGGGTAAATACATACAAACATTAGAAATGCACTCTGTCCACTGCAGAGGGGTAAGACCCTCCACCCCTCCCCAAAAGACACTAAACTGCATCCGGGTGGTGAGACTCTCTGGGGTAGAGTGAAGTCACCTTTTACTCCATGTTCACTATGACATGGGTTAGGACCCATATATGGGTCAAATAGATCTGTTGGTGGTTGGATTTTTATGGCATATCAACCCTTGTCAGGTTATTTTATACCAAAGATGTTTTGTTTTATTCATTCTTGACGGGTATTCAAATTTAAAAAAAAAAAATTAAACTCAATCTTTTCAAAACAATTAGAAAAAGAGCTCCTGAATTGGAACTTCATCATTAGATGCAGTTTAACATCATACCCAGGATACTCATTCACCACCTTTTAGCACCCATTAGCCACTAGGATTCTGTCCTTAAGCATCACAGGTCGCCACTTATGGCAAACAGGTGTCTCCATTGGGGGGAATTTTATCCCTCTAATGTGGTGCACAGCCCCAGTCAACAGGGTT
Source organism: Doryteuthis pealeii (assembly GCA_023376005.1). Taxonomy (NCBI): domain Eukaryota; kingdom Metazoa; phylum Mollusca; class Cephalopoda; order Myopsida; family Loliginidae; genus Doryteuthis; species Doryteuthis pealeii. Next base: position 9,756,129 of record CM042150.1, read on the forward strand.
GAAATAGATCTGTTTGAAAATTATAAGTATTAGATAGTTATATGATATCATGTATTCCTTTCTGTAAATTAATGAAAAATACCCTCCGGGCGATGTAAAATAGATTTTTGAAACATGTTGCCTGAGTGGTGGGAGTTAAAAATTCAACATCAGCGAGTTTGTACCCTAAGTAAGTAAAATCATCAAATTCATTAAAGATTAAAAAATAAAACAATTTGAAATGTAAACTTTAAATATGTATTAAAATAAAACAAACTATATATAGATATATAATACCAGTCATGTATTTATTAAAACTTGTTTTAAAAAACAATGAGTACTGTCTAATGTTGCATGTTCAAATTTTTAGTATTTATTCTATGTTATGATGATTTTAGGTAATGTGACGTAAGCAGTGACGTAGTTTTTGTTACAAAAACCGGAAGCGAATCTCCATTATTAATAGATTAAGAATAGTTACTTGAAGTTATAGGTGTTTATAAATTAAAAAAAGTCAACGGGGCGGCCTAAAGTCGGTATCAGCCAGTCAGCGAGGGAGTCTATCCCCTTTTCAATAGCGCTAGACCAAGGAGATTGTTTTAGCATCTGAGGTGGAGCGCCACACCTACCATCAGCTCCTTACTTTACCGCACAGATCCCTGTGCTACTCATACGCTGAGTTGGCAGGGACCGGTATCGAACTAGGAACCTTGTGGTTTCTAGCCGAACGCTCTACCGACTGAGCTAACCTGGCCCAGGCCGGGTTTATAAATGGTTAGTATTAATTAGTTGAAACTGTATCGGAGGCATACTTAGTGTAACAGTTATCATCATAGGAAATGGAATTAGCAATCTGAGTTCAAATCCTGGATAAGGTTGTTCCGTGGTGTAGTGGGTAACATGCTGGACTGCAACATTATAGTAAACGAGTTCAAACCTTTCAGATTAATATTCTTGGGAAAGGTATGAACTCCCTCATGCCCTCTACATCTATGGATTAAATAGTACCACAACTGTTCTTCTACAAGGATGGATTTGGCATTAAATAACCCATGAATGTTGATATGTCATTAAACAAGAAACCAAACCATTATGAAACTAGAACATAGTGAATTTAATATTAATAAAAAAAACAAACTAGCCTACCTAGGGTGTGACCTGATTCAGGTTTGGAAGATAGAAAAGAAAAGAAGAAAAATCGGAAGTTAAAATCTTCCGATCGTTTGGTCAGAATTACAAGGCCGCGATCGAGATGTGACCTGATCTAGGTTTTGAAAGAATTAATAAACGGAAATATAACTCGCTGGCGACTTCGGTCGTAGATTCAAACAGATGGGCGATCCGAAAATGACCTCGACCGGGGGGGGTCGAGGCGATAGTGGCCGGTAGTAAAAATCTCAAGTAGGTCGGAAACTCCCAGAAGTGAGGGAAGCCGTTCTGAGACGAGTCTTTGATGTATCCAGACTTTAGTCGCGGGGAAAAGATAAATCTTGTTTTTATAGATTACCGGAACATGAAGAAACCAGGATTAAAGAGAATCTATTGTTTTTTAATGTTCCCTATTGCTGGAGAAATGGAGATAAACTCTTTTGAATGACAT
>CM042150.1:9757807-9967807 GCA_023376005.1 Doryteuthis pealeii
CGTGAGCATCTCGACGCACCACACTCAAGCTTCTCTTATAACTCATACTGTATAATTCGAAATCAATCTGCGACTGCAGCCCAACTATGGCATCCCCACGATTCATGGTCCACACGCACCCAATCAATCAACTTATAACATTATAAACACGGTTCATATATTCTATTGAATCTCAAATCAACCCACTGGGTAATACTTTCGACACTTTATATCAAATATTGCAAAACCATACATTAAACACGTAGTCGACTAAATGATACTTTATTGAATACCTACGGTATAATTATGTTATACTGACCAAACCACACAGATACACTATTTCAACTCAAATTCTGCTGACTACATATTTGTCTGAACACGAGCACAGTTCTGCTTTATCTTAAACCTAATACATCTCATAAATACTATTTTGTAATAAATACAATAGATCCCTAACCCTATAGTTCATATTCTAACATCAACACATAATATCCATCCTTCTCTTCTCGACTTGAGAGCTAACAAAAGTCCTCCTTATACTTTGATCGCTAATAGAGAACGATTGTGCGCCTTCGTCCGTTCTATCTCTCATTTAAGTTAAGTCTGTAAGTGTTTCTGGTGCAAAAATTACTCATAAAACTTCTACTCTAAAAAGCTGATTTATTTAAAAAAAGACTTTTTGCGTGATTGATCCTCTAATATTTGATAATGTGTACCAACCATTCTATTTATACTTAAATTTTTGTTAAGTTCAACAGTCTTCGCCAACTAATACTTCTGATTTAAAATAATTCTGTTTAGAAAAATTGCAAGCAAAAAGGTTACCAAGCTGACGAGTTAAAATGTGAACCCTCCCAGCATCTAGTTTTGCATGACTGCGTGTTGGGCTGTTGTCATGCTGCATACTGGCTACGGCTCTCTCTGCAAAAATATTATCTCTCGGAAAAACAGTGCACCCTCTTTGAGAATGCCAAACTTATTCGCTCCACCAGCCATTTTCACGTTTCGTACAACTCCATTAGAATCGCGCGAGTCGTCCCCCTATCACAACAGCGCTACTACCATCTTAGCCCAGACAGGGTGCGAGACCTCCTCTGGCGTAGCAACGGCGCTGCCCACTGTCAAAGGGAATCGCTCCACTATCTCGTCAAACCTCCATGGAATCCTGAATCCCACTCACCATTCATGACTGTAGTTGATTTGAAGATCATTCGGACCAGGAAGTCAATTGGGTTACCCTCTCAGGTCCTTCACAATCTCCATTCTCATCTCGAGCATACCCAATAGTGGAGCGCGTGTGAAGTATAGACAAGAATGTCGCCTTTGTGCGCTCATTTGCAACTTAACGCGGCAACCGGGCAACTCAAGAGATATTCAAGAACCGCTACCTTCGTAGATATGAGCTCATCGGTGCATGGCCATAAGCCCTGACACTCTGTGATCCTCTCGGAAGTAGGAGCGCCTCACCATGGTTCTTCCTTGGACATCGACTCCACCCATCCTTAGCCCGCTATACAGTCTACAGATCGGTGGTCCGTTCTCGGGCATTGGACGCATACCATATTCGCTGTATCAGTGGTATAATCCTCCCTACCACTTATATTTCCGCGCTTGAGTTAGCTTATGTGAGCTCCACCATTTACGATACTAGCTGTACATCGCTAATACTCTCATCTACCTAACGTAATGTGCGAAATACCATTCTCATCATCTCCAACATGAGCGTATCCGAATTATCAAATACGTCCGCTACCACGCTCGCACAATCTCAACGCCAGTACTAAGTAGTATGGAATACTATATCCCCCTCGTTCCTCATCCTTAGCGACCTCATTCGTCTCAGACTCAAGTAGAGATTCGTTAGTTGCCATCTCGAAGCTGCGCGAGTGCGCTTATACACCCTGCTCCTATATCAGCTCACTTCCTCATACTATTTACCTGCACATATGAACTGGCCGTGTGGCTCTGACTACTCGATAACGCTTCTGACAGCGCTCTATGACGACGCGGTAGATTGACCTGCACATCCGCTACGCAGCGAAAATCTTCTCTAGGTTCAGCTGGACAAAACAAACTCTACTCGACTTGCACTGACCCTATACTCTGTAACTGACTGAGAGCCAACATCACTCGCACTACAATCGGCTGAGAGTCCTAACAAAGGTGTGAAATCAACCCTAGATCGCTGTTGCCTCTCATTTTAAACCTTGTACGTTATACTGGCATATGCGCGAACAAAATAGCTTGCGTATATATGCAGCTGCCTCTTTTCCCAAGGGTACTGCGGAAATTTCTGCCAAACAGACCTCACGCTTCCAGGATCGAACTCAAGTCACACATAATCATACCATTCGTCCCTCAGTATGTATCACACCATGTTACATATGCGACGCACATCCCATATAGATATTTATCTGCATCTACCACCTTTTGAATCATCATTGTACTTCACGTTCCCACTTGAATCATTATTCGATTCTCCAATAGCCTCTTTAAACAACCTTTAACCTACTTGCATAACTTATTGGCACTCCATTCCTCTGATTATCGCATATACTTATTGCCTGAATATCTCAAAAAAAGACACAAGACAGCATTCTTCTCGTTTTCGTTTCCGTATAACAGGCACTCACCCTCGCTTTCCACCGATCTCAATTGTATTTTCATAACAATTCACCTATTTGTCACAGTCTCGCTACTGCCTGACATTCTTCAGCGCAATATATACCAAGTACTTTTAGAGCTAGTGCATAAGCTCCACATGATCTTGAACAGGCCTTTTGTTTAGCTTGATTTTTTACCTGTCTACGTGTACTAGACCAGCGTTACCTTAGCCCAAAGCGTTCTGAAACTGTACTGCCCTAGCTAACTTTAACAATAGCTGGATAGCGGAAGTATGTATTTGGCACTCATGCATTACCATCTTTACCACAAAATTGGTTATTACGTCAGCTATGATGGTGAAAATCGCAAACAGGCTCTTGTCCCCCAGGATATTGATACTGCAGCGTTGTATGCACAAGTCCATTTCTCCACAACACACAATTACTAATCTCTACACCCAAGCTGCTCCCACACCCACTTCAATATATCGTGAACGCATACAGGTGGATTCGAATGATGCGCGTCTGAATAACTCCAATTGGTGTCTTGTCCGCTCTGAGGGTGCAAGATACCAGCTGTCTTCTCTAAAAACAAAACGCAACCACACAACAAGATGAGTGTGCATCTTTGCATGAAGGTCAAAAGTCTGATTAAGAAGAACCCTGAACGATTGACACTCGTTGTCCCAGCCTCCTTATAATCTGGGCTACCATTTCAAACTCTCTTCGGTGAGTTTTTCCTGATATTTCACCTACTTAAGAACTATTGAGTAAGGCATACGAAACAGTTGATTATCCTGGTATTGCCAAATGTTGACACATTGCTGCTGACACAAATTTGGACTCTAGAATATAAAATAAACAAATTCTTAACGCTATCTTCAGTTGGTGAACACTGTTTTAAAGGAGTTACCGTTTGCAAAACAAAAACATCATTCAGCACGCCTAAGTTCTGTAGAACCGCAAAATAAAAAAATGCACTCTCTTCTTGTCTCGTTTTAAGGCGTGTATCTGATATTCTCCTATTGGCGATATCAACAAAACCCAGTGAAGTGTCCATTAGTGAGCCTACACCCATCGCCTGAGCGTACCCGTGACTACAGTTGCTGACCATAACATTCAACTTCTCAATGTGCAAATACCTCATTTCTTTATATTTAAACTTATTTTTTTCTATTAACCCATACACTAGGATACGTAATCTACACTCCGGAGCCCGCGTCAGAAGTGGACATTGGTGAGAACCAATTTGGTGCCATCATTGCACTAGGCGATGCTCCACATTCACCCAGTACCTCCAGAACGTGGAACTACTCAACCATCAGACTAGAGTTCTAAACTACTCATTACCAGAGACATGATAGATTTCACTCAACTCCACACGTGTCCTCACTACCCATAGTGGAAGTCTCCGGATGAAAGGATTGGGCGAATTGCCATCATCACAAGGGTCCAACGTAGGTGTTTCGGGCTACCATCAACTCTAGCATCCAAGTTGATGTGATACAGTGCGCATGCATACACCCTCTATCTCGATCCGTGGAAGGAAGCTCACCCTATACCCGGCAGTCAGTTCCTTCACCGCACGACAGAAAAGTTACCGACCCTACCTACCCCGTCTAGCACCTAAGTCAAGTCACTGTGTCTTACAATCGGATGGTCTTGTCATGTACTACACTGGACTGCTCATCCCTCACACTAATCCCGATCCCTTAAAGCCTTCACAGCTCGACGACATCCCCACTAGCCAACAGATGGCCACTACTCTTAATCTGCGGACGGGCGAGCAGCCTTTACCCCTTCTGTACGTTGCAGCCAGTTGTTTATTCTGACAAACATCAATCACCAGCCGCACATGAGGTTGGCTGTCATTCGCAGTCATGTAAAGCGAACGATTGACAGTATCTCAATACCAGCTAACAGACCCTCAGTCTTAACATTACCGCCATCGGTAAGAGAGTAACCCTACGCCAAAACATTATCTTCTTTACGACCATCCTTCAATTTTCAACGAACTAATACAATCACTATAAGCAGAATATCACTCCTTACCTGCAACCTACACGACACGAGGCACGACACGCGGGGCAGACGATCACCCCCGCAACTCTGATCTACATAACCCATATTCCTATCAAGCGGATCATAGGAGTACAGACTCTCTTGAATGGTGCTACGATCTTGTCCTTACCAGCTTCCCCACTCGTTAACCGTCACATATTCGTGTACATATATAGAGACTATCACCAGATGTAAAACTCATAAAATATAATGCTTTTCAGTTGTGACCTGCGAAATTTTTGCGTCCACCATATAATTGAGTACATCAAAACATATCAGACTGCATAGTAGATAGATATATCTATATAGATCGAGCTATTAAGGACATTTAACGACTGCGCGCGGGCGACCTTTTATTATAACTCAATTACTCAGCTCCTGGCTAAAGCATTAGATAAGGGACTAACCAAGTCCAATGACAGTTCTTGTAAGACCTTATATTATTTCTGAATTGTCACCTCCCCTAACACAGAAATCGAGCGCGAAGTTTCTTACATCGTGTAATTGGCAACTCAAGAAAAAGTTCCCTCTGATCGATACGTCGAGCACACAGTACAGGCTTGAATGCGTTAAAATGCGAGCTCGCAGGCATCTCGATACTCTGCGGTATAGGCAGGATCACACCACTCTTTTTCTACTGCGTCTTCTTTCATTTATTCTTATATCACATAATTAAGTAATATCCGAATATTTGCATACAACAATCATTCTGTGCGCCCATTCAGCGCCGACCTCCTAACGGTCAAAAGAGTGCCATAATTAGAAAGAAAATACAGACAGCAGACATTCGCTCAATCTATCAGCTATACTACACAGTCATATACACTTGTACAATCTATATGTCTCTCAACCATCACAAGCTCCTATTCTACTGAGAAGTCGAGACCCATTACTTGCACCAATCCGGAAACACTGCACATGCGTTTGATCAATACCTCTGTAGTGTTTATACAGGTTTGACAGCTTTCGATGTACGCGAGCTTCTTCCATCGTCTCCTGTTACACATCGATCTTACCCCATCAACACTGGCTTACCCTTCAGTCCATTAGGTTAGGTCACTCCGACGTCCCATGTATTCTGCTGCCATATGTGAGCATTTTCTCCATGTGCTCGAGATGAGTAGGAAGAGTTGAGATGCGCTTGATTGACCTCCCCATAGCTGCATGACTGACCGTCCAGAGATCGTCTCATAATTCACAAATACCAAGCGTCTTCATTACGACTCTTTAGAACTACCTGCCGTCTCCGACAGATAGAGAGCCACCTATCTCATATCCACAACTCTAACCATTACACCCACATGCCCCTCCAAGAAGAAGAAGGATATATAGATAGAAAGCAGAGCCAAACAAAGAAGGGATGTTGGTAATAAAGGACTATTTGCTCATAAATTCCTACCATAAAATAAAACTGAACCCCATTTTATTTCCGTGTATTTGCAATAAATGTTTTATTTTTCTTGCACCCATTATGTTACAATACAAAATATATTACAATTTAGGCATAAATTGGATCTTCCTTTTATGACCGTAATTTTGTTTTTTCGTCGACGATGATTAAAATCTGATGTTTTTATTTTAGAGTACCAAAGCCAAAAGAAAAGAAATAACAACAACAAAAGGTAATATTCAACTTTTACCATTAAATTCCTGCCATAAAATTAGGCTTGGGCATTTTATGGTAGGAATTTACGAGTAAAAAGTTGAATGTGTAAAAACGAACCCCCACTTTAAAACTAAGCATTCTCACAAAATAAAAGCTTTTAAAATATACACATTGAAGTGATATTAAAATAAAGAAAAAATATATTTAATATTGTTAAAATAATGGGTGCAAGAAAAATAAAAACATTTATTGCAAAAAAAACACAGACATAAAATGGGGGTTCAGGTTTATTTTAGTCCTTTATTACCGGGATGTTTGTGTTGGATTTGTTGACAAACATTCTGCCTTGCCCCTGGTGGATGGCCCCTGATAAAATACAGGAACAGATGGAACTACCCATTGTTTCCAAAGATCGTCTTTCTCACACAAATGCAAAGAAACATTCCTTTTGTACTTTTTAAACCCACACCTGTGTCAATGATGAGTCATGCTAATTTTCCACCAAAATATTTTGAATTTTATTCAAATAATTATACCTGGATTTTCCAACAACAACTTTCACTATGTGCATTCTGACGTGTCCGTTAACAAAAGTCAATCCTGCGTTAATGTTTATTCACATTTATTAATGGCTTCTTTCAAGTCCGTTTTGTGTAGGACTGAAATTGTATGCGTGGCCTCGCGCCTCGCATGTCAGATCCAATCCCACCTCACTGAAATCTGCAGCTCTTTTAAAGTTAAATGTTTACATTCAAGTCAATGTTATCAACAGAATCTCAAAACAATCATTGGAGTGGCTGGTCAAGGCAAGATATTTTACCAACACTGTTACACAATGAAAGAACAGACCAACATAACATAATTGCGCTCTCTGTACATACAGAAAAAATCTAACTTTTTTCTATTATAATGGAGATTAAGTGTCTGTAACCAAATACTTGTCAATTCTTACATCCACACCCATTACTGCCTCAGGAATTGCGCCTAAGCTTCATCATATGAAGTATTCAATTTACTGGTCAAGAGAGAGTCAATTAATACATAACCCACCGCGCATAAGTGGGTCTACATAGCGGCTGGACGGATACGTCCGGCACACATCTGCATAATAGCTTCAGGTCGCCTTTGCGGCGTGCGGTGACGTCCCACTACACACCGAGTCTTAGAGTTCACAGAAACAGGCTGCTACACAGTGGATTATTGCAATGTCGCAGCTCACTGGTCTGAATCGTGTCTCCACCTCACCTGGCCCCGTGATTCTATCTTTCTAAGGCCAACTTCAACTGGACGGTCACCTGCACAGCCAACAACGAGATGGCCCAGACACACCTCCCCACACGATAATCTCAATCCTACATACCCCATTTGGCGGGAGTCTGGGTACCAATAGTTTATAAAGCATACGGCCTGTTTTTACACAAATCACATGACAGTAGAAACTACTCACTAACAACAAAAGCAGCTGACATGCCCATTACTAAGTTACAAGCACAGGAACATAGGAAATTGGGATCGAGTACTCGCGAAGCACCGAGAAGAACAATCTATGACTACAGTAGGCGCACTGCGCCATGACGTGGTAACTGCTCACCCGACCAATACTCTATAAAGTTTGCAGTTACAACCTCCCTTGCAACACTACACAAAACATGGCGGATCAGATAATCACACTTTTTCTCGGGCCCTGCTCAGGAATTACACGTGTGAAACCGAGTTTACAATGCATCATTTCTGATCAGTAGACACTGGATGCCGCTTCTTAGTTAAGCGGAATCCTTTACCAAAGAATATCAGAAAACAGATTGACAGAGAGAACAGGATAATACCAGCTCTGGTCGAAATACTCTTGACCTGATACTTGGTTTGCTACTCGCCATTCAATTAATAAAATAATTTTATAAAAATCTTCTTCTCCTGTAAGTCGAATGCCCTTATAAGAGTAAATAGATGCAGATATTACTTACCCATGATGGCTTGATGTCCATGACACCACAGAAAGGCTGTTATGACTAGTTACCCTCTGTGGCCATGCCTGTATGACTCACGAAAAAGTCACCTCTCTCCAGCACAGCCGAAGACTTCCTTTCTCGTCAATGTAATGCGACCACGAGTCAACAATCCTTATCTACACGAATCCTTTGCAGCTTGCCTCCTCTATCGCATCCTCACCTGTTCTCCTCTGCTACCACGGAGCAGGTCCGCATATCCGCATTCACCGCTCAATGCAAGTTCCAACATGGAACATCTGATCAATATCAGCCAATTTAATGGTTAACCATCACCACATATTCGGGCTGTTGATTGGCTAGGTTTTAAACCACATTGACCTCGGACTCTAGTCTATAAATTCAAGTGATCAGAGCAGTCGTAGCGGTCTCCTAGACACTCTACTATATCTACAAATAATCCAAAGTTAATGCGCAATTATAGCAGGCAAGACACGTCTTGCCCTAGGAACGATTCGGATAATTGCTCAATATTCAGTATAATTCAATTGCACTCAAACTCTCTTGACAAAAGAGTCCGAGTTCATCAAACTACTCTAACGTACATTCTCTTATCTCAAATTGGGACCGTGACCCACTAGTGTCGTGTATTCCAGTGCCTAATGTACGGCTGCACCCACTTGGACCCTAATGAAGATCGATTGACCCTGTATTGTATAGCAGTATAATGCAGAGCTATAGATGGGAACATTGCACAAGAATGCTCGTGCCGATCTAAACAAATCAGGTAAACAACACCCTACAAGAAAACTCTAGTCCTGAAACCGGGCACGTCTCAGCACCACCTAAATCACTCGACAGACAAAACTATCTGACATGCTGGGCACTGCTGGAGAAGCAAATACATACTCCATAAGTGATGTTCTCCAGTGGCAAACCAGCCACTCATGGCATGCCAGGTGGTTGCCAGCAGATAAACCTACATGACCAGCTCTGCCACGGGTACTGCGATGGCTGAGCAAGAGACCTCCCAAGAACACATGAATGATGATAGTAGCATGGATTGGCGGAGCATTGTACATTGGACTGACTATTGTTTTGTTTACACGCAAGATCTAACGCCTCATTGGACCATTTAATGCCATTCTAAAGTTCTATACAGAAATTCATTCTTAATGAATATTCAATTTTGTTGTATCAAAACACATTTTTCTATTTAACCATAGATGGACTCCTTAACCACAGCTATAGACCTCTCAGGCATCAAGCAGTCTTCGGACTTTATAATGGCATTGAAAGTGTACTCCATATTTCCCCAACACTCCAAACTGAACTTCACCATCAGAATTCTAACCGTCCATTTAGCTAGGACCCAGACACCCTCTAGGCTCCCACCTTCTAGACACCATATAATAAAAAGGGTGTGACTTGCCATAAGGACAATAGGGTTGGGGCAATGATATAGGCTGCTAGAGCTTGACAATGAACAGACGATTGTATCGGATGGCGCTGGCCTCTCCGACCCGCGATCCGTCTAGCCAAGTAAAGATTATCAAGGAATCTATGTGCTGCTAGTGCTAATAGATGATGATGCATGATGATGAAGAGTTAACACGATATTTTTTGACTTTTTACTAAAGTGACAAGTTACTGAGTGGCTGAATTGTGTAAACAATGTCTTCTCACTGTTCTGTCATCCACAGTATACACCTAGTATCAGCTAACTACCACCGTACTCACATACTGAGAAGATCAGTCTACTCTGTGTGAACAATAAGCCAATAAAATTCCACCACCATCCTCCAACTGCTGATGTCCCTACAGAATTCTTCAAAGAACATAATCAAACAGGATTTGAAACAAATTCCTCTTTTGATCTCTGCATTAACAATCTGATGGCGACTTAGAGACTGCATGCTCACAAATATGTTAACTCAAGAAATTTCTACTGTCACACGAGCCTTCAATCACGAGGGGTTGCCCTGGACTTAATAAAAACAACTGTGGTCGCATCACGTCATAAAACCATCTCTTTTTCCTGGTTTATTTTCCACCAACTTCATCATCCGGTAATGATGCTCAGACCTAGACGAATCTAGTCTGCAATCCCTCATATACCTACCATGAACCCTGATATTTTCGTGCCATCTGGCTTCGGGTACAACAATAAGGATGGGTGATACCATAATTTCTACCATATTCTTCAATCTCACTACTAAATTCACGTAGAGTCCTCAAAATGTATATGCTAGAGCCTATACTGGGTAATTAGCCCACTTCATAGTCCACTATGTTCATATATATTTCGTTGTGTTTTGCTTTCTCTATATGAGGGGGGATCATTTTGCTATATTTATCGCTGAGCTCCGCCTCTAACGACACAGTACCATAAACAACATGATCAAGATACTTCTCGATACATTAATAGCAGATACTCATCTATATATACACAGGGATTTGAGCCCTAACAGGTTAGAGTGGACTCACACACCCCAGATTTCCAGAACTGGACAACTTCATATTTTAGAGTCACCAAAGTTAACGCAGCCAATAGTCTTTTCAATACTCAGATGTGGGTGACCATTTTAAGTCAACAGCAGGGTACTGTAAGAACACGAACAATCAAAAATGACATGATTTGGCATAGATGACCCGAAAAGGGTTGCATAGCCCATAAAACTAAAACATAACCAACCAATCTCTGTTTTGAGGAAAGAAAGCTTATTGAGTTCTTACTCCTCCTGTAGGAATACAGATCTGCATATTCAAAATTAAATTTGGGAAAATAATCAACTAAATTGTGAAAAATATTCAACTAAATTTTTAATAGAGTTTTTCGACAATCAAGACTTATTAGAAATAATTTTAGAATCTAATAATATGACCATCTTTAAACTTTAAAATTCCTGATACTCTATATTTTAAATGAATTCTTATCTATGATTTATCATAGCAGAAAATATCCTAACTTAAATCAGAAAGCTTTTCAAATAAAATAACCTGAGTACATTATAAAATTCATTCTATTGATAAATCAACATTGAAAATTTCCGATTAAACCTGATAATTCACCAATTTTTGGTAAATTTTTTTTCAATCAGGAGCGTTAAATTCATTTTAGTAAACAAGCATTTTAAATAATCTTTAGGCACAATGTTTACGGCCAATTTTGGAGCACAACTATGTCCAAAAAATCTAGTTTTAAATGCTTTCTAAACAATACAATCACATCTATAACCTATTTAGATTAATACTTTTTTTTTTCATTTTCATCTTTTTACAGCAATGCTCATCAGTATAGCTACTACTTTTTCAAAGCTTAGACAAAATTAAAAACCCCTTCAAATAATGGATTTAATTAATTTTAATCGTTTTTTAGAAATGAAAAGCCAGTGCACGAAAATTGGGTATACTAAAAATATATATATAACACATCACATACATACATGTGGGTATTTAATGCTAAATCTTTTTTTTTTTGTATATATTGATGGTAAGCAAATAGTTGGTAGTGTAAATATTTTTGTTTTGTTTTTTATCTATTAAAAATAGTTTTCAATAATTTGCAACACGAACTATTTGACCTCAGTAGATAGGACCCCTAACAGATCACTGTCAATCTGGGTGAGCAGTCAACCTGGGAAACAATGACAATGAAAATGGGCTCTCCAGCTCCCTCGAGCTGCCAGAATCTGGAGCCTCACCTCTAGATGAAGTTAGCCATCATACCCAAGGAAATAAGAAAAGAATGAGACCCATGAAGATAGCATCGTAGCTAACCGTAACTAGTTTTAAGCCAAGATTCCTTTCATTGCCGCTGGTCTACAAATTCTGAAAATTGTACTTGTGGTATACCGCATCAACAGTGATGGCTGATAAGCTTTTCTTGATTTTAGTGCGTTCCTGAGTGGAGACGTGCATGGTATCTGATTGCTTTGACATGGCGGTTCCGCAGGAAAATATCTTGATATGTGGTTCCCCAACTAAAGATTTCTTATAAAAATTTGTAGCCGACGTATTTAGTCTAGGAATATCACTAAATCCCATCCGTCTAACCCCTACCTCGCTACTCCATACAATGTAATATCTATTTCCAAGAAAATATATGAAATGTATTACCACGTGAGTCTGAGAATGATAGCGGAAGAATAAAAAGGAACACTGGGATGCTGGATGGCCATACGATTTTTATCATTCACTTTTAATTTTAAATGCGACTCATTCTGAACGCAGCAGGACATGGTACACCTAACTCAACATCTCTGCACAACTCTAATCTTTGCTCAACAATCTACTTGAAGTCTATGCAAGTCTTCATCGAAAGCGTCAAAGACAGGATTGGAGATACAGCAATCTGACGCAATATTTCGAATGATGAAACTATGGAACTCTTAGTAACAAAAAACGGTTCCTTACATCGATCGAAAAGGTTCTGCCTCGATATTCGCCTCTTCTCTCATACTCATTCAATTGTAAACAAAGACAAGAAACAAGACAAAGGAATTTGTTGGAGTGGCTAAAGTCCAATATCAGCCAGACAAAGCGAGGGAGGTCCTTATACCCTCTTTCAACGAGCACGACCCAGTACACCATCTATCACCAGGAAAATTGCTTTCCGCATCTGAAATGGTGGTAGGCGCCCACACCTACCATCAGCTCCTCACCTTCTAACCCGATACCAGGCATCCTGCGTATGCTACTCATCCGGTGAGTTTAGCGAGAGCAGTATTTCAACCGGAAGGGCCTTGCTGGCCTAGTCTGACGCTCCTACCGTCTGAGTCTAAGCCGGCCCTACTATACTCATTTTAGTCATACTATTAGTCGACTAATACAAGTTTACTAGAATATATGCGAACTAACAATTTCGATATTGATCACAACTAAAACTGGCGAACAAATCAGGCAAAAATGTAAAACTGAAATTACTTTGTCTGCGGCTGATTTTTTTAGATGAGGCTTTGATGTTTGCAATATTTAGATTTTTCTTTTTTTGACAGTTATCCTATCTTTATTGTGGATAGGTAATAAACACAATGTTCAGCGCCACTGTAACCTCAGACCGTTCCTCAGGCTGTCCCCTGTGTATCTGAGTATACAAGATCCAAACTCTGGGAAAATTCATTTATACTCAGTTTCATAGTTTCACCAGTCTTAATACGAACGCTTTTGAGATCTCCTTAAAAAAAAAAAAAAAAAAAAAAAAAAAAATTATACATACCAAAATAAAGATGAGGACAACAGCCCGCAAAAATCAAAATGAGTAACTTTGAATTTATTTGCGGATATGTATTTCATTTTTAATCTTTGGTTCAAACTTTTGTCAATTTGAATGTGTCCGAAGTATGTATTTACCCCAACACTCTCCGCCATGAGCAGAATGTGACACAAGGTCATTTTTAAGTGGAGACAAAAGTTAGTTTAAATTCAGAGTTTTCCTTCTCCTAGACCGATGTGTACAGGAGTATGATGTTAAACTGCATCTAATGGTTGAAGTTCCAATTTTTAAGTTCATCACCTATACTCACTGGCCGACTGACCCTGAGTGGTAATAGTACCTATTTAGGGTCCCATCTATGGGTTAAATAGGAAGAAAATAAGTTTTTTTACAATAATCAAGTTTTTATAAAAAAAAATTTGAATACTCAAGAATAAATAAAACATCTTCAGCATAAAATAACCAAACAAGGGACTGACAATGCCTTAAAATCCAAAAAAATACTATTTTCCCTATAGCTAGGAAGTAGAACGGATGGATTCATGCCTTTTCCAAAGACATTCCTGCACAAAGTTGAAATGCCTTGTCTAGGATTTGAACTAGGATTGTCCAATCTCCATTCCTATGATGAAAGCCATAGAAGTCAGTAAAACACTCATTTTATGAATTTATTCTTGAATTTTTAAATTTCTTAACTTTTGAATTGTAATTAAAAAAAAAAAATTTTAATTAATAAGGCTGGCTTAGCTCAGTCGGTAGAGGATCAGACTATGAACCACAAGTTCCAGGTTCCATACTGGCCCTCGCCAGCTTCACCGTATGTAGTAGCCACAGGATCTGTATGGTAAAGAGAGGGAGCGATGATAGGTGCGGCGCTTCACCTCAGACCCCATAAGCAATCTCCTTGGCTAGCTTTATTAGTGAAAAAGGGATAGACTTCTCAATGTCTGGCTGATACCAACATTAGGCCACCCCACGCACGACTTTATATAGTATTACCTGTCTCACTACTAGAGTAATGTGGAAATTCCAGTGTTATGGTAACATGATCTATGCCAGCAATAATGTCACATCATCATCATCATCATCATCAAGCAGAATTTCTCATTTACTCTGTAAACAGAAACCAAAACTGTCTGGCGACCAATTTTATAGACGTCTTTGAATTTCTAAGATGAGGAATTATTATGCACTTGGACTAGTGACCCTCACCTTTGTCTGTTATTTATAGTCTCGACATAATTCAACTGACCTTCAATTGTAACAAGGATTTAAAATCAAATTCAGTCCCACGATGGTAGTCTGAATCTCAGCTGTATACTGAATTACAAGTTCAATCTCTAGGTGGGTAGTACTAAAATCATTAATATTTCTGCGCTTGGTTGGATTTTCACGGCATGTCAACCCTTGCTGGGTTATGTTTATGCTGAAGATGCTTTGTTTTATTCATTCTTAATATGTTTTGACATAATTTCTTTAAACTCATTTTTTCTATTTAACCTATAAAAGAGACCCTATAAAAGTGCATGAGCAGTCTGGGTCAGAGTGGACCTGAGAGTAATGGTGTCACTGAAGGGTACTCCACATTCCCCAGACCTTCAGAATTGGAACCTCACTATCAGATTATCATTAATGTCATACCCAGGACATTAAGACCCTCAGTCACTGCCTTCTAGCACATATATGATAAAAAGGATTAGGAAATGCCATAAGGGCAATAGGGTTGGGACAATCATATAGGTGCTAAGGCTTGACGGGACCAGCCGATTGATTGTAGTGGGCTATTTCTGACCATCTGTTTAGCCTAAGTAAGGGCCAAAGTGGAGCAATTGCATGTTACAGACTGCTCAGCCACCAGGGTTCCTTTCTTAAGTATAACAGGTTGCCACCCATTGAGGGGGGGGTGTCTTACCACTCTGCAGAGGTGCAGTTGGTGTATTCTAAAGCTCCAGTTGACAGGGCCATGTTACCAGGATTACAACTGCGCAGAAACTGACTGACTTTGGATATATGAGACTTTGCCACAACCATCACAGACTTGGTGGCGGCTGACTCTTCATAGTGGACTGTACTTGTCTAAAGCCACAAAAAAGATAAAAGATGCAGCAACAAAGCACTGGCACACAAACATCTTTGGGGGGACAGCCTTCATATACAACATCTGTGGTTGAGAATGTTTTTTTCGAACATTGGACTTCATAGTCAGAGGAGGTGCTGTACTTCAGGGATACAACTTCTAATAATCTTACGAGACTGCAATGCTGCCGATATACATCTTCTTCCTTATCCGTCACTCACCTCCATTCCAAAAGAAAAGTAGAAACTGCATGCACTGATTTCTCTGGCATCAAAACCCTTTAGAGTTTTTGTCGTCTTATGGCATAAAACAACTTTGTTTAATTGACGGCAGAATTGCATAGATGTTTCAGGGATTTCAAAACGCTATTTAATTGTTAATTTAAGAATAAAGTTTATTACTTTATTATTTTTTGTTTAAGTAATCATCAACTGTGAAAGAGATTCTTAAACAACTAAAATAAAGACTTTTAATCCAATCAATTTTATTGAAAATTAATGATAATATATGAAAGTAAAAACAAAAAAAAATTCAAATAAAATCTTCTCTAAATGGCAAAATAGGGTCAAATTATTTAGGCTCGGTAGACTTTTTTTTTCTCACATTTAACATCTATCAAACATTATTACTAAAATGTCATTATGGCTTTTATATGTGTGCAGCATATATATATATATGTGTGTGTGTGGCACCACGCATGTGTCCCCCACCCTTCCCATGTGACGAGCTGGTTTCTCCCTTAGTATCCTTTTGCTTCCTTTATCAGAATATTGGAGATTTTTTGTTTCGGGGTTTTGTGTGAACTTCAATCAAATAGTTTTCTAAGCTCTGATACGACTGAAGTTTTTGTTTTTTCGGTTTGGTGTTTACTTACTGCTGTTTGATTTTCATTGTATTTTGTTAGTGGAAAAAAAATATAATTATATATGTGTATAATATTTACACAGTTGATGCTGATAGCTTTTTGATTTAGTGCGTCCTGGGACGAACATATTTGCTTTGAATGTATCCCCAGAACAAATTATGGGTCTCATTTTTGCTGGGTTATTGATTCACATATATATGTATGAAACATGTGGAATGAAAACATCACACAATGCTGTAAAGAAGAGAAAACAATTTATAATATAATCAATAGCTGATATTGATCAATATTTCGATTTTACAAAATCATCATCAGAGCTCATTACTCATGGTGTTTGGGTCGGAGATAAATCAGATCAGTTCAATACAAAAAACCTTAATTGCAAAAAGAACGAAGTTGTTACATTCACCAATGTGGCATTCGCACCATATTTTGTCAGTCATGTCTATATATTGTCGGTAACTCTTTATTGTAGCGGATTTTGAGATGTTGCAACAAGACGAATAACTTATTCGAAAGGGGATGGGTATTAAAACATGTGACGGTTGGGTATTCAAAAGATTTTAGAAAAGAATTTATGATAATTATTTTTATATTCTGTATTTCATATAATAAATTTATTATATTATATATTAAAGATAAAAAAGTATATATACGGTATTTATTTATTATTTTAGATAATTGAAGCTTTCTATATCTTAATGTTTATTTTAAAAAAAAAAAAAATAAATAAATATATAAATATAATAGATGCTGATAGGTACGTGATCTGCATTCCTGACACACAAAAATCTAAAATGACACACTAAAATCCATCCATGCATCCCAGTGTTTTCTTTTCTTCCCTCACCATTTCAAGCTAACTAAATACATTTCAATAGTTCTTATAACGAATTACACAGGATAGGTTAAGGTAGGAGTTAGATCTTTAGTATTTCACAGAATCATATAATATAAAACCTTCATATCTATTAAAACTAATTGGACTCATAAATTTTCCCAGTAGACTCTTTCAAAGCAAATATGTGCATCCCAGCATAAATAATCCAAAAGTTTAAGCATCACTGATAGTGACTAACTTGCTGGATTGCAAACATTGTAGTAAGCAATTCAAACTACAGTCATGCTATTACATTCATCTTCAGAATAATAATACCCTTGGGAAAGGTCTTGATGGAACCCCTTATCCTACTGTTTTTCAACAAGATGGCATAGGCATTAAATACCCACAATGTTGATATGCTATTGACAAAAAACAAAATCCTGATAAGAGTTAATAACTGAATTCCCTGGCAATGGTGACTTGCAAATAAAAAATAAATAGCTTCTCTGAATTTTTGAGATGAAGGCTTAATAATTTGGATTATTCAGACTTTGTCATCTATATCGTTAATCCAATTGGACAACATGGTGTATTGGATATAGGTGTTGAGTTAAGACAGTTCCAAGTGACAGTTATCTCTAGGCTGCAGGTTTATCCTGGTCAAGGATGACAGTATCATAAAATAATAATTAACACAGCTTACACTTGTACCCAGTCATAGTTAGCGGAATGAGAACAGTATACCCCTGTGGAGTGAATAAAGGGTTGGGTTTCAAAAGTTCTGTGAAGCACCCGATTATAACAAGTTCAAAGAGAAGGTTCCCGAATTCAAGAAGGTTCCCGAGTCCAACAAGAAATCCCTGAGAAAGCCAAAGGGTACATTGGCAAAAATGTAGTACATATAACAATATAGACGAGGACAATAGTCTGAATAATCCAAATAATACAATAAATAAATAAATAAATAAAATGAAAAAGTAATCTTTTGCTTGGAAAACATGGTAACATTATGATTACTATTCAATGCCAAGAAATAGTAAATCTTTTTAAAGAATATCATTTAAAATTATTCCATTAACATTGTGGTCACTGAAGAATAATTAAAGTTCCAATTACCGTCGAACTAGGAAGACAAGGCAACAAACGATTGTAACTCAAATACAAACTCGAATGCTACAAGGTCCACTGCAAAATGACAAAGTATATATAAGACTCCACAATGTCATTCAAATCAAGCAGTCAAGTAGCCAATCAGAATTCAAGAAGTGGAATCACCCAAATCACCCAGATTCATGAATGGATCATTCTTGATTCCTATTTATACCAGCTGTCTTGGACACTGCTGGAGTGGTACTTAATTAGCTGCTGTTATTAAAACCAACAGTAGACTAACTGACTTCAATAGTCACAACATAATCTCTTGAGATACTCAATGCAAACAAGTTGGCTAAATACCTGGGTGTCCCATCTTGGTGTAATGATTGGCAAGCTAGTCTTGCAGATCCACTAGTATTGAATAGTGAGTTTTATCCTTGCTGGATGCTCCCATACTTGTAACCTTGTGTCATATCCTACCTGTGGCAAATAGATTGGGTAAATGCTAGGGCAATCCCATCGTGATGTAATGGTTAGCAAACTAGTCTCACAGATCCATTACTGAATAGTGAGTTTGATCCTTGCTGGATGCCCCCATACTTGTAACCTTGTGTCACATCCTACTCATAGTGAATGTGTTGGGTAAATACATACTTAGAATACATAAAAATACATAATTAGATTTCTAGAATTTATTAAGAAAGCCTATATTCTAACAGGTGGAGTGTTAACAATCAAGTGTGAAGGATTTGGTTTCTTAAAATCTTTTCACAATTAATTCAGCTTTTGCCTTGGAAAACTTTCTGGGTCAAACATTTTTCAGGTCTATTGCTTTTGTTAATTTCTATTGGCGACTTACCCCCAAAGTAAACCGGGGATCCACCTACTTATTCATTCATCTATGTTGTTTGGAAATGAATGGCTTTTTCTTTGATAAATTGCACCATAAGCAATATATATTATATATATAATATATATATATATATATAATATATATTATATATATATAGTGATATACATATACACACGCATACACATGTGTTCATAATTATTAGATTTTGTTATTAAAATCAAAGCTATTTTACTTTCATTGACTTTATTAATTCAGTGCTTAAAAGCATTAATTTTGATAAACATCTAAATTTATATGTAAACATTTATGGCAATATGTAGGTTGTTAATTGCTCGGATGGTCCGAAAGTCTTGTCACCCCATACACATACATTTTAGTTAAAATAATTACATAACTTATATTATTAAAGCAAAACAATACATAGGGGAGACAAGACTTTTGGAACACACTGTAGATTAATGTACAGCATGGTCTGAAAAATCTTGTCACCCCTACATAGAATTAAAATAATTACATAACCCAAAATTCTAAAAAAAATAATTTTGAAACTATAATACATGAATACAATTTTCCCTTTCTTACTTATACTAATAATATTAGAACTACATGGTGTAATAGTTACTTGTCAACCAGAGTTCAAATCCTGTACAGGGCTGTTTGCATTTCACATAGCACTAATACTCTTGAGAACGTCATAAATCCACCTACTCTCCCTCTAGCTATGGGTAAATTGTAGGGCACACTGGACTTTTTAACCATGGCTAGTTAGCCAGTCTAAGAGAAGGAAACCTCTGAATTTAAACCTGTTAAACTCCACTTAAGAAATTGACCTTGTGTCACAACTTACTTGTGTGGAGGAGTTGGTAAATATATATATTAATTTTTATGCAAATGCTACTTTCATTTAATTAAAGTATTAAATTCCCTGTAAAATTTAAATTTTGCCTTTGAACAACACAAATGAATGATATTATTTTACTTTTAAATGGCAAAACATTTCTCTCGTTATTAAACATGGTTGAATATTAAGTTAAATATAAAAGTCATGTGAAATATAGCAAAATTAACTTAAAAAAAAAAAAAAAAAAAAAAAAAAAGAAAAAAAAAAGTCACTAAATTACTTGGGACACTATTTGCTCAAAAAGTTACAAAACATTTGAAAATCTGTTCAATCAGTTCTTGTATTAATAACAAAATGCCTTTTCCTGTCTGAGAGCAATACAATAAAAATAACTTTTATGATTTCTAAGATGGTTGATTTTAACGGCATATCAACCTATCGAATATAATTTTATGCCCATAAAAAATTGTATTCATTGTTGCTTGGTTGGTTGGATTTTATGGCATGCCAACCCTTGTTGGGTTATTTTATGCCAAAGATGTTTTGTTTTGTTTTATTCTTGATGGTATTCAAATTTTTCTTTTCAGACTCAATTTTTTTAAAACTCATTTTTTTCTATTTAACCCATAGATGGGACCCTAACAAGTGCTACCACTTCGGGTCAGAATGGACTTGGGAGTAATGGCAATGAATGGTTACTCCACATTCCCCAGAGCTCCAAAATTGGAACTTCACCATTAGATGCAATCTAACATCATACCCAGGACAATGTGTTCATTGTATATTTATATTAACATTTTTTGTGTATATATTTCTTAAGAGTTTTTCTTTTTTTTTTTCTTTCTTTTTTTGCACACAGTTGAATGACATCAAGTATTCCTATCTAAATGATGATGAATTTGTTTTAAGGTATATAAGTTACACCTGAACAAGGCCCAAGGATACAGAGGCCTGAATGTTGTGTTTATACATACCACAATAAAGATGAAGACAACAGTCTGAAATATCCAAATTATTAATAATGTTATCCTGAAAATCTGAATCAGAAATTTTGCTTTGTTTAGAAAAGAGAACAATGGTTTGCTAATCCAGTTTGCTAACCATTACACCAAGTGAAGTGCCCAACTGACAACTAATGGTAGTTATTTACTATGCTTGGTACAAGGCCATAAGTATAGGGGCACCGAATGCGAATCAAATTCACTAACAATGGTTTGCTAACCATTACACCACGTGAAGTGCCCAACTGACAACTAATGGTCATGTTATTATTTTTCTGTATTTTTGAGATGTGACATGATGTGAATAATTTTGATGTTTCAAACTGTTTTCCTCATTTTTACAGGGAACACCAGAAGAAGGCCCAAGGATACAGAGGCCTGAATGTTGTGTTTATACATACCACAATAAAGATGAAGATAACAGTCTGAAATATCCAAATTATTCAAATAAAGCCTCATCTCAGAAATACAGACAAATAATATTCCAATCTAATCATCAAGTTATGCTGACAGTACAGATCTCCAGGATTCTTTGTGGCAACCTATCTCTCTCAGCCATCACTCCAGGAAGGTCCTCTGTGCAACATCCATAATCTGTGTAGAGCTGCAGAGATGCTGATAGATACACGACCTGTATCCCTGACAAACAAAAATCTAAAAGGACGCAGTAAAATCATATCCATGCATCCCAGTGTTTTTCTTTTATTCTTTGCTCATCATTTCAAGCTAACTGTAAATTTTATTAGTTTCTTAGAAACGAATGACACAGGATAGGTTACAAGGTAAGAGTTAGTTGTTTCCTCAGACCATAAATAAAAACCCTACAATCTATTAAGAGACATTAGTTGGGACCTATTAATTTTCCCGGGGACTCCTTCAAAGCAAATATGTGCATCCCAGGATGCACTAAATCCAAAAGCTATCAGCATCACTGAGAGTTGATTGATGTAGGTTCTTGCTAGCCATAACCTGGTTTTGTGATCAAGGCACAACTCGGGTAGCAATTCTTGGACGGAAATAGCCTGGTGGAGTCCATTCCTCTCCAAGTTTGTAGCTGATCTAAATTTTTACCTTTACCAAAATGTGCAATGTAATCAGCCTTATTCAGGATTTGAACTCAGGTAACAGAGTCCATTTCTTATGATAACTGCCATGTTCATTTCTAACTGCTATATGGCAAACACTCACAGGTAGATAGGAAGGTAGACACTAAAGTATTAATATACAGTGATGCTGATAGATTTTTGATTTAGTGCATCCTGGGATGCACATATTTGCTTTGAATGGCTCCCCAGGAAAATTCATGGATCCCAACTAAAGTTTCTTAATAGCTTTAGTTGTTTCCCCAGATCATAAATAAAAACCCTACAATCTATTAAGAAACTTTAGTTGGGATCCATAAATTTTCCTGGGGAGCCATTCAAAGCAAATATTTATTATTTAGTTATTTCACTGGATCATAAATAAAAACCCTACAATCTGTCTAATTTCTACCTTGTAACCTATCCTGTGTAATTCATTTCTAAGAAACTAATGAAATGTAATCACAGTTAGCTTGAAATGGTGAGGGAAGAAAAAAGGAAAACACAGGGATGCATGGATATGATTTTACTGCGTCCTTTTAGATTTTTGTGTGTCAGGGATGCAGATCACATACCTATCAGCATCTCTGAATATATAGATTTACTTTTTTAGTGATAAAAATTGAATCTTCGGTGCAATTTGACTGCATATATTTTTAACAAAATGAGGGTGTCCTATCGTGGTGTAATGGTTAATGAGCTTCTCTCGCAAATCCATTACTACTGAATAGTGAGTTTGATCATCACTGTATGACCCATACTTATGACCTTGTATCGTATCCTACATGTGGCAAACAGGTTGGGTAATTACCTACTTTTTATGAAATGCCACCCCTCTTCTAGATTTTGTACAAACTATTTGACATAGATTTACTGTTTCTAAATTCTTAAACAGTTACTTATTTAACTACCAATCAGTATTTTGGTTAATATTTGACATGGTCAAAATTAAAATTGACTAATGTATGTATTAAAATATTACATCATGTATGTATGTATGTGTTGTAGAATAGCTAACACCCCTTCAGCACTCTACCAGATGGACTGGCTCATAGCCATAAAATAGACTACAATTAAAGTAGATTAACTAGCTGAATAATATTCAGACTGACTTTGCTGCATTGGCTATACTGAACTGACCCTCCTAATGTGAGTTTGTCTTGTTAATTGTTTGTACTTATTTGTTCTGTGTTTGTATGTATCCGTTTAGCACCGGATGCTGGTGCTTAATAAATGTGTTAAGCTCAACATTCATCTGTGTGTCTTTCCACCTCACGATACAACAGCATGTATTAAAATGTAGGAATTAAATTTGGTCAACTATTGTTGACTTATTTCATTGTTGCAGAGATGAAAACTTGGTGAGTTATTTGCAGCTTTTGGATGTTTGGGGTGAAGACCTTTTTTTCCTCAGAGGTGCTTACAAGAATTTCTATGAAAATAATAGAGAAAAAAATGGTTGAAAAATTCAAGATAAACTTTCAAGTCTGTGTTTCTTTGAAATCAGTTGGGAAATTGTTTCTGACATTCAAGCTTGAAAATTCTCTTTTATTATGTTTTGCATATTGGCCAAATAAACACATTCTATTCTTCAAAAACATGTCTGACATTTATCAAAAATATTTTTAGATTTGCATCTCTTTAAAGATTCATGGATTGGTGTAAAAAGATGAAAGAGATAGTCCAAAATCATTGTGTATATGTATAATATATATATATATATAATTTGGCCGTTTTTGTAAAGTCTGTGAGTAATTTGCATTTTTTAAAGCTCAAAAGTGACTTACTTAAATAACGGTGTCTATGGCCAGCCAGCACGTCCAACAGTCTTATATTTTCTAATACGGCTTATGGTCGGTTTGGGAGGGTTCTTATGTTAGTTGTGCTAGGGGAGGGGAGACACACATGGTCAGTCAGTTTTTTAAATAAAAAATACATAAGGATAGAAAGAATAAAATAGAATTGAGGGAAAAGCATTTGTGCGTGTATATATATATATATATATATATATATATATATATATATATATATATATAATATATACACACACACACACACACCAACCTCTCAACACAAGCAGGCTGTGACACAAAGTCAATTTTTCAAACTCAGACAATGGCTTACCATGCCATTAGCAAAAGACTAATCACAAATTAGAATATCAAATCAAGGAAAAGAAAATTCTAAGAAATTTCCTTTTTTTTTTGGGGGGGGTATTTTGGAGAGGTTTTATGTTTTGAAAATTATAAACTTCTGCTACAAATGAAACTTTGACAACAGTAATCAAGAAAAATGATCACTTCCTATGTGAGCCTAAGCCATTGAAGTTTCATTAAAATTTGTGGCAATAATAAAAAAAATGATTCAGTTTTTTCACTGATTTTCTTTTATCCAATACTATATATATATATATATATATTTCACGTGATTCTAAATACATAGGCGAGAAACTGACAGTTACCAAACCCTGTTAATTTTATGTCTTTGCTACTCTAACATGCTCTATATTGAACACTCTTTACTTATAAATATCACAAATTATATTATCAGTATCCTATATATATTTTGTAAATAATATAGGTGATATATTTGTTGGTAGAAAGTGCTCAATATCATTGATAGAGCATTTATATTTAAGTTAAGGTGGACATGGAATCAAAACTTGGTTTCTTACCAAATTTGGTCTGAAGATCAGATAGGCAAAAAATTGTCAGTAACCAGGTGTAGATTCCATGTCCATGATACCTTAACTTATATATATATGTAGAAAGTTTAATAGAAAAAACAACAAGATGTTAAAAGTTTTGCTGACAGAAATCTGTTTCGACATTATGAAGATGTCTTTATCAAAGCAACATTGTAAGCGGAAAAACGAAATGAATATATCATTAATCACGAGGCACAGAACGCTCTCGATCAGTACCGGAATTTTCAAAAAACTTTTTTTAAATGC
Organism: Doryteuthis pealeii; assembly: GCA_023376005.1. Classification (NCBI taxonomy): domain Eukaryota; kingdom Metazoa; phylum Mollusca; class Cephalopoda; order Myopsida; family Loliginidae; genus Doryteuthis; species Doryteuthis pealeii. The sequence goes on from CM042150.1 coordinate 9,782,808, forward strand.
ATATTTATGTTAAAAATAAATAAATTTTATTCAAAAAAATTATAAGCATTTTTATCATATATATATGTAAGAAAGTTTTATAGAAAAACAACAAGATGTTAAACATTTTTGCTGACAGATATCTGTTTCGACATTATGAATATGTCTTTTTCAAAGCGAAAAACGAAATGAATATATCAATAATTACAAGGCAACGAACGCTCTCGGTCAGTACCGGAATTTAAAAAAAAATTTTTAAAATACATATTTGTTGTTAAAAATAAAATAAATTTTATTTTTAAAATGTTTAAGCATTTTTATCATAAAAACTCAAAAGAGTTTGTAGTAAAAATGTAAATGAATGTCAAAAAAGTTCAGGAAAATGTTCCGGTTACAAATGAAAGTTTAAAAATGTAACAAGTCCAGCAACATGAATCTGGATGCTGGACTTGTTTTTCCGCTTACAATGTTGCTTTGAAAAAGACATATTCATAATGTCGAAACAGATATCTGTCAGCAAAAATGTTTAACATCTTGTTGTTTTTCTATAAAACTTTCTTACATATTGTCGGATTCAATATCCATTTTTACCTTCATATATATATATATATATATATATATATACATACACACACACACATATACATATATACACACACACACAGATGCTGATAGGTACATGTCCTGTGTCCCTGATGCACAAAAATCTAAAAGGATGCAGTAAAATTGAATCTGTGCATCCCAGTATTTTTCTTTTTTCTTTCCTCACCATTTCAATCTAACTGTAAATACATTTCAATAGTTTCTTAGAAATTAATTACACAGGATATGTTACATGTTAGGAGTTATATGCCTTTATTTGAGACCCATACATTTTCCTAGGGATTCATTCAAAGCAAATATGTGCATCCCATGATGCACTAAATCAAAAAGCTATCAGCATCACTGTGTATATACACACACATACAATGTTGGCTATTTTCTTTGTAGAAATATCATGAAAAAAAATTTAAGAATGACATTTTAAAAATGTTGAAAAATTTCTAAATTCTGCGTTCATAAACTAAACCAGATTTTGTTTTCAGATCCAAACTTTTCATCTGAATATTGAATGCCACGTATTCATTTTATATCTTACAAACTGAATGAGTAATGTTTAATTGATTTGGAATATTTTTAGTAAAATCATTAATGTGGTCATTTTTTCTTTAGAAGTTTGATTCCTGGTTACAGCACTTCACAAAAGAGCAGCTATAAGCAGAGATGCTGATAGGTATGCGTCCTGCATCCCTGATGCACAAAAATCTAAAAGGACATAGTGAAATCATATCCATGTGTCCCAGTGTTTTTCTTTATTCTTCCCTCACCATTTCAAGCTAATTGTAAATATATGTCAATAGTTTCTAGGAAACAAATTACACAGAATATGTTACAAGGTAGGAGTTAGACAGCTCTAGTTATTTCCCAAGATCATAAATAAAAACCCTACAATTTATTAAGAAACTTTAGTTGGGACCCATAAATTTCCTCGGGGACTCATTCAAAGTAAATATGTTCATCCCGGGATGCACTAAATGAAAAAGCTATCAGCATCACTGAAGGTGTATGGGTAGGATGTGACTCAAGGTCACAAATATGGGGCATCCAGTGAGAATCAAGGTTGCTATTCAGTACTAATGGATCTATGAGACTAGATGGCTAATCATTACACTACCATGGGATACCCTCTATACCAAACCCATTCACCATGTGTTTGATTTGACAGATCTTAAGTATGAGGCATCCAGTGAGGATCAAACTCACCGTTCAGTAGTAATGGATCTGCGTGATCAGCTTGCTAACCATCACACCAGAATGGGACCACAGAGTTTAACTTAGCTTAGTCGGTCTATATTTTCTCGCCCCTGCCCCTGAGTGTGATACAGACCAAATCCAGAGAACAATTGATAGGTAATCACAATTGGTATTAATGTATGGATAAAATAATTTCTGAATATAATTAATGCTGGTTATGAAGAAAAAAAAATTGTCTGTCCAAAGAATGGAATGACCATTTCTTTATGCCTAATTTATAATGAGGATAATCTCATTCCATAAATATCATTAAATAAGGCTGATTAACTGCTTTGACTAATGGATATTTATCAACTGCCCCCCCCCCCTCTCAGTCCCCAGAAAAAAGACAACTAAGCAAGGATGTTGTTTGGGATTTAATCTCTTTATAGATTTTTCTACCTCTGAAGCTTGGGATTGTTGGTTTATTTTTTTTCTCCTCTTACTTGACTAAAGTTACTATCATTGTTTACAAAAAAAATCCCAAAAAAGAAACAGAAAAAAAAACCTTGACAAAGTCTTTCGTTGTCCTCCTTTTCACAGCCAGATTTTATGCAAGAATAGATAAGAAAGAAACATCCCCGAGTAGGGCTGACTGTGATTGGACCAGGAAGTCAACACACATGGGTGAGCAGAAAGGGTTCCTAGGGAGAGGATTTGTTTGTTTGGATGAGATCACTCAAGTAGATTTCTATGTGTGTAACTTATTTTATACAGGGTCTATATAAATATAAGATCTGCTTCTGCAAACACACACACGCACATATATATATATATATATATATATATATATATATATATATATTACTTACATACAACAGTAATAAGATAAAAGAATAAGGTCAATAAAATTGACAGTTTGAAAATAACTGAAAAAGGGGCTCAATGTGTAAACAAAGTGGCTAAAAAGTTTTTTTACTTTTTTATAGCACACTGTACTTTTACTGCTAATCCTTGTAAATTACTACAACGCAATTTTATAATTATTCTTTACCAAATTTAAAGATGACAAAAATGTGATGAATGTTTCTTCTGATTTAAACAAGAATTTTGAATAAATCACTAACACTAACAAGAATCTTAGTACATACTTTAAATTTGCTAAAGAATAATTATAAGATGATTATTTTGTTTTATAGTAATTTACTAGACTTAGCATAGTTTACTAAAAGACCAGAAGTATGGTGTGTCATAAAACAAAAAAAAACTTTTCTAACCACTGTTTACACACTGAGCACTTTTTTTCCATTATTTTAAAACTGTCAATTTCTTTTATTATAAATTTTATCAAAAAGATTATGAAGATGACACTACATTAGATCTTTTCATTTTTTTACCACATTTTGATCTGTATAGATAAAAAAAAAAAAGATTTTTAACTCAGCTTCTAAATTCTATTTGATAAGTTCTAAGTGTTATAATACAAGTAGTATAAGTTCTCAATAAAAAAGTAAGATCAGCACTTCGGTCTAAGTTCAGAGTGTTATATCTATGGAAATTCCAAGTTATTTTTTAAAACTATAGGTTAGTTGGGTTTTACAGTATGTCAACCCTAGTTGGGTTATTTCATGCCAAAGACATTTTGTTTTATTCAACCTTTATGAGTACTCAATTTTTTTAAAACTCATTTTTTCTATTTAATCCATAGATGGGACCCTAACAGGTACTACCACTCAGGGTTCCATCCTTAAGCATCACGGGTTTCCACTCACAGTCAACAGGTGGCCCCATTGGGGGCAAAATATGCTGGACACTGCTATGACACTCATAAGTGATATCCTCCTGTGAACACCTACACATGGACACACTAGTGTAGGCTAACCAGCAAAAATTTACATCAATCAGCTCTGTGCAGATACTAGATACCGTGTGGAAGACCTGCCAGCAGCAATGATCGATAAGGACAAGTGGCAAGAGAAAGCCATGGGAATTCATGCAGTCAGCATGACCTGATGATGATGAGATATTCTAAATTTTTTCCAAAACCTCATATTTGACTTTGTGAGGACAAAAAGTTTTGGTATTTTTCTGTTGAGTTAATTTTAGATCTATTAATCCAAAAATGTTTGGTATTTTCAGAGTTGCTGAATTTCAGATGCAAAAGAAAGAAAAAAAAAGTTTTAGGTAATATCTCCCAAGACAGGCAAAAATAAACAGCTGCTAAACTGTGTTTTATCCCTCAAGGAGATTCTATAAATATAGTTACAATTTTACATTATAATACAGGGGAGGGGGTGTTAAAAGTTTTGCAGTATTTTAGTAATGTGAAGCATAATTCATCAAATTAGTGAAATAGATCATTAATTAGGACTGAGCCTATTCTAGTAGTGACAACCCCAAGCAGAGTTTAACAGGTTTGAATTCAGAGTTTTCCTTCTCCTAGACTGGTTGCCTAACCAAGGTTAAAGAGACCAGTTTTCCCTACTATTTACCTATAGCTGAAGGGAGAGTAATTGGATTCATACCTTTCCCAAGGGTATTTAGCACTATATGAACTGTAGCTTCGTCTAGAATTTGAACTTGGGTCAACGAGTCTATTTCCTACAACTCTAACCATTACACCACGGCCTCAAAATTCAATGAAGGAGATGAGCCACAGTAGATAGTAAGATGTCAAACTCACCTGATACTCTCCAGACTTGCTTCTATGGCATGGGGTACAGCCTTGAAATCCAGTTTTAGGCCTACCGGACCTTGCGTGATTGTAGACATTCTTGCAATTTTCCTATTAATGTTTCTTGACCAATTCAATATTAATATATAAAAACATTGCTAGGAGGCCTCACTGGTAAGATTATGTAATGGTTGTTTGTAAAATATCATAATTAAAAAGGTAGCTCAATGTAAGGCATTTTCCTATTGGCTGTTCATTGACCAATTCAATGTTAATGTATAGAAACATTGCTAGAGACCCTACTGTGGTGTAGGATTGTGCAAAAGTTGTTTTGTAAAATATAATCAAAATTGATTGATTTATTGTTTTCATACTATTGTATTATGGATACAAATAATTTTCAAACAGATCTATTTGACCCAGAGATGTGACCCTAACAGGTACTACAACTCTGGGTCAGAGTGAACCTGAGTGTACTAGCAATGAAGGTGTACTTCATACTTCTCCAGTCTTCCCTGCCAACTCAGGATATGAGTAGCATAGATTGTGTTTGTTTGTTTTATGGCATTTCAACCTCAGTGGGTCATTTAATGCCGACAAAGTTTTGAAATAAATTCATTCTTAATGGATACTCAGTTTTTTTTATAAACCCATTTTACTATTTAAAGCATAGATGGGACCCTAACAGGTACTACCGCTCTGGGTTAGAGTGGACCTGGGAACAATGTTGATGAAGGGGTGCTCCACATTCCCCAGACCTCCAGAACTGGAACCTCACCATCAGATAGAGTTTAACATCATTCCCAGGATATGAAAACCCTTAGCCACCACTTTCTAGCACATATGATAAAAAAGGGTTAGGGCTTGCTATAAGGGCAATAGGGTTGGGGCAATCATATAGGTGGTAGGGCTTGACATGACCAGCCGATTGATCGAAGGGGGCCTCTCTGACCACCTGTCTAGCCTAAGTAAAGGTCTAAGTGGAGTGTTGTATGTCATGGACTGCTCATCCACCAGGATTCCATCCTTAAGTATCACGGGCCACCACCCATGGCCAACAGGTGACCCCATTGGGAGGTCTTACCCCTCTGCAGAGGTGCAGTCAGTGCATTCTAAAGCCCAAGTCATCAGGGCTGCACAGATTGTGAAATCTGATATGTGCAGTAAAGTGGGAAGCTGAGAATTGGTGTGGCGCTCCACCGCAGCAAAACAATCTCCCTGGTCTAGCACTAGTGAAAAGGGGATAGACTCCCTCACTGTCCAGCTGGTACTGACAATAGGCTGCTCCACCAACTTTACTTTTTTTTAAAATTTTTTTACTTATAATAAAAATAATTGGTATATAATAATCAATTTCTAAAATCTTACCATTTCATATTAATTTATTTTGTCCATTATTTTGAATGGGAATTAAATATTATCTATGAACTCATAAGTGACGTTCACCTTCATATGGACACACCAGTGTAGGCTGACCAGCAAAAACTTATATTCATCAGTTCAGTGCAGATAGTGGATGCTATGTGGAGTACTAGTGAGAAGCAATGACAAATAGGGATGGGTGGTGAGCAAAAGTCATGGAAATCCATGCCGTTAGCACAACTTGATGAGGATTTTTTTCTCTCGGAAGAAAAAAAACTTCATGTTTCGGATTGTTGTCCTCATCTTTATTGTGATATATATAAACACAATGTTTAGGATGCTGTATCCTCGGGCCTTGTTTCAGGTGTTTCCGTTACCTATCTCTCTCCCCNTTACTTATGCGCACCCTGTATATATAAACTTTAAGAGAGGGGGGGTGTTAAAAAGTTTAAAATCATGGTGATTCATTATATATTCTATTAAAACTTTTTATCAAAATTTAAAAAATGATGACTGTAAGAATTTTTTTAGCCATATCTTTAATTTTTTTCGATAGTGCATGTTTGATTTTAACGGCTTGTCAAACATCCGAGTTTTTTAATACCTAGGTGTTAAGAAATTGTGTACATTGTACAGATTTTTTACATTTTTGTGAAGTTATTTTTTTTTTGGCATACGGTTATGGAATATCAAATAATCTATATTAAGAATAATGTTTAAACATTCTATATGACCCTAGATTGAATTTCAATAAATATATATAACATATAAATATCACAGGACTTGTATTGAGCCAACAATAATAGAGATTTGATTTATATTATGAAGATAATTAAATTAAATTTAATGATACAGACATGGAGTTTTTTGTTTTTATTTAATTATTTTAGATTAACTTTCAGGTAAGATGGATCAATGCAGGTCTATTTTTACTAGGGATTTAACTGGGGCATCCGAGGATTCAACTAACATTTCAGTAATAATTGGACTGTGGGACTAACTTAAAAATCCCTCTACCAGGCAACCACAGGTAGCGTGTAGTTTAATAATTATGATTAATATATATATATAAATATATTAAAAGTGATAATCTGATATTTTATAAATAAACCTCTAGCGTTACTTAGGTAATTATTTAATTTAATACCACTGATGCTGATAATAGCAGGATTGTTGTGTAATATATATATATATTATATTAGTATATATCTATATCAACCTCTGCAACAGCAGGATGTGAAAAAGTCATTTCTTAATGGAGTTAATAGGTTTGATTCAGAGTATCCTTCTTTTAGACTGGTTGCCTAACCAAGTTTGAAGAGCAGTATTCCCTACTACTTACCCCATAGATGGTGGGAGAATGTTGGATGCATACCTTCCGCAAGGGTAATTTAGTGCTATGTGAAAATGCAAACTAGCCTTGAACTTGTGTCAATGAGTCATTTCCTTTGACTCTAACATTCACCAACAGGAGAGTAAATGATAATTTGAATAATTACATTCATGTTTACTTAGAGCTTTACGAATAGTCTTGCATGTGTAAACGTATCTTGATTTAACTTTCTCTCGACTCTTTTTTTTTTTTTTCTTTCTTTCCTTCTTTTCATAATGTTCAATTGAAACGATTTGCATTATGTTTCACATACTCAACTCCCTATCTTTTTTCACTATCTTTCTTCTTATTTGTTTCTGTGGTTGCATGTCTTTTTTCTGCCCTTTTCTTTCTTTAATAAAAAAAGAATGGTCTATTATTTGAGCTGAGGTGGCCACTCATAGAAATAGAATTTGGCAGACTAAGATTACATTATGATAATAAGATTTACTTTTTTTTAAAATTTATCTTGAGCCGATTGGACAGTTTCATTTTTTATACCAAGAGGTGTTTGCAAGATGCTCACTCCTTATCTATGATATTAATACTCTATTCCTTAATTGTATGACATAATCATCTTGCAACACCCTCTGGTTAAAAATGAAACTGTCCAATCGGCCAAGATTAAATTTTTTAAAAAAGTATCTTGATTATCTATCTTATTATTGCTGCAAATTCTTATCTATGAAGTGTTTGCCACATCAGTAAAATATGACTTCTGTTTTTTTATTATAAAGAAAGAAAAAAGGGAGAAAAAGACAGCACACGAAAATATATAAGAAAGTAAAGAATAGTAGTGGAGTGAAAAGATAGAGGGAGTGATATTGGAACGATAATGCAAATCTGTTTCTTAAATAATAAAAAGAAGGGAAAAGAAGGAAAAAAAAAGTGAGAGAAGTTAAATCAGAATATTATACGTTTTTAACAGGACTATTATCGTATAGTCTTAAGTAAACATTGAAAGTAATTACAAATATCATACTCTCCTGTGGTGTAATGGTTAGAGTCAAAGGAAATGGACTCATTGACACAAGTTAAGGCTGTTTGCATTTCACATAGCACTAATACTTGGGAAAGGTATGTCATCCAACTATTCTCCGCACATCTAATGGTAAGTAGTAGGGCAGACTGGCTCTTCAAATTGGTTAGGCACAGTTCTAAAAGAAGGAATCTCTGAATTCAAACTATTAACTCCTTAAGAAATTGACGTTGTGTCACTCCTGCTTGGGTTTTGGCAAAAGAAAGGGTTTTTTTGAAATATAAAGATTATTAATATATTATTATATTACTAAAAAATTGAATTATTATAAAATATACAACACACAAGATCCTGCTAGTTATATCATTCAGTGGTATTAAAATTAAATAATTATCACTAAGTAACGCTAGAGGTTTATTTTATTAAATCAGATTATCACTTTAAATATATTGATATAAATTTAATATTTAATATATTATAAACCAGCAGCGGCTACCTGGTGTGCCTGGGTAGAGGGGGATTTTTTTTAAAGTTAGTCTCCCGACCATTATTACTGAATTGTTAGTTGAATCCTCGTGGATGCCCATTTAAATCCTTGTAAAAGAATAGACTTGCATTATTCCCAGCTACTATGAAAAGTTATCTAAATATTTAAAGTGAAAAAAAATAACCATGTGTTATCATTTAAATTTTAATTTTTAAATTATCTCATGAATATATAGTCAAAATCTATTATTTTTGCTCAAATACCAAGTCGTGGTGATATTTACATGTGTAATTATTTACTTTGTGTTAAAGTTAAATCTATGGGTCATATAGATATGTTAAACATTATTTCTTATAATATAGGATTATTTGATATCCTATAACGTATGCAAAAAAAATAATTCACAAAATGTAAATATAACTGTAAAGCAATTAACAATTTCTTAACACTGGTATAAAATACCTCGGATGGTTTGACAAGCGTTAAAATCAACATGCACTTATTCGAAAAAAATTAAAGATTATTGGCTAAAGAAAAATCATTTACGCTCAATCCATTTTATATTTGATTAAAAGTTTTATAATATATAAATAATTCCCATGATTTTAACTTTTTAACCCCCCTCTCTAAGTTTATATATACAGGGTGCGGATAAGTAAACGCCTTGTTTAAGTGGAAAAAATTAAGCCTTTTTTGATTATCCTTTATTTTTTTAGACATGAATGTATTGCTAAGGTTAATGGATTAATATAATATATTAACAAACTTGATATAATGCTTATTCGTTAATTAATTAAAGCAAAATCATAAAGAAAATATACATTATTAGAACTATGAAATTAAAAGGGGTTACTTATGCTGGCATAAAATAGTGAAAAGTATTTCTTTAATTGATTAAGTATTTCATGACTAAAAAAACTTGGTTTTCAGTAATTAATGGATTTTTTTGTTTTTAAATCACATAACTTTGGAAAATCTATTGTGACATATAACTTAAACTATTATATATTATAAAATATATTTAATTATTAATTTAAAAAAATTAGCTTCAGAGAAATGAGGTCAGTGAATGCTTTGAGCGAAGTAGGAGAAAAAGATATGAAAAGAGGAAAGAAACGAAGAATTTAAAAATATGATATTTGCTAACTTGTTAGTGACCTTTCAAATAATTAATGTAGCCAGTTTTTCCTGGTTTATGGTTTAATAAGTTTTCAGTTAATAAGGGAAAACAAAAACTGGGTATAAAAAAAAGTTTAAAAAGTAAACAAAAGAATAAGAAGCAGAGAAAAAAAAAAATGGCGAAGGAAGTTGAGAAAAGGAAATGTTCAGTTCAGCTGTCGTATTCATAAATATACGATATGTGTGCAATAAATATTGAGTTGGTTTATTTTGTTGGATTTTATGGCATGTCAACCCTTATTGAGTTATTTATGCGAAATGTTTTGTTCTATTATGCTTGATGGGTATTCCAATTTTTTCTTTGAATTCAATTCTTTTTAAACACATTTTTTAAAAACTTTGGGACATATGACATTAGGCAACCTTTTTATTATCTCGATTCCAATGAAAAAAGGGAAAACAAAGAAAAGGTTCATTTACAGTCGTCAAATCCGGTTGTTTGTTAAGACGATTTTTAGAGTTTTAAATTATAAACTAAACCTCTAACCCTACTCCTACTACCTCCTAACAAACAACCGGATATTGACGGTGTAAATGAAAAAAAGTCTTTTGATGAGATCAAAAAGGGGGTGGCTAAATGGTCAATATGGTCCAACTTTTTCTTCTATTTAACCCATAATGATCCTAATAGTACTACATCTCCAGATTAAGTGAACTTGGAATACAGGTGATGAAAAGGGTTAGTTGCACATTCCTCCGAGCTCCCAGAATTGTGGAACTTCACATCAGATTTAGATGTCCACCAGGACATTGAAGACCCTGCGCACTGCTTTATGATAAAAGGGTTTGGGGCTTGCTATTAAGGCAATAGGGTGTGGACAATCATATGAGGTTAGGCGCTTGACATTACCAGATAATGATGGACTGGGCCACTCTGACGCCATCTAGCCAAAGTAATGGGGCCCTAAAGGTGAAGTGTTGCATTATGGACTGATAGCCACTAGGATTCATCCTAAGTATCAAGGCACCACCAATGGGCCAACAGGTGCAGAGGTGCAGTCAGTGTATTCTCGCCCAGCCAATTCATAATCAATTGCAGTCTCAAAAGACTATACAATCTTGTGCCCCTGAAATACAGTTGCTCCTGTGATTGCTGAGTCCATGTCGAACAAAAAACAGCCCGACGACAGATTCACAATTGAAGGCTGTCCCTACAGATGTAATATGTGGTGCTTTGTTGCTGTCACTTTCTGTCTGACTCTTGTGCTTCATGGGTGGTTGTGCCAGGGGATTCAGACATAAAGAGTCTGTCACATGAGGGCGTCCTGAGCAAGGGGGTAATGCATAGCGCAGAGATCATTCTTACAGCATCCTTAAACACGGCAGTGGGGAAACAACTGTTCTTACTAGACAAAAGATCTGCATAGAGGATGTCCTTTGGGATTCGTCATCAACCACTGCGGACATTGCCAGCAATGAGAGATGCACAGTCTAGTAGAGAACAAGCGGGAAATTGAGCTCTCTCTAGAACTGCTGTGTTATGATCCTATCTCTCCAGGTGATACCAATATACATCTGAATTGCAGTGAACGTAAAAGGAAGAAGCTATTTAAGCCACTGGCTCAGGACCAGGGTTTCACTTCCTTATAAGAGGGTCTGAAGTAGAGCGCGTGTGTAATGGTTAAAGTCATGGAAATGGACTCGTCGCCTGAGTCAAACTCGGACGTGGGTATTCGCATTTCATCTTAGCGCTATACACCTTGGGAAAGGTATGAATGCCTATCTAATCCAGCATGTGTAAATAGGCAGGGCAGACTGGGTTCTTTAACACATGGCTAGGTAATAGTCTAGGAGAAGGGAAAAACTGAATTCAAAACTGTTAAACCGCTTAAGAAATTGGACTGTGTATATGTGCCTGTGCGAGGAGTTGGTAATATATATTAAGCGGGTGCTATAACAATGCCAGTACACTTGTACCTTTGTATAATAGTGAGCCACTGTTGTCCATACTCTCACTGGAAGCTCACAGCCCAACCAACAGGGCTAAAAATAATTGAGACTGAGATTATTTACGCAGACAGAATTTCTTGAAATACACCTTTTGACATTCAAGATCTTATTTCGCAACAAGTTTCTTATTGATTAGAAGCACCTGAAACTATTCTTTTGGTGAGGTGTGAAGCTTCATGTATATTTCTTTTAATGACTTCACATTTAAATTTTTATTGCATGGCCTTATTCAACTAAGCGAGTTTCTTTGTGCCTCCACCCGCAAAAAATCTAAAAAAAAGCTCTAATATGATGGCTTGGTTGAAAACCTTAAATAAAGAATAAATTAGGAGTTTTTATAATAGAAATGAAAACTTAAAAACGCCTACTTGCATAGATAAGAATTTTTAATAATACAAACAAATAAATATTCATGGTAACAAAATGGCTATATGATCGTTGGGACCCCTGCCTTTTGCCTTCATAGAATTGTCCTTACTTGACTAGTTTCCTCCCCCATTAGGCCTAGAGAAATCCAGTCTGCTTAATATTTTTCCTATATTGGGGAGGGGTGGGGTAAGAAGATGGATTCTGATTTTTCAAGGCATAAGTGGTAAAGTGAACGCAAAGGCCTCAGATGAATATTTCGAACTGCTTCCTGATTTCATTTACCAAACTGGATAATGTAGCACCACCAACATCTATATGGAATAAGTGAAAATTGAAAGTGGGGTGGGGAGGGAAAGAGAGAATGAGAGGAAGAAGGGAAAAGGGAGATATTGAATTAAGAGAGAAACGAAAAAGAGAAGATGAAGAAGTAAAAATGAACAACTGGAGGAGGGGGTTAATAGAAGAGAGAATACAGAATATGAACTGAGGGGGGGTTTAATGAAGCAGAGAATAAGAATAATGATGAGGGGTGGGGTTAATGAAAGAGAATAAGAATATGATGAGCGGGGGGGGGGTATGAAGAGAGATAGAATAATGAATGAGGGAGGGGGGTTATGAAGAGAGAATAAGAATAATGATGAGGGGGGGGGATTAATGAAGAGAGATATGATGAAAGAAGAAAGAACAAGGAGATAAAATTTTTTTAGAAGCATCTGCTTTCATTGTCAACAATATTTTATCTTATCTTATTCTCTGCATTCTTGATTTATTTTTAATTATCTAATTTGGGCTTCGTTTTTTTCTTTTCTTTTCTTCAAATTAGTTCTATATCTTCCCCCCCCCGCACTTATCCATTTATTTCGTAGAGGGTAAATAAAAAGAATGCCATCTTTTGTATTTTCTGCATTTTCATAAAGAAAAGACAACAAACTAGTTTTGCTTGGTATGTTTTATTTTTCTCTTCTTTAACAATAAGCTTTAAAATGTTACACAAGGCAGTAAAGAAAAAAACAAATTTGAAAACAGTTTCTGCAATTAAAAGATCAGATCAATAAATTAAATGCTAAATCATTCTATTGATTCATGTATCATCATCAAAGGCATGCAACAGCATGATCTCTTGACCCTAACACCATCAGTCCCATTTGTTATGCTTGTCCTCTGAAATATCACAGTGTCACATAATTTACATTGCCAAGCTCTTAAGTAAACATATCAATGTAATAATTAGCCTACTGTGAATAGCACAGGTCCTGTAAGTTTTATTTTATTACATAAAACATTTTTGCTAGTCTTATAAATAAGATCAATGTGACTAATATATATGAATATTATATAGTCTTCTGGTTAGTTAAAGATTAATGAGAAATTATTAGGTTTTAACATAAGCCAGGGTGGGGTCCATGCTCCCACCCCAACTCTACAAATGTCATATTTTATAAGTAGTTTTCAACAGTCCATCCTTCTGGGCCCCCACAAGGTTGAAGTTTTAGGGATTGTATGCTCTTTCTCTTGCACATAGGCAATTCTTGACTCGTACAATATTGGACTATCTTCTTCTATCACATGTAATAAATCTAGGTAGAGATAATAAATCTAACTCTCATTTCTAGAGATTATTGATGTTTAGATAAAATAAGAAGATTAATAGATAGAATTAATATATTTGTAAACAACATCATAAGATGATTGACGGGGAAGTCAGTCAGCGTTGTTTATTCCTTGGGATATTGGAAATTTTGGTCTTTCAACAACGATTTCTCACCCAAGGGCAACTGGGGTTGATCAAACTCGACCTTCCTCCAGCAATGACTACTCCTTGACATAGATTAGTATGGTCACATTGACTTCAAGCAATGGAATAGGTCTCTTAATTATATTAAACATTTTATTATCGAGTTTGATTTACTAAGGAAGAACTGTTGTTGTTAAGTTTCCCCTCTTAGTAGATTTTTTTTTTTTTTTTAAATTTTACCATTTTTTTAATTTCTATTATTATTTTCCTTTATTCACAGAGAGGGGTTTTCCTCTTGTATGATTTTGTGTTTTTAAATTCCTATTTATTTATTTTCCTATTTATAGAACAAATCATACATAAAACATATATATCCTATATAAGCGATCCATATTATATAATTATATACATATACTTATAAGTAAAAGCGTCGGGCGGCCGTAAATCGGTAATCAGCCATCAGGTCTAGGGAGCTATCCCTTTTCATAGGCTAGACAAGAGATTGTTTTTAGCATCTGAGGGGAGCGCCACGCCACCATCAGCTCCTTACTTTACGCACAGATCCCTGGTGCTACTCATAGCTAATCCGGCCTTTATATATATATATATATATATATTATACACACACACACGCATAGACGTATCAAAATTGTGATTAATTAAAATATAATACTGTGATATTCTGATGTCTGCTAGTACTGAATTATTTTAATTTTACCACTCTCACGAGCAGGAATGTGACACAAGGTCAATTTCTAAGCAGAGTTTAACTGGCTTAAATAGAGTTTCCTTGTCCTAGTCGGTTACCTAACCATGGGTTAAAAAGCAGTCTCCCAGCTACTTACTCATGACTGGAGGGATTTGGTCAAGCACCATGTAAATGCAACAGCTCCGTCAGGAATTGAACTCGGTCAATGAGTCATTTCCTACGACTAATATTAGACCTATGTGCTTCCATTTTATTGCAAAACTTTTGACTCACCTATTATGATATTTAGACTCTGGTTACATGATTGAATTAGTAATCAGATCAATATTATAGATAGATCTGATTATAATGCACAGAAGAGCAGTTGAATATTAAGTAAGTGATAAATATGAACATTATTTCAATAAAGCTGAAATCAATTGATAAATCGAGACAATGTCTGATTATAAACTTAATCAAAATGATGCATTATTTGAATGTATACTGAAATAACGATGTCTTATAGATAAGATTATTTGTATACTCAGTATATCCAAACTGTCAACTAATTATGAGATATGTACATTGGGAATTTCTGTCTAGGGTTAGAATGTCAACAACCCTGGCGATTTCGGATAAGTGTTGCTCTGAATTTGGCTGAATTAGGATGTACTATCAGTTTTCCTCAGTCTACTACAGGGCATGGTGTAATGTTTAGAGTTATAGGAAATGACTCGTCAACCTGATTCAGAATCCTGACAAGCAAAATTCACAATAGCAGTATATCCTTGGGAAGGTATGTAATGGTCAATTACTCTACTCCTCAGCTATAGGTAAATAGTAGGGAAACTGGGTCTCTTTAACTTGTTAGGCACAACCAGTCTAGGAGAAGGAAAACTCTGAATTCAACACTGTTAAACTCTGCTTGGGGTTGTCACTACAGAATAGGCTCAGTCCTAATTATGATCTAATTTCACTAATGTTTCGTCTTCAATGGTATCCCTGTTGTTACATACTCAATTTGTAGTTACTTTTTTTATGAGTTTTGTCTGGCCCCACGTACAGCAAGCTTTCCTCTAATTCTTCTGAGCTGTTAATCATTTTTTATTCGGATATCTGCCTGTCTGTCTTAATTGTTCCTGGTTGGCTGAAATGTGCTGCAATTGCTTTGTTTTTAGTGACACACAAGATATTACTTTAAGTGAATTCACATTTTATTTGAGTATGGATCCAGATCAGTCAACACACTGGTGAGAATTAACTCTAAAAATAGGCTAGAAACTGATTAGAACTAAAAGTGGTGCTATAATAAAGTTGTCCTGGCCCTGCCTAAAAAAATGCTAGTCGGTACCTGCTGAAAATCCAACTCCCTAGCAGTTTGAAGGTGTGGTTTCCCGAAAAGTTAGATGCAATATGAAAGAATATTTATCCCACCAGTCTTTTCTCGCATTAATGTAAATATTTTACCCCCCCTTTAAATATTTCTTTTTAGTGTTGAAGGCATTTTTTATTGACAAATTTTTTAGTGGTTTGGAGGTGTTAAAAGTAAGCCACAACCAGGGTTTTTTTTTATGACAAGTAATGTAAATAATTCCCCCCTTTTAATTTTTTTTTTTTTTTTGGTATTTTCAATTCTTATTTAATTAAAAAAAAATAACTCATGTGGGTTGGATTTTTAGTAGGCACTGTTTAGCATTTCTTTATTGGCGGAGCCGATGCTTTATTGATAATACCAATTAAACTATTAGACTACTTGCACTGCAGAAGAGAGGTCACAAAAGTGTTAAGGGCCATCCCATCAGACATCTCCTTTTTGAATTTGTTGTATCCTTGAGGTGGAAAAAGATACACAGGGTGCGTGAATTGTATTTTATTCGCAGTTTTAACATAGAACAAGTAGTACAAACAAGACAAATATGGAGGTTAATGTCGGAGTTGAACGCAGTAATTTTGTCTGATATTTTCCCGATTGTTCGGTTGCTCAACTCTTAATAGGTCTGGTCAGTCCTCTTGTGGGTGTTACTCGTCTACAACAGAATTAATGATTAACAGAGTACCATCAATTATGCAACACGTCATAATGCTACGTGCTGATTTTGAATGAAGTTTAAAAGAAATACATGTCAAATATGAGAGGTGAAAATGGTGTAACATTATTTGATAGAAATGGATTGTGAACTGAGTTCAATCCAAGGATGAGGCTATTTGTTCACATTCGTTAATATCCTTTGAAAAAGCATGAATCCATCTCTTCTCCACCTATGGATGATAGTAGGACAGACTAGGTGTAAGTGCTCCACTCAGCAAATATAATCTCTCTACATCTAGTGCTAGCACAAAGGGATGACTCCATCACTGTCATTGATACAAACAATAGGCCAATGCCACCAACTTAAAAAAAAATTTTACTATATAAATTTGTTTCCTTTTTTTATTTATTTTCTGAAGATTTAATAAAAATAATGACGACTTCTAGGAAGTAACATTTTTGTCAAAGAAAATGGTGATTACTGTACTCATATCAGTTTTGTATTTTAATAATTTTTGTATTTGAGACTGTTATCCTCATTTTATGTAGTATATATAACACAATTGTTAGGCAGTGTATCTTGGGCTTGTTCAGAAATAAATCCGGTGGCCCTTTTATGCTGCTTTGAGGCTTTACCAAATAGTGTGTACAATATTAAACTTGCAGGTTTAATCAAGGTTATCATCTGAATAATAACTTAAGTCTAAGGTAAAATAAGAACACTGAACAGGTGAACATTGTGTTTATACATACCACAATAAAGATGAGGACAACAGGCTGAAAATATCAATATTATTCACTCAGCTTCATCTCAAAAAACAGACAAATAATTATCAGTGTTTTTTTTTTTTGTTGTTTGTTTTGTTTTTGTTTTATTTGATTTTATTTCATTAAAAAAAAAAAAAATTGCTTCATATACAATTTCCTAACAATTCGATAAACAATTTTTTTTTCTCTCTAGAACAGAATGCTGGTTGTTTGTTGATCGACCTCTGATATATTGGATAGATACAAAATGGTTGGCACGTCAAAAATAGTCGAGCAGAACATGGGTGAGGACAATGATCTATATTGTACTTATACTATACTTATGTGGCTACTGGTGCCTGGGTAGAGAGGGATTTTTAAAAGTTAGTCTCACAGATCTATTATGTACTTATCATGAGTTGGACCTCACTGGATGCACTATAGAATCCAAGTAAATAAATTATATAAAAGAAATTTCAGATTCAATGATTTAAATTTTAAAAAATAAATATAATAATAATGCAATTAATTAAATCAATCAATTCAAAACGAAAAATAAACAAAAAACAAACATGAAAAAAGATAACAAAATAACAGCAATGACTTTGTTACACTTTTCAAATTTGAATTATTAAATGTTTCCAAATATAGATCGAAATCATTATTTTTTGCTCAAAAACAAGCCTGGTGATATTTAATGTTGTATATATTATTTGTTGTTAATTGTTTTATTTTCGGGTTCCTCCAGACATAACACACACACACGACTACACACACACACCTGTTCATATAATGTATACGATATAGGATTTACCCATGAATGCTAGTCTATAAGGCATGAATATTGTCGTCTCTCGTTGATTTATAGAATTTGTGAGCCAAGTTATTTTTTCTTAGACTTTTCAGTTCAATTCTTCTAGGTCAATACTAATTTCACGCTTACATAAGTTAAAATCTTGGACTGGGTTGTTTGGATTATTTGGTTTTTCAGATTATCCTCATCTTTTATGTGTTTTATACACCACGGTTTTCGGCCATGTGCCGCCAGCGTTCTTCAAGTGTTCATGTCGATACTCAAGAGCTTCATGGAACTTCCAACAAATACAAATTATCAAGCCTCATCTCAAAAATTCTAGACAAAGAGGTTGTTTGTATTTCCATGCAATAATAATCTGGGAAAGTATGCATCTAAGATATTCTCCTCAGCTATAGTAATTAGTAGACAAATTGGGCTTTTAATCTTGGTATGGCAACATTCTAGAGAAAGAAAACTGAATTCAACTGTTAAACTTCACTTAAAAATTAACCTTGGCTCGCATCCTTACTCATATGAAGGGGTTGGGTAAATACATACAAACATTTAGATGCACCTGTCACTTGCAGAGGGTAAAACCCTCCACCCACTCCCCAAAGACACTAAAATGCATCCGGGTGGTGAGACTCTCTGGTGTAGAGTGAAGTCACCTTTTACTCCAGTTCACTTGACCTGGGTTAGGACCCCCATAATGGGTCAAATAGATCTGTTGGTGGTTGATTTTTTATGGCATATCAACCCCTTGTCAGTTATTTTTTACAAAGATGTTTTTGGTTTATTCATTTTGAGGTATTCAAATTTAAAAAAAAAAAAATTAAACTCATCTTTTAAAACATTAGAAAAAGAGCTCCTGAATTGAACTTCATATTAGATGCAGTTTAACATCCATACCCAGGTACTCATTCACCACCTTTTAGCTACCCTTTAGCCACTAGGATCTGTCGCTTAAGCAGCACAGGTGCCACTTATGGCAAACAGGTGTCTCAATTGGGGGAATTTTTTATCCTCTAATGTGGTGCACAGCCAGTCAACAAGGGTGAAATAGATTGTTTGAAAATGTATAAGTATTAGATAGTTTATATGAATATGTATTCTTTCTGTAAATTAATGAAAAATACCTCCGGGCGATGTAAATAGATTTTTGAAACATGTTGCCTGAGTGTGGAGTTAAAAATTAACATCAGCGGTTTGTACCTAAGTAAAGTAAATCATCAAATTCTTAAGGATTAAAAAAACTAAAACAATTCTGAAATGTCAACTTAAATATGTATTAAATAAAACAAACTATATAATATGATATATATATACCAGTCATGTATTTATTAACTTGTTTTAAAAACAATGGAGTACTGTCTAATGTTGCTCATGTTAAATTTTTAGTAATTTATCTGTGTTATGATGATTTTAGGTATGTGACGTAAGAGTGACGTAGTTTTTGTTACAAAACCGGAAAGCGAATCCTCATTATAAATAGATTAAGAATAGTTACTTGAAGTTATAGGTGTTTTATAAATTAAAAAAGGCAACGGGGGGCCTAAGTCGGTATCAGATCAGCGGGGAGTCTATCCCTTTTCATAGCGCTGACCAAAGGAGATTGTTTAGCATCTGAGGTGGAGCCCACACCTTACATCAGCTCCTACTTATCCGCACATATCCTGTGCTACTCATACGCTGAGTTGGCAGGGACGGGCGTATGCTCGGAACCTTGTGTTTTAGCCGAACGCTCTAACGACTGTAGCTAACCTGGCCTAGGCGGGTTTATAAATGGTTAGTATTAATTAGTTGAAACTGTATCGGAGGCATACTTAGTGTAACGTTATCATCATAGGAATGGAATTAGCAATCTGAGTTCAAAATCCTGATAAGTTGTTCCTGGTGTAAGTGGTAACATGCTGGCTGCAACATTATAGTAACGAGTTTCAACATCTCAGTTAATATTCCTTGGGAAAAGGTATGAATACCCTCATGCCCTCTGACCATTATGGATTAAATGTACCAATGTTCTTTCTACAAGATGGATTTGCATTAAATAACCTGAATGTTGATATGTATTAACAAAGAAAATCACACATTATGAAAACTAGACACAGTAATTTAATTTATTAATAAAAAAAAAACTAGCTCCTAGGGTGGTGACCTGATTAGGTGAAGATAGAAAAGAAGAAGAAACCAAATCGGAAGTTAAACCTTCCGATCGTTTGGTCAGATACAAGGCGGATCGAGATGTGGACTGAATCTAGGTTTTGAAGAATTATAACGGAAATTGTAACTCGCTGGCCGATTCGGTCGTAGATTCAAAACAGATGAGCGATCCGAAATGACTCGACCCGGGGGGTCGAGGCGATAGTGCCCGTAGTAAGAATCTCAAGTAGGCTAGGACACTCCAGAAGTGAGGGAAAGCCGTTCTGAGAGAGTCTTTGATGTATCAGATTTAGTCGCGGGAAAAGAAAATCTGTTTTATAGATTACGAACATGAAGAAACGGATTAAAGAGATCCTATTGTTTTATGTTCCCTATGCTGAGAATGGAGATAAACTCTTGTTGAAATCGACATTAAAAAAAACAAAGGGTCGAATGTATTTAAAAACAACATTCAAGGTGGCGGAAGAGATGTACCCAGATTAGTGAGGGAAGTAATTTGATTGGCTGTGAACAAGAGGAAGACGTTACTTCTTGAGTGGGTGGAGAGAAAAATTCCCATGTCTTCGTGCCGGCCGGAATAAATTGTTTCCGATCGGCGTGTTACTTAACTCAGACGTTTTGGCTTGATTGCAGATTAACCACGCTGCGCTGAAAGAGACGTTGATTCTTTAAGATCAATGCGCTGACCGGTGCTAGCCTGCAGATTAACGCAATACTGAGAGCGGAGTAACTGCTTCAGCTAAGACCATTTTGAAAACTGTCAGCTTACAACATGTTTTGCACAATACTTTGCAGAAGCAGAAGTATTAATTACGGGCACATCACTCCCACAACCTTGAGAGAATTATTTGTATTCCTAATTTTTCGAATATAAATGTTGTATTTTTGAAGAAGAAAAAGATTCGTTATTTTCATGTGACCAATCAGCGCCATTAAATCTCGAATCAGTTTCTATAGCAGATTTCTAGTCGTGTTGAGATCTTAGCACACGTGGGGGCCATTCGCTAGACTTCAGAAATATAGAGATCTGAATCCGTGGTTGATGCAGAAAATTGATCTTGACGGCCAATTTCGGAGATTCTGTGAGCTCTTTAGCTCGGGGACCGACGGGTTTTATAGGGCAATGGAGTCTAAGTTACTCTTTAAAGTATTCCTATGAAACTTGGGGCAAGTCCAATGGTTAATTGCTTGCTGTGACATCATAAGTAAGAGAGTTCGGAAAGGTATGAACCCCCTCATCGTCCAGCTACGGGTTTAAATAGTTGCCCCCACTCTTCTTCTACAAGCGATGGCTTTTGACATTAATAATCACAAAGGTATATGCATTAAACAAGAATGAAACCAAAATCCTGGATGAGACTGTTTGCATTTCACTTAGCAAATGCCGCTTGAAAAGGTTATGAATCCACATGTTCTCCTCTAGTATGGTTAAAAGTTATGGGCAGATTCGGTTCTTTAGTTTCTGTTAGCACCAGTCTAGGGAGAGGAAACTGAATCAAACCAGCTGTACTCTATTAAAATTGTCTTGTATTCATTCTTGCCTTGGATAAATACATAATTGAAATCCATAAATAATTGCTCCACAAAAAAAGTCTGAATTGCAGCATGAAATAGTCTAAAAGATAAAATTTAGGCTTTTCAGTAAGAAGTTTTATAGATATTATGTGATGTACTATGACACTTTAATGGATCTTATAGATTTAATTTGATATTTTTAGAGATTTTATATTATCATGAAAAAATTTCCTTTTTTTTTTTTTTTTTTTTTATTGATTTCAATGATGAATCATTATCAGTTTCATATAATCGATCAATGTTTTGATTTACAATATTAACTCCTGTTAATGTATGTAATATATACTTAGCTTAAGTCTGGCATAAGGACAAAATTCATGACAGTGATGAATAGATAATTTTGCTATCACTATGCTGAAGGACCTAATCTATTCCTATCTTAATAATCTTATTTATTTCTGGAATCCATATGATCTTTACAAAAATAAATATAAGAGAACCCATAATCGATACTAGCATTTTCATGAAATCAGTAGACATCTGATAAAATTTGTCATTGCAATTTCTCATGTATTTCGCCAATCTTATATATATTTAATGTTGGAAAGGATAATAATCTTTCTAATATGTATTTGTACTGTGTTTTTATCATTAATTGTGTCTTTTTTACAGCCAGTTAAAACGGTATTTTGCTTCGAACACCCAAAATGTGTTATACCAAATTTGTTTCCCGTGCTTGAATTTTTACATGATTAATTTTTTGGTAAAATCAAAGTGGGCTAATCTTTATCAATTTCTTGAAATTTTAACACTTAATTAGGAGACACTATAACTAAGCAGAACCTTTTGTTTTTTTTTTTTTTTCTTTTCGACCTTTGAAGCGAAACCACAACAGACAGAAGTTGACAGAGATTTCTCAAAAATATAAATACAAAAAAAAGCACTATATAATTAATAGAAGATAGTTCAGATTATTTGTTCATATATATGTCGAAATTTTAATGATGTATAACGTCAGGGTTTTTGTCACAACTTCAATTTGAAAAGGAAACTACTTAATAAAAAAAAACTGTACATGCAGGACAGGCTTTGTTAAATAAATTATGATAAAGAGTTATTCTATTTCTTGTATTATACAACATACAGGTATTAAAAGGTATTAAGTTCAAAGTGATGTTAATTTATTATAAATTAAATAATATCTAGTATATATTGCTGTATAAATGACAAATGTTGACATAATTGTGTAAACTTATCAAAAACCAAAAAACATTGACTATCCATACTTCTTATTCCTCAATACTGGGTTCCAAGCATAGAGATACATAATTGAGTGCAGAATCAGAAAGAACATAGAATTTTAATAAGAATGCCAAGTTTTTATTCAAGTGCTCTAAAATAAAGAAATGGTGAAGGAAATGACGAATTTCTTGTTTTGATTGGTCTGTGAGTTTGACATTTTTTTAACAAAATCATTCCACTTTTGTACCCCCAATACGAGGGCTTTAAATCTATAATTTTAAACCACTGGGGAATTATTGCATAATCAAACAGTTCTGCGCTTCTTTTTCAGAGTCATATATAACTAATGAGATTAAATAACATATACTCAAATAAAAAAATCAAACTGAGAAGCAAATAACATTCAAGTTTTATTTAAAAGTTCTATTGGTCGCATTCACGCCACTTGGGTATAGCATCAACTCATCTTCAAGAAGTATTGTGGAATGGCAAAATTAACGTCTTTTATTTGTCCTTCAGTTCTTCCAAAAGTTGTTGGTCTTCATACAACAAAGAAAAAAGTCACAGGGTATTAAAATCCAGGGTTCTGGACAGCACTCATGCAGACCATGTCTACCCATAATCTCCAGGAAAATGGGGAATTCGTCATTCACAAAAACAACACAGATTTAAATGCCATATACTAAGGAATACTACCTTAGAGAATTGAGAAAAATGTATTGCATAAAAAGAAACAAAAAATGAATAATTTGAAATAGGAGTTACTTTTCAATCACCATGTATCAAAACAAAGGAACATACATTTTCTCACAATTCTTTAATGTAACTGCATATAAAAAAATTATAAATATTTAAAATTAATCTCAATCATCTGTATATAAGGAACTACATTAATGATTGAGAAAGAATGTACAGCATATAAAAAAAAATTATAAATTGTTTAAAATAGGGAATACTTTCAATCATCCTGTATATGAATATACACTTAAATCAACTCTGTAACTTTCTATGAAAGATCAATGGTCTGTAAGTAGATTTATTTACAAAATCTGTTTAGCTTATACTGCCTTAACTTTTGACCCTTAACGCAGCGTGATTCGATTTAAATACCGAATTAAACTATAAAAAAAGAAGTTTAAAAATCACTGGTGAACATTCCTCCCACCTGGCTTTCATTGTAAAATGGACTATCATGCTACTATTGAAGTCTGTTTTACTACTACTCATTTTATAATAATAATGAATTTATTGTGTACAGTGCTCAGGTCACACAACTCATCAAAGCTCATGTCCAATACACAGAATTGTATTAGTGATCAGGAAATAACAGTTATCAGTGTAATATGTAATGTCTGTGTGCGCGTGTGTGCATATGTGTGTGGAGAGGGGCTCAGTATAGTGGTCAGCGGACTACAGGAAGCATGGAGGCTTTGAAAGACTCAGTGCTTCGGCAGCTACAACAAAGGCATCTCTTGGTGTAATGGTAGAAACGTGATTGCGACCATTGTTAGTGAGTTTGATTATTATTGGGTGTGCCTATACTTTTGGCCTTGTGCACACTTAAGCAAATCTTAGTAATAACAATTTGGAGTAAGCTGTAGAAAGAAAAAAACTTATGTGATAGAAGAAATGACAGTAGTTTTTGACAATCAGCATGCCAATCTAGTCTAAATGAAATCAAAAATTAAACTCAACAGAAAATTATACCAAAATTTGTCCCAGTTTTTGGTTTCCACTGCCATGATATAAAATGATTCTGTAAATTGAAAATATAAAAGTAAGAATTTGTGGGGAAAAAAAAACCTGGTAACATCATCTATCAGCTTTTATTAACTTAAAACTAAAAATCTTCTCTAATGTTTTTGCTTTTCCCCTCATTCCAGAATGAATTATTTTTGAGTTGGCGTGGCGATGGCCGACGATGGCCTTAACGACAGCCTTGATGAACTACACTGTGATAGCTCGTTACAACCAGGCGATGTACACCAATATTCACCGTGGATGTTGTTCATAGAACTTTGTAAAGGACAGACAAACACAAAGTCAGGAAAGTCCTGTGGTGGTATGTAATTTGATAACCAATTTTTCCTCTTTTAACTAATAAGAATCTTTTCTTTCCTTTTTCTTTCATTAGCAACTTTGTAAGTCTATTTACTTATTCTCTTTCATAACAAATAAAACTTGGTGCATTACATCTAATATTGTTTTATCTTCCAATGTACAAAATCAAATCCTATCAGATTTCATATGGAACAATTAAAATATAATCAAATAAGGTAACTTTTTTATATGCATTCTTATCTAATTTCATTACATTACCATCCACTACTCTCCTCCAGCTATGGGTAAATAATAGGAACACTGCTCTTTAACCTTGGCTAGGTAAACATTCTAGGAGAAAGGTAAAGAATTCAACTGTTAAATTCCACTTTAGAAAATCTTGCCATGCGGAGGGGTTATATATATATATATATATATATTATATATAACACACACACACAGTGATGCTGATAGCTTTATGAATTTAGTGATCTTGGGACGCACATTTTTGCTTTGAATGTGAACCCGGGAAAATTTATGGTCCCAACTGAACGCGTCTAATTCCTACCTTGTAACCTATACTGTGTAATTAATTTCTAAGAGACTACTGAAATGTATTTAAGTTACTTGAAATGGTGGAAGAAAAAAGAAAAACCTGGATGTATGGATAAGATTTTATGCGTCCTTTTAGATTTTTGTGTAGAGACACAAGACATGTACTATCACATCTCTGTATAGTATCTTACCAGTCCATGGCTGAATCCACTGGACACAAGGCCTAAAGGCTTGGTAAGAATATGCTGGCTGTCAAAGAAATCTTCATTATCCATAATTCTTTGATTCTGCATGAGATAGGATTTTGACATTTCTCAAGTCAAACCTAACTGGAAATATGTTATAATTTAGTGTATGAAACATGTTATCAAATATATAATATTATTGAACTGTGGGAGAGTTATCTTCCCACTAACGATTCGAACTGGACTCTCTGAGAGGTAGGGGAAAAGACACTGAGAGTAGATCAGAACCAAGCAGGTGACACAGTGTATCCTAACATCAGCAGAACTTAATCCAACCCATACTGTATTCCCTGTCAGTAAAAAATGATTAACAATTGTATTGTTAACATATTCTCTGTTTTATTATCAATTTTCTGTCATATTTACATCATCGGAATACAACATGGACAAGATAGTATTAAATAAAAGTTAGGATTTATCTACAAAAGTATAATTTTTAATTGTGGGAAAACTACTAGGGTGAAATCAAAAGTTTTGCAATATTTTGGTAACATGGAGGTGCAATTCAGCAGCTGCAGATGCTTTTCGTTGTAAAGATGATGACACACTGTGTGATGCATGAGCTTGCCTGATACTCCTCCATGTTGAACAGCAAGATTCAAAATCCAAGTTTTGGCCTCAGATTTCGCCTGATCATAGAGGATCTGCAACCCAACAAAAATTTTTTTAAACCATCTGGTTACTATACTGCATCTTCACTTTTTGCACAACAAATTTTGGTTGTTTGCTGTGCTATTGCTCATTTGACCTCGTAAAGCTAAGTTCACAAACTTAGACAGATGTACATTCATAGCTGTAGATTTTAATCACAGACAGAACAATGCACAATTGTCAGCACACCTAACTACTACAATATTGAATGTGTGTGTTAGTATAAGTTAAATTGAACCACACTAGCATCACTGTTTTTGTACATAGCAGTTGGATTTATAGCATTCGAAATATTCTATACTAATTCCTTGAGTCTGATTGGCTGCTGTTCGTATGTTATGGTGTCCAGAAAGAATAATCACATTCCTGCACTATGCTGCAGCAAAGGCAGGAATGGTATTAAGTTTAAGCTTCTTGTTTCCTTGTCTACTAATTTGACGGTAATTGGATCCACTGATAGTGAGTATTGCTTCTACACCCCAAACCACAGCAGTATCCTATCCATTGTCTTTAACACTTGGCATGTGAATAAAAACACAAAACTAGCACGTACCCCCCAAAGATTGCAACATTTGATTCATAAAATCAATCTAAAATCTGCCTGTATTATTTTTGTATTTTACTGCAAAATAAAAAGATGCTCCCGGCGATGTAAAAATAATTTTTGGAAAGATATTGCCTGAGGGGATGGGAATAAATAATGTTAATAGAGTGTGTACCATAGAGTATGTAAAATCGTCAATTATTTAAAGGAAACTAAAAAGAAGACAATTTGAATGGAAAAAAGTTCCATAATTTAAATTATATTAGAATAAAATAATCTATATATAATAAGAATGCCGAGCATCTATTTATTGAAACAATGAGGATTACACGTTGTATGCTCAATTTTGAGTATATTTATTCTATGTTATGATATTGGATTATGTCTTGGTATGTGATGTAAGCAGTGACACAGTTTTTGTTCAGACAAAAACCGGAAGTGAATTCTATTAAATATCATTTGCATATTTTACAAAATACGAAGTAAAGGTAAAATAAAATTTTGTATGTTTCTGAAATAATGAAAGCAGTTTTTTTTATTTGTTTGTTGGTTAATTGTTATTCAATTAACTGTTCATTTGTAAGAATGAAATGTTCGTTGAATACACTGAATCAATAGAACTTGATTTTCACGAATTGTGGAAAGTTGTACATGTATAAGTTAGAGAAGATTTGTTCTTTTCAGCAAAAGAAACTTTCCATTATCTAACTAAATAACCCCCCACACACACACACACACAGTAGCTATTGAATTAAGTTTATAAGTAAACTAGCTGGCGTATCCAGGCTTGCCCGGTATATCGATAAAGCATAAAATGTAAGTTTTCTATACATGATGTTAAATTTGAGATGATTTTGAACAAGATTAGATAAGAAATGATATTGATTTCTCTGAAAAGAGATGCCCTTGGTTAAGTGGAACAAATAAAGCCTTTTGATTATCCTTTATTTTTTTTCAAACATGAATGTATTGCCACAGGTTAATGGATTAATATAATATATTAACAAAATTGATATAAATGCTTATTCGGTTTAATTAATTAAAGAAATAATAAAGAAAATATACATTATAGATATGAAATAAAAGGGGCGTTATTTATGCCGCATAAAATAGTAGGGGGGTATACCTATGAAAAGTACTGTTTCTTTTAAGTATATATTTCATGACTAAAAACTTTGGTTTCAGTAATTAGTTGATTTTTTGTTTTTAAATTCACATACTTTTGGAAAATCTATTGTGACAAATACGTACTTACTATTATATATTGATATAAATATATTAATTATTAAAATTTAAAAAAAAAAAATTATCTTTCAGAAGAAATGAGTCAGTGAATGCTTTGAGCAGAGAGTAGGAAGAAAAGATAATTGAAAAGAGGAAAAAGAAAAAGAAGAATTTTAAAAAAAAATATGATAGTTGCAAACTTGTTAATGATCCTTCAAAAATATTAATGTAGCCTGTTATTTTCCTGGTTTTATGGTTAATAAGTTTAAAAGTTAATAAGGGGAAAACAAAAACTGGGTAATTAAAAGAAAGTTTAAAAAGTAAACAAAAGAAATAAGAAGCAGAGAGAAAAAAAAAAATTGACAGAAGGAAGTTGAGAAGAAGGAAATGTTCAGTTCAGCTGTCTATTCATAAATATACGAATGTGTGCAAAAAATATTGAAGAAGTTTGGTTTATTTTGTTGGATTTTATGGCATGTCAACCCTTATGAGTTATTTATGCAAAATGTTTTGTTCTATTTATGCTTGATTGGGTATTCAATTTTTCTTTGAACTCAATTCTTTTAAACACATTTTTAAAAAAAACTTTGGACCATATGACCTTTAGGCACCCCTTTTTGATCTCGATTCAGAAGGACATGTTTTTCATTTACATCGTCAATATCCGGTTGTTTGTTAACAGACGATTTTTAGAGTTTTTTTTTTAAATTATAAAACTAACCCCTAACCCTAACTCCTAACTCTAACCCCTAACAAACAACCGGATATTGACGGTGTAAATGAAAAACAAGTCTTTCTGAATCGAGATCAAAAAGGGGTGCCTAAAGGTCATATGGTCCAAACCTTTTTTCTTCTATTTAACCCATAGATGGGATCCTAGTAGATGGGTACTACCACTCCAGATTAGAGGGAACCTGGGAATAATGGTGATGAAAGGGTACTGCACATTCCCCCGAGCTCCAGAATTGGAACTTCACCATCAGTTTAATGTCACACCCAGGACATTAAGACCCTCAGCCACTGCCTTCTATGATAAAAAGAGTTGGGGCTTGCTATTAAGGCAATAGGGTTGGGGCAATCATATAGGTGCTAGGGCTTGACATTACCAGATAATTGATCGGACTGGGCCACTCCGACTGCCATCTAGCCAAAGTAAGGGCTAAAGTGAAGTGTTGCATGTCATGGACTGATCAGCCACTAGGATTCCGTCCTTAAGTATCACAGGCCACCACCAACGACCAACAGGTGCAGAGGTGCAGTCAGTGTATTCTACAGCCCCAGCCAATCATAATCAACATTGCAGTCTCAAAAGACTATACAATTCTTGTGCCCCTGAAATTACAGTGGCTCCTGTGATTGTGAAGTCCAATGTTCGAAAAACAGCCTCGACGACAGATGTCACATGTGAAGGCTGTCCCTACAAATGTAGATATGTTGGTGCTTTGTTGCTGTCACTTTCTTCTGGACCTCTTGGCTTCATGGTGTTGCGCCAGGGTGACTTCAGACATGAACAGTCCACTACAAAGAGTCTGCCACCACTGAGGGCAGTCCTGAGCCAAAGGGGTAATGCTAAAGCGCCCGAGATCATTCTTACAGACATCCTTAAAACACAGCAGGGGGAAACCAACCTGTCTCTTACTAGACAAAAGATCTGCATAGAGGATGTCCTTTGGGATTCGGCCATCAACCACCTGGCGGACATTGCCCAGCCAATGAAGATGACAGTCTCAGAAGAGAACACAAGCTGGGAAATTGAGCTCTCTCTAGAACTGCTGTGTTAGTGATCCTATCTCTCCAGGTGATACCAGTATACATCTAATGCAGTGAAGGTAAAAGGAAGAAGCTATTTAGCCAATGCTACAGTGTCCAGGTTTCACTTCCTTATAAGAGGGTGCTGAAGTAGGAAGCGCGTGGTGTAATGGTTAAAGTCATGGGAAATGGACTCGTTGCCCCGAGTTCAAATCCTGGACGTGGTAATTGCATTTCACTTAGCGCTAATACCCTTGGGAAAGGTATGAATCCTACTCTACCTCCAGCTATGTGTAAATAGCAGGGCAGACTGGGTTCTTTAACCATGGCTAGGTAACCAGTCTAGGAGAAGGAAAACTGAATTCAAACCTGTTAAACTCCGCTTAAGAAATTGACTTTGTGTTGTATCCTGCTCGTGCGGAGGAGTTGGTAAATATATATAAGAGGGTGCTGATAATACATGCCCTATACACTTGTACCTTTGTATGAATAGTGAGCCTACTGTTGTCCCATACTCTCGCTGGGAAGCTCACAGCCCCAACCAACAGGGCATAAAAATATTGAGACTGAAGATTTATTTACCAAGACAGAAATGAACTGTGAATGAAACATTAATTTCTCTTGAAATACACATTTTGACATTCAAGATTCTTATTTCCAACAAGTTTTCTATTGATCAAAGCACCCCTGAAACTATTCTTTTGGTGAGGTGTGAAGCTTCATAATCAGATTTCTTTTAATGAACTTCACATCTTAAAATTTTATTGGCCATGGCCCTTATTCAACTAAAGGCGAGTTCTTTGTAGCCTCCCACCCCTAAAAAAAAAGCTCTAAATGATGGCCTTGGTTGAAAAATCCTTTAAATAAAGAATAAATTAGGAGTTTTAAATTAAGAAATTGAAAACTTAAAACGCCTACTTTGCATAGATAAGATTTTTAATAATACAAACAAAATAAATATTCATGTTAACAAAAATGGCTATATGACTTCCGTTGGGAACCCCTGCCTTTGTGCCCCCCTTCAATAGAATTGTCCTTTACCTTGACTGCTTTCCTCCCCCCCATTTAGGCTAGAGAATCCAGTCTGCCTTAATATTTTTCCTATATCTGTGGAGTGGGGTGGGTAACAATAGATGGATTCCTAATTTTTCTCAAGGGCATAAGTGTAAAGTGAACGCAAATAGCCTCAGTGGAAATTTGAACTGCTTCCTGATTTCATTTACCAAACTGATAATCGTTAGCACCACCCACACATCTATTAAGGAAATAAAGTGAAAATATGAAAAGTGGGGAGTAGGGGAGAGAAAGAAGAGAATGAGAGGAGAAGGAAAAGGGAGATATTGAATATGAAAGAGAGACAACAAAAAAGAGAATGAAAGAGTAAAAATGACAACTGGAAAATGAAGAGAGAATAAGAAATAATGATGGGGGGTTAATGAAGAGAGAATAAGAATAATGATGAGGGGGGGTTAATAAGAATTAATGATGATAATGAAGAGAGATAAGAATAATGATGAGGGGGGTTAATGAAGAGAGAATAAGAATAATGATGAGGGGGGGGTTAATGAAGAGAAATAAGGAATAATGATGAGGGGGGGGTTAATGAGAGAGAATAAGAATAATGGGGGTTAATGAGAAGAATAATGATAATGAGAGAGAATAATGATGGGGGGTTTAATGAAGAGAGGATAAGGGGGGTTAATGAAGAAGAGATAGAATAATGATGAGGGGGGTTAATGAAAGAGAGAATAAGAATAATGATGAAAGAAAGAAAGAAAGAAAGAAAACAAGGGTAAAATCAATTTTTAGAAGCATCTGCTTCTCATTGTCAACAATATTTTATCTTTATCTTATTCTCTGCATTCTTGGTTTATTTTTAATTATCAATTTGGGCTTCGTTTTTTTTTTCTTTTCTTCAAATTAGTTCATTCTCCCCCCCCCCCCCCCGCACTTATCCATTATTTCCGTAGAGGGAAATCCAAGAAAGAATCCAATCTTTTGTATTTTCTGCATTTTCATAAAAAAAAGGCAACCAACTAGTTTGCTTGGTAATGTTTTTATTTTTTCTCTTCTTTAACAATAAGCTTAAAATGTTACACAAGGCCCCAGTAAAAAAAAAAAAAAAAAAAATTTGAAAACCAGTTTCTGCAATTAAAAGATCAGATCCAATAAATTAAATCTAAATCATTCCTATGTGATTCATTATCATCATCAAGGCATGCCAACAGCACTGATTCCCTTGACCCTAACTCACCATCAGCCCCCCATTTGTTAATGCTTGTCCTCTAGACAATATCCAGTGTCCACATAATTTTACATAGCAATAGCTCTTAAGTAAACATATCAAATGTAATAATTATCCTACTGTGATATATCCACAGGTCCTGCTAGTTTTATTTTCATTACATTAAAACATTTTTGCTAGTACTTATAAATAAAATACAATGTGACTACATATATATTCATCAGTCTGGTTAGATTAAAGATTAATGAGAAATTATTATGGTTAACATAAGGCCAGGGCTGGGGTCTCATGTTCCCACCCCAACTCTACTAAATGTCAATTTTTATAAAGTAGTTTTCACAGTCCATCCTTCTGCCCCCCCCCCCCACACACACAGGTTGAAGGTTTAGGATTGTATGCTCTGCTCTTGTACAAGGCAATTCTTGACCTACAGTAAATATGTAACTATCTTCTTTCCTTTCACATGTAATAATCTAGGTAAGAGTTAATAATATCTAACTCTTTCACTTTCTAGAGATATTGATGTTTAGAAAAAGAAGAAGATTAATAGATAGAACGTTTAATATATCTTGTAAAAATACATCTATAAGATGATTGATGGGGAAGTCATCAGCGTTGTTATTCCTTGGATCATTGGAAATTTTCTGGTCTTTCAACAACGAATTTCCTCACCCAAGGACCAATCGGGTTGATCAAACCTCGACCCTTCCCCTCAGCAACTGACCTCACCTCCTGATGACCATAGATATAGTACTGGTCACCTGACCTCCAGCCAATGGCAATAGCGCTCTCTTAATTTATATTACAACCATTTTATTACTCGAGTTTGATCTTACTACCAGGAAGAACGGTTGTTGTAAGTTTTCCCCCTCTTTGTAGATTTTTTTTTTTTTTTTTTTAAATTTTACCATTTTTTAATTTCTATTTATTTATTTTCCTTATTTACAAGAGAGGGGTTTTCCCTCTTTGTTGATTTTGTGTTTTTAAATTCCTATTTATTTATTTTCCTTATTTATAGAACAAAACAATACATAAACACATATATATCCATATATAAGCAGATCCATATATATATATATATATATATATATATATATATAAGTAAAAGTTCGTCGGGGCGGCCTAAAGTCGGTATCAGCAAGTCAGCTAGGGAGCCTATCCCCTTTTCAATAGCGCTAGACCAAGGAGATTGTTTTTAGCATCTGAGGTGGAGCGCCACACCTACCATCAGCTCCTTACTTTACCGCACAGATCCCTGTGCTACTCATACGCTAACCCGGCCCCTTATATATATATATATATATATATATATATATACACACACACACGCATAGACGTATCAAACATTGTAATAATTAAAATATCATACTGTGATATATCCTGATGTCCTGCTAGTACTGAATTATTTATATTTACCAACCCCTCTGCACGAGCAGGATGTGACACAAGGTCAATTTCTTAAGCAGAGTTTAACTGGCTTAAAATAGAGTTTTCCTTGTCCTAGTCTGGTTACCTAACCATGGTTAAAAAGCCCAGTCTGCCCAGCTACTTACTCATACCTGGAGGGAGATTTGGATTCAAGCACCATGTGAAATGCAAACAGCTCCGTCAGGAATTGAACTCGGGTCAATGAGTCCATTTCCTATGACTAACTATTAGACCATGTGCTTCCATATTATTGCAAAACTTTTGACTCACCCTAGTATGATATTTAGACTTCTGGTTACAATGATTGAATTAGTAACAGATCAATATTATAGATAGCATCTGATTATAATCACAGAAGAGACCAGTTGAATAATTAAGAGTAAGTGATAAATATGAACATTATTCAATAAAGCTGAATCAATTGATAAAATCGCAGACAATGTCTGATTAATAAACTTAATAACAATGATGCATTATTTGAATGTATACTGAAAATAACAATGTCTTAATAGATAAGATTATTGTATACTAGTATATCAACTGTCAAATATTATGAGATAATGTATAGATTGGAATTTCTGTCTAGGGTTAGAATGTCACCCTGGCATTTCTTAGGATGCTTCCCCTGAATTCTGGCTGGAATTAGGATGTACTATCAGCTACAGGCGCATGGTGTAATGGTTATAATATGGACTCGTCAACCTGAATTCAAAGCCTGGACAAAGCCACAATTCACATATCCAAAGGTATGAATGTAACTACTCTAACTCCAGCAATGGGTAAATAGTAGGGCAGACTGGGCTCTTTAATCTTGGTTAGGCAAACAGTCTAGGAGAAGGAAAACTCTGAATTCAAACCTGTTAAACTCTGCTTGGGGTGGTCACTACAAGAATAGGCTCAGTCCTAATTAGTGATCTATTTCACTAATGTTCTCGTCTTCAATGGGAATCCCTGTTGTTACATACTCACATCTTGTAGTATACTTATTTTTTATGTAGTTTTGTCTGGCTGAGTAGCAGCTTTTCTAACTTCTGAGCTGTCTATCTTTTTATTTGGTATCTGTCTGTCTGTCTTAATTGTTTCTGTGTTGGCTGAAATGTGCTGCATTGTCATTTGTTTTTAGTGACAACACAAGATATTACTTTGGTGAATTCACATTTTTATTTGAGTCTTGGATCCAGATCAATCAACCACACTGTGAGAATCTAACTCTAAAAGTCTAGCTAGAAACGGATTAGAACTAAAATGGTGCATATCACATAAATGCGTCCTGGCCTCCTGCTCTAAAAAAATGCTAAGCGGTAGCTGCTGAAATCCAACTCCCTAGCAGTTTGAAGGTGTGTTTCCCGAAAAGTTAATGCGATATGAAAGCAATATTTATCCCACTCAGTCTTTTTCTCGGCAAGTTAATGTAAATATTTTACCCCCCCCCCCCTTTTAAAATATTTCTTTTAGTGGTTTGAAGGCATTTTTATTGACAAATAACTTTTTTAGTGGTTTGAAGGTGTTAAAAGTAAGCCACAACCCAGGGTTTTTTTATTGACAAGTAAATGTAAATATTTTACACCCCCCCCCCTTTAAATTTTTTATTTTTTTTTTATTTTATTTTAATTAAAAAAAAATAACTCATGTGGGTTGGATTTTTAGTAGGCACTGTTTAGCAATTTTTTTTAATGCAGGAAGCCCGATGCATTTATCTGATAATACCCAATTAAACTATCTCACCGACACTTGCACTGGCAAACAGAAAGAGGAGGTCACAAAAGTGTTAAGGGCCATCCATCAAAATCTCTTATTTTGAATTTGTTGTATCTTTGAGGTGGAAAAAGATACACAGAGAACACAGGGTGCGTGAATATGTATTTTATTCAGCACTTTTAACATAGAACAAAGAAGTAGTACAATCACAAGACAAATATGGAGGTTCAAATGTCTGGAGTCGACGCAGTAAATTTTGTCTGAATATTTTTCCCGACCTTTATCACTGTTGCGTCGACTCTTATATGGCTCTGGGTCAGTCCATCTTGTAGGGGTGTTAACTCCTCTACAACAGAATTTAAATGAATTAACAGGGTCCCCATCAATTATGCAACACTGTGTTGTAGTGGCTAACGTGCTGATTTTAAATGAGAGTTTAAAGAAATACAATGTTCAAATATGAAGAGGGGAACATGGTATAACAATTATTTTGATAGAAAATGGATTTGGTGAACTGAGTTCAAATCCAGGATGAGGTTGTCTGTGTTTCACATTGTTAATATCCTTTGAAAAAGGCATGAATCCATCTCTTCTCCACCCATGGATGAATAGTAGCACATACTAGGTGTAGTACTCCACCTCAGCAAAAACAATCTCTCTAATCTAGTGCTAGCACCAAGGGGATGGACTCCCTCACTGTTCAGTTGATACCAACAATAGGCCACTCCACCAACTTTTTACTATTTAAACTTTGTTATTATTATTATTTTTTGAAGATTCTGTAAAACAGGGTCCCCATCAATCATGCAACACTGTGTTGTAGTAGCTAACGTGCTGATTTTGAATGAGAGTTTAAAGAAATACAATGTTCAAATATGAAGAGGTGAACATGGTATAACAATTATTTTGATAGAAAATGGATTTGGTGAACTGAGTTCAAATCCAGGATGAGGCTATTTGTGTTTCACTTTATGTTAATGTCCTTTAGAAAAGGCATGAATCCATCTCTTCTTCTCCCATGGATTAATAGTAGGACACTAGGTGTAGTGCTCCACCTCAGCAAAAACAATCTCCCTAATCTAGTGCTAGCACAAAGGGGATGGACTCCCTCACTGTTCAGTTGATACAAACAATAGGCCAATGCCACCAACTTAAAAAAAAAAAATTTTACTATATAAATTTGTTTCCTTTTTTTAATTTATTTCTGAAGATTTAATAAAAATAATAATGACACAGACTTCTTAAGGAATAACATTTTGTCAAAGAAAATGGTGATTACTGTAACTCATATCAGTATTTTAATAATTTTGATATTTCAGACTGTTGTCCTCATCTTTATAGTGGTATATATAAACACAATGTTCAGGCCAGTGTATCCTTGGGCCTTGTTCAGAAATAAATCTGGTGGCATTTTATGCTGCTTTGAGGGCCTTTAACTAGTGGTAACAATGTTTTAACTCAAGGTTTATCATCTGATGATAACTTTATTCTAAGGTAAATAAGAAACACCTGAACAAGGCCCAA
This sequence comes from Doryteuthis pealeii, assembly GCA_023376005.1. Classification (NCBI taxonomy): domain Eukaryota; kingdom Metazoa; phylum Mollusca; class Cephalopoda; order Myopsida; family Loliginidae; genus Doryteuthis; species Doryteuthis pealeii. The sequence continues at coordinate 9,819,747 of CM042150.1, forward strand.
ATATACAGCAGTCTGAACATTGTGTTTATACATACCACAATAAAGATGAGGACAACAGTCTGAAATATCAAAATCATTCACATCAAGCTTCATCTCAAAAATACAGACAAATAATATCAGTGTTTTTGTTTTTGTTTTGTTTTTTGTTTTTTTAATTTTATTTCATTTTAAAAAAAAAAAAAAAAAAAATTCCTTCATATACAATTTCCTAACAATTCATAAACAATTTTTTTTTTTCTCTTAGAACAAGAGATGCTGGGTTGTTGTTGACTCGACCTCCTGAATATATTGGAAGATACAAAATGGTTCGGCACGTCAAAAATAGTCGAGCAGAACATGGGTGAGTGACAATGATCTATATTTGTACTTTATACTATACTAGAAGTGGCTACCTTGTGCCACCTGGGTAGAGAGGGGATTTTTTAAAAGTTAGTCTCACAGATCTATTATTACTTATCATGAGTTGACTGGATGCACTATAAGAATCCCAACGTAAATAAATATATAAAGAAATTTCAATTCAATGATTTACAATTTTTTTAAAAATATATATAAATGCAATTAATTAAATCAATCAATTTCAAAACGAAAAATAAACAAAAAAAAAAAACATAAAAAAAATATAAACAAAATAACATGCAAATGACTTCTGTTACTTTTCAAATTTGAATTTTTAAATGTCTTCCCAAATATAGATCAAATCATTATTTTTGCTCAAAAACCAAGCCCTGGTGATATTTAATGTGTATATATATTTACTTTGTTGTTAATTGTTTTATTTTTGAGGTTTCCTCCAGACACACACACACACCTGCCCTTCATATATGTATAGATATAGATTTACCATGAATTCTAGTCTATAAGGCACGATATTGTTTCTCTTTGATTTATAGAATTTTGAAGCCAAGTATTTTCTCTTAGACTTTCCCATGTTTCAATTCTTCTAAGGTCAATACTAATTTCACGCTTACAAATAAGTTAAAATCTTGGACTGGGTTGTTTGGATTATTTGGATTTTTCAGATTATCCTCATCTTTATTGTTTTATACACAACATTTCGGCCAATGTACCCTCCAGCGTTCTTCAAGTGTTTCATGTCGAACTCAAGAGCCTTCATGGAACTTCCAACCAAATACAAATTATCAAGCCTCAACTCAAAAATTCAGACAAAGAGGTTGTTTGTATTTCACATAGCAATAATAAACTTGGGAAAGGTATGCATCTAAATATTCTCCCTCCAGCTATAGGTAATTAGTAGGACAAATTGGGCTCTTTAATCTTGGTATGGCAACCATTCTAGGAGAAAGAAAACTGAATTCAAACCTGTTAAACTTCACTTAAAAATTAACCTTGAGTCGCATCCTACTCATATGAAGGGGTTGGGTAAATACATACAAACATTAGAAATGCACTCTGTCCACTGCAGAGGGATAAGACCCTACCACGCCCCACCCCCAAAAGACACTAAACTGCATCCAGTGGTGAGACTCTCTGGGGTAGAGTGAAGTCACCTTTTACTCCCATGTTCACTATGACATGGGTTAGGACCCCCATATATGGGTCAAATAGATCTGTTGGTTGGTTGGATTTTTATGGCATATCAATCCTTGTCAGGTTATTTTATACCAAAGATGTTTTGTTTTATTCGTTCTTGACGGGTATTCAAATTTAAAAAAAGAATTAAACTCAATCTTTTCAAAACAATTAGAAAAAGAGCTCCTGAATTGGAACTTCATCATTAGATGCAGTTTAACATCATATCCAGGATACTCATTCACCACCTTTTAGCACCCATTAGCCACTAGGATTCTGTCCTTAAGCATCACAGGTTGCCACTTATGGCAAACAGGTGTCTCCATTGGGGGGAATTTTATCCCTCTAATGTGGTGCACAGCCCCAGTCAACAGGGTTGAAATAGATCTGTTTGAAAATTATAAGTATTAGATAGTTATATGGTATCATGTATTCCTTTCTGTAAATTAATAAAAAACACCCTCCGGGCGATGTAAAAATAAATTTTTGAAACATGTTGCCTGAGTGGTGGGAGTTAAAAATTCAACATCAGCGAGTTTATACCCTAAGTAAGTAAAATCATCAAATTCATTAAAGGATTAAAAAATAACACAATTTGAAATGTAAACTTTAAATATGTATTAAAATAAAACAAACTATATATAGATATATAATACCAGTCATGTATTTATTAAAACTTATTTTAAAAAAATAATGAGGACTGTCTAATGTTGCATGTTCAAATTTTGAGTATTTATTCTATGTTATGATGATTTTGGGTAATGTGACGTAAACAGTGGCGTAGTTTTTGTTACAGACAAAAACCAGAAGCGAATCTCCATTATTAATAGATTAAGAATAGTTACTTGAAGTTATAGGTGTTTATAAATGGTTAGTATTAATTAGTTGAAACTGTATCGGAGGCATACTTAGTGTAACAGTTATCATCATAGGAAATGGAATCAGCAATCTGAGTTCAAATCCTGGATAAGGTTGTTCCGTGGTGTAGTGGGTAACATGCTGGACTGCAACATTATAGTAAACGAGTTCAAACCTTTCAGATTGATATTCTTGGGAAAGGTATGAACTCCCTCATCCCCTCTACCATCTATGGATTAAATAGTACCACAACTGTTCTTCTACAAGGATGGATTTGGCATTAAATAACCCATGAATGTTGATATGTCATTAAACAAAGAAACCAAACCATTATGAAACTAGAACATAGTGAATTTAATATTAATAAAAAAAAAACTAGCCTACCTAGGGCAATGGATCCTAAGTTACTTTTAAAGTATTCCTCATGACCTTGGGGCAGTCCCAATGGCTTTTAATTGCTTGGTTGTGACATCATAGTAAGAGAGTTTGGAAAGGTATGAACCCCCCCCCCATCTACGGGTTAAATAGTGCCCCAACTCTTCTTCTATAAGGATGGCTTTGACATTAAATAATCCACAAAGGTTGATATGCCATTAAACAAAGAAAGAAACCAAAATTCCTGGATGAGACTGTTTGCATTTCACTTAACACTAATGCCCTTGAAAAAGGTATGAATCCACCTGTTCTCCTCTCAGTTATGGGTTAAAAAGTAGGGCAGATTCGGTTCTTTAGTTTCTGTTAGGCACCCAGTCTAGGAGAAGGAAAACTGAAATCAAACCAGCTGTACTCCACTTAAAAATTGATGTTACATTCTGCCTTTGGATAAATACATAATTGAAACCATATAATTGCTCACAAAAAAAAAAAAATCTGAATTCAGCATTAAATAATCTAACAAAGGATAAAATCGTAGGCTTTTTAGTAAGAATGTTTATAGATATTATGTAGATGTACTATGACACTTAAATGGATCCTTATAGATATACATTTTGATATTTTTAGAGATTTTATTATCATGAAAAAATTCCTTTTTTGTTTTTTTAATTGATTTCAATGTGAATCATTATCAGTTTCATATAACTCGATCAATGTTATTGATTTACAATATTAATCATGTTAATGTATGTAATTACTAAGCTTAGCTTAAGTCTGGCATAAGGACCAAATTCATGACACTGATGAATAGATAATTTTGCTATCACTATGCTAAAGGACCTAATCTACTCCCTATCTTAAAAATCTTATTTATTTCTGAATCCATCATGATCTTTACAAAAAATGAATATAAGAAGAACACACATAATAGTATTACCAGCATTTTCATGAAATCAGTAGACATTGATAAATTTGCATTGCAATTTCTCATGTATTTCTGATCCAATCTTAAATATATTTATATGGTTGGAAAGGAAATAAAATAATCTTTCAAAATATGTAATTTGTATGTGTTTTTATCCATTGAATTGTTTTTTTTTTTGTTTGTTTTTTTTTACAGCCAGTTAAAAAGTTATTTTGCTTCGAACACCCAAAAATGTGTTATACAAATTTGTTTTCCGTGGCTGAATTTTACATGTTACATTTTTTTGTAAAATCAAAGTGGCTAATCTTTATCAATTTCTTGAAATTTTACACTTAATTAGGAGACACTTGAAACTACAAGCAGAACTTTGTTTTTTTTTTCTTTTCTGACCTTTGGAAGCGAAACCACAACAGACCAAAGTTGACAGAAATTTCTTCAAAAAATATAAGATAAGAAAAAAAAGAGCACTATATAATTAATAGAAGATAGTCTCAGAATTATTTTCATATATAATGTGGAAATTTTAATGATTGTATAACGTCAGGGTTTTTGTCAAACTTTCAATTTTGGAAAGAAACTAACTTACATAAACTAAGCTGTACACGCAGGACAGGCTTTGTTAAATAAAATTATATAAAGAGTCATTCTATTTCTTGTATGTAATACAACATTACAGGTATTTAAAAAGGGTATTTTTAAGTTCAAAGTGATGTTATTTATATAAATTAATATCTATGTGTATATATGCTGTATTAAAATGAAAATGTTGAATAATCTTGTGGTAAACTTACAAAAACAAAAAAAAAACATTGATATCCATATTTCTTATTCCCCAAATACTGGGTTCCAGCATAGAGATACATAAAATTTGAGTGCATAATCAGAAAGAAGATAGAATTTTACATAAGAATGCCAAGTTTTATCAAAGTTGCTCTAAAAATAAAGAAATGGTGAAGAAATTACCGAATTTTTTTGTTTTGAATTGGTCAGTGATTTGACATTTTTTTTTAACAAAATCATGTCCACTTTTGTACCCCCAATATCAGGGCTTTAAATTCTCATAACTTTTAAACCACTGGGAATATTTGCATAATTTAAACAGTTCTGAACTTCATTTTCAGATCTCTATATAACTAATAGATTAAATAACAACTCAAATAAAAAAAATCAACTGGGAATGCTACACATAACATGGTTTTATTTAAAATTCTATATGGGTACCGGCATTCACCCACTTGGGAATAGCATCAACTCATCTTCCTAAGAAGTGTTGTGGAATGGCAAAAATAACGTCTTTTATTTGTCCTTCAAGTTCTTCCAAAGTTGTTGGTCCTTCAACCAACCCCAAACAAAAAAGTCACAGGGTATTAAATCAGGGCTTCTGGACAGCCACTCATGCAGACCACGTCTACCCATCAATCTCCCAGGAAAATGGGGATTCAGTCATTCACAAAAACAACAAAACAACACAGATTTAAATGCTGTATACTAAGGAACATAACTTAAAGAATTAAGAAAAATCTATCTGCATATAAAAGAAAATACAATTAAAATGAATAATTTGAAATAGGGAGTTACTTTTCAATCACCCTGTATAGAACATAAGGAAGATACATTTTTTTTCAATTCTTTAATGTAACTGCATATAAAAAAAATTATAAATAGTTTAAAATAGGGAGTTACTTTTCAATCATTCTGTATATGAAAATACACTTAAATCAACTTCTGTAGACTTTCTATGAAAGATCTATGGTCTGTAAGTAGATTTATTTACAAACAATCTGTTTACTTAGTACTCCTTGACCTTTTGAACCCTTAAAGCCTTTAAATACCCTAAACTTAACTATAAAAAAAAAGTATAAAAACACTGGTGAACATTCCTCCCCACCTGGCTTTCATTGTAAAATGGACTACTTATGCTACTCATTGTAAGTCCTGTTTATACTACTTACTCATATTTATAATAATAATGAAATTTATTGTGTAGTGCTCAGGTGCACCACAACTCATCAAAGTCTCATGTCAAGTACACAGAATAATGTATTAGTGTCAGGAACATGAACAGTTTACAGTAGTAATATGCATGTATGCGTGTGTGCATATGTATGTGGAGAGTGGCATCAGGTATAGTGTCGGCGGAGTACAGGAAGCATGGAGGCTTTGAAAGAGTCGTGCTTCGGCAGCCTACAAAAAAGGCACCTCACTTGGTGTAATAGTTAGCAAGCTAGATTTGCAGACCATTGTTAGTGAGTTTGATTCTTATTGGGTGTCCTATACTTTTGGCCTTGTGCCACATCTAAGCAAATCTTAGTAAATAACTATATTTGGAGAGTAAGCTGTAGAAAAAAAAAAAAGAAAGAAAACTGACAGTAGTTATGAAATCAAAAATTAAACTCAACAGAAATTATACCCAAAATTGTTCCCCAGTTATTTATTTCCACTGCATGATATAAAACTGATTGTAAATTGAAAACCATAAGAGTAAGGAATTTGTGAAAAAAACATCATCTAATCAGCTTTTATTAACTTAAAACTAAAAATCTCTTTTTTTTGCTTTTCCCCTCATTCCAGGAATGAATTATTTTTGAGTTGGCGTGGCCGATGGCCGCACGATGGCCTTAATGACAGCCTTGGTATGAACTACACTGTGATAGCTCGTTACAACCAGGCGATGTACACCAATATCACCGTGGATGTTGGTTCTAGAAGTTTGGTAAAGGACAGACAAACAACAAAAGTCAGGGAAAGTCTGTGGTGGTATGTAATTTCGATAACCAATTTTTTTCCTCTTTTAACTAATAAGAATCTATTTCTTTCCTTTTCTTTTCATTAGCCCAACTCTTGTAATGTCTACTTTAACTTATTCTCTTTCTCATAACTAGATAAAACTTGGTGCTATTCATCTCTAATATTGTTTTATCCTCCAACATATCAAAATCAATCCTATCAATGATTTCATATGGAAACCAATTAAAATATAATCAAAATAAGTGTAATCTTTTTATATGTGTTCTTATCTAATTTCATTAGCCTTTCAAATTTAATATATTTCATTACATTACCATCCAATTACTCTCCCTCCAGCTATGGGTAAATAATAGGACACACTGGGCTCTTTAACCTTGCCTAGGTAACAATTCTAGGAGAAGGTAAAATGAATTCAAACCTGTTAAATTCCACTTTAGATAATATATATATATATATATATATATATATATATATACACACACACACAGTGATGCTGATAGCTTTATGATTTAGTGAATCTTGGGACGCACATATTTGCTTTGAATGTGACCCGGGAAAAATTTATGGGTCCCAACTAAAGCCGTCTAATTCCTACCTTGTAACCTATCCTGTGTAATTAATTTCTAAGAGACTACTGAAATGTATTTACAGTTAGCTTGAAATGGTGGAAGAAAAAAGAAAAACACTGGGATGTATGGATAAGATTTTACTGCGTCCTTTTAGATTTTTGTGTGTCAGAGACACAGGACATGTACCTATCAGCATCTCTGTATATATCTTACCAGTCCAATGGCTGAATCCACTGGACACAAGGCCTAAAGGCTTGGTAAGAATATGTTGCTGTCAAAGAATCTTCATATCCATAATTCCTTTGACTTCTGAATGATATAGGATTTTGACATTTTCTCAAGTCAAAACCAACTGGAATAATTGTTATATTTAGTGTATGAAACATTTATACAAATCTAATAATATTATTGAACTGTTAGGGAGAGTTATCTCCCCCTAACGATTCGAACCGGACTCTCTGAAGAGGGGCAAAAAAGACTGCAGGGCAGATCAGAACCGAGTAGGTGACACACGTGTATCCTAACATCAAGCCAGAACTCTAATCCAAATCCATCCACTGTATTCCCAATTCAGTGAAAAATAAATAGAACAAATATTGTTATTGTTAACATATTCTCTTTTTATTATCATTTCTGTATATCTACATCTCTGGATACAACATGGACAAAGATAGTATTAAATAAAAGTTAGGATTTTATCTACACAAAGTATAATTTTTCATTGTGGAAAACTACTAGGGTGAATCAAAAGTTTTGCAATATTTTTGTTAACATGGAGGTGCAATTCAGCAGCTGCAGATGCTTTGAGGTTGTAAAGATGATGAACCACACTGTGTGATGCAGAGCTTGCCTGATACTCTCCATGGCTTGAAGCACAGATTCAAAATCCACAGTTTTAGGCCTACCAGATTTTGCCTGATCATTGAGGATCTTGCAACCCAAGCAAAATTTTTTTAACCATCTGGTTACTATACTGCATCTTCACTTTTTGCACAACAAATTTTGGTTGTTTCTGCTGTGCTATTGCTCAATTTGAACTCGTAAAGACTAAGTTCACAAATTAGACTAGATTGTACATTCATCAGTGTAGATTTTAAATCCCACAGACAGTGAACCAATGCACAATTTGTCAGCACACCAACTACTACAATATTGTTGAATTGTGTGTGTTAGTATATAGTTGAATTGAACCACAACTAAGCATCACTGTTTTTGTACATGAAGCAGTTGGTATTTATAGCATTCGGGAATATTCTATACTAATTCCTTGAGTCCTGATTGGCTGCTGGTTTCAGTATGGTTATGGTGCCAGATAAATAATCCACCATTCTGCACTATGCTTGCAGCAAAGCAGGAACTGTATTGAGTTACAGCTTGCTTGTTGCCTTGTCTACTAATTTGACAGTAATTGGAATCCCACTGTGATAGTGAGTATTGCTTCTACAACCACCAACCACAGCAGTTATCTACCATGTCTTTAACGACTTTGGTCATGTGATATAAAAACCACAAACTAGCACGTACCCCCCCAAAATTGCAAAACATTTGATTCATAAAAATCAAATCTAAATTCCCTGTATTTATTTTGTTATTTTAACTAGCAAAATAAAAAGATGCTCTCCGGGCGATGTAAAAATAATTTTTGGAAAGATATTGCCTGAGGGGATGGGAACTGAAAATTCAATGTTATAGAGTGTGTACCATAGAGTATGTAAAATCGTCAAATTTATTAAAGGACTAAAAAAAAAAAAAAAAAAAGAAAGAAAATTTGAAATGGAAAAAGTTCCGATAACTTTAAATATTATATTAGAATAAAATAATCTATATATAAATATAGAATGCCGGGCATCTATTTATTAAAACAATGAGGATTGTCTAACGTTGCATGCTCACATTTTGAGTATATTTATTCTATGTTATGACATTGGATTATGTCTTGGGTAATGTGATGTAAGCAGTGACACAGTTTTTGTTACAGACAAAAACCGGAAGTGAATCTCCATTATTAATATCATTTGCATATTTTACAAATACGAAGTAAAAGGTAAAATAAAATTTTGAATGATTTTCTGAAATAATGAAAAGCAGTTTTTTTTATTTGTTTGTTTGGTTAATTGTTATTCAATCTAACTGTCCATTTGTAAGCAATGATAGTTCGTTGAATACACCTGAGACAAATAGAACTTGATTTTCACGAATTGTGTGAAAGTCTGTACATGTAATAAGTTAGAAAGATTTGTCTTTTCAGCAAAATGAAACTTTCCATTATCTAACTAATAACCCCCCCACACACACACACACACAGTAGCTACTTGAATCTAAGTTTTATAAGTAAACTAGCCATGCGTATCCAGGCTTGCCCCGGTTATATCGTATAAACATAAATGTAAGTTGTTTCTATACATGATGTTAAAATTTGAGATGATTTGAACAAGATTAGATAAAGAAATGATATTGTTTTCTCTGAACCACCCAATATATATGTATATATCTTATTATAATGGAGATTGTGTGTTTTTCTGTCTGTAACCGAAACTATATTCCTACTCAAGTCACAATTCTCTTAGTTATTGACATCACATTCTCCATGATTTTATTTTTATCTAAACCTCAATTATTAATAAAATTGTCTTACATTATTAATACTGTTAACTATGTTTACATACTGACAACATGAAATTGTATTTATATATACAACAAAATAGCGGTTTACAGTTTGAACGGGAAAGCTAATTTGCATATTAATATTAAAAAATCGAATTTAATAAATATGTGCTTAGTATTATTGATTTTAATTGTTTGGTTTTATTTTAATGAATATAAGCAAAAATCTCTTCAATGAATCTTAAATGAAATCCATTAACAAGATAAAATAACTGTCATTTTATTCTTTACTTCCTCTTATAACTAAATACTTAAATTAGAAAAAATAACAATGAAAGACGAGAGTGATGGAAGAATAAGTTTCAGTTGTTTCCATTTTTTATTATACTCCCTCTGTTTCAAATCCTTTTATCTGTATTCTTATTTAGTTTCATTAGCCTTTCTAATTTAATACAATATTTTATTACATTAAAACTTAAATACTTGCACCCGGAGGGTGCATATATTTGCTAGTGAAAGTAATAGATTTGTTTTAATTTGTTTCTTTCATTATTTTTCAGGTTTTTAAATTTCTATTATCCTTGAAAAAAAAAAAAAAAAAAGACTCATTAACCATCACATTAAAAATTCCATCCATGTTGACTGATGATTCAGAAGATGCAATGCTCCCTTCAAACAAAATAAAAAAAAAAAAATTCCGTCTTTTAATACGAGAGACATCTGTCCATATTTTGATATTCATACACCATCATGAAAGCCACAAAGGAATTTATCTTAAGATGTCCATCGCTACAACTTTTTCATCTTCATATATTAGAGAGGGAAGAAGAAGAAAAAAAAAAGTTTCTGGACCAAATGTGTTATCATAATTTCTGGACTGATTGTCATTTTTACTTTTTTTTTTTTTTTCCCAATCAACAAGAGAATAAAAAATAAGAATAATTTTGATATTTTGGACTGTTGTCCTCATCTTTATTGTGGATCAGAATTTTCAGTAAAGTACACTTTAAAATCACACATGCTGGAGAGAAATTAATTTCTTGTGAAGTGTGGAGATCAGCATTTGTAGACAGTTCAAAACTAAAATCACACATGAGAATACCCTCCGAAGACAAAACATTTTCTTGTGAAGTGTGTGGATCAGCATTTTCACTTATGTCCACTACAATCCCACATACGAATACACACTGGAGACAAACCATTTTATTGTGAACTGTGTGGATCAGCATTAAAAGTAATTTAAAAAAAAAAAAACCTAAACAATACCCGAGTTCATGGTGTTTATACATACCACAATAAAGATGAGAACAACAGTCTCAAATATCAAAATTATTCATATCAAGCCTCATCTCATAAATACAGACAAAAAAATAAGAACATTATTTATCTTTTTAAAATCATATCCTTCGCTCTAAACAACAAAGAAGCAGAAGAAAAAGAAAAACGGAGCTAAACCAAATAAAAACTGCAGACTATACAAGACATTTCAATATATAAAGAATCAACTTCTGGGTAAGGTTCATCACAAACAGCTCACCCCAGGGATTTTGGATTTTTTTTTGTAATTTTTCATTGAATTATCACAGATACAAAAAACATTTTTTTTTTTTTTTTGAATTTCAGACTTATATATTATCTGACTATTTTGAAAAGAAAAGATAAAATAGAAAAAAAAATGTACACAAAATGTACATGTAAAAATGTTAAGTGTATTTTTGGGGTGAATGAATGAATTTTTTATACTGGGTTTTAATAAGCTAGACATATTTGTAGAAATCTTTGACACATTTTAAAACAAAAAATATTGGTATAGTTATCTGTTTTTATAGATGTTGTTATGATGACTATACACAATACAGAATTATTATTATTATCATAGTTATTAATATTCTTATAGATTGTTATATTGTGAATATTTGTTGGTTTTGAAATCTTGACAAAATAACATAAAAACCACATCTTGCTATCAAAATTTCTCAAAAAAGAGAAAATATCTAGAGAAAACAAAAACTTTGTACAATTTTATTGTCGTTTATTTGGAGAGTGGATCAACAGGTATAAAATACAAAAATGAACAACTTGGAATACATTACCACTGAAATATCTTTTTGTAGAATTTGTTATATATTTTTGTATGTATATACACCTTGTATATGTAAATCCATTTTGTATACACATCAACTTGAAGCTTGATAGCAGTATATGTATGTATGTATGTGTGTGTGTGTGAGTGCGCGTTACACATGTATATAGCTCGCCTCAAGAATTATATACACATCATTAAAAATATTTATATATTTAATAATACCAGATTTTAAAGCAATCAGTTGGCCTCATGTAAAAAACAAAAATGACTATTTTTTTTCTGAAAATTCTGAAATCATTTTCATTAAAATATATATATATATATATATATATATATATATATATATAACATTTTGTCTGAAGTTATTTTCTAATTAAAATTCACAGGATGACTAATTAATTAAAAAGATTAATTTTTAAATTTGAAACTTTGGTTTTGGTAAAATGTTTTCTTATATATTGTTTTATTTTCAACTTTCTGAAATATTCAGAGCTGTATATCTATATTTCAAATATACCCCCATCCCCCGCAAAAAACAAAATTGACATCATTTTATGAAATGTCAATTTTTTTCAGCATTTTATGAAAAAAAAGTTTTTGGGGCGCCCTGTATATTCTGACACAGTGAATATGAGGATTATTCAATAAATAAGGGGAATAAATGTAAACTCTACATTGTTTGGAATTGGTTTATAGCAAAATTATTGTAATCTCGCAAAAATATTTGTTTTGAGGCTATTCAAAATGGCGGCAAATCAGTGCTCTAGGCTAGAACAGAGGCTTGTCATCAAATTTTTGGTGGCTGAGAAGTGCAAACCATGTGAAATTTATAGAAGAACGGGTGATGTGTAAAGAGAAGTGTGTTTTAGTTTTAAAATATATAAATTTACAAATGGGTTAAATATGGGTTTAAACTACGAGCCCGAGTTGAAAAGACGGTTCAAGGAGTGGACGCACACTGATTCTCCGGTAAAGAAAAGGTCTTGTGGGATACAAAAAGGTGTAACTGTAAACAGTGCTTCCTAATGCCAACTCCTTAGACAAAATTCACCTTATTTATTTAATGACCCTTGTAAATGCTATATTGTAAATGCTATATATCCATAAATACTGAACACAACCACATAATATACCTAGTCATTGATATGTGTGAAGCGAGTGATTTAAATTGAAAACTTGACAACATTAATTTTTTTGAGTTCTTAACAAATTCTAAAATTTCATTTATAATTTATTTCTGAGTAAATTGTATATTTCAAGATTTTTACTTCATCTGTTGTGATGTGTGATAAAAATTTTTTTTAAAAAGCTTAGATAGAGAAAAACTTGTACAATTGGACACATAGTGTAGTGGATAAATGCGTTGGGTTAAGACAGTTCTAAGTTACAGTTATCTCTAGGTAGGGCAACAGTATCATAGAATAATAATTAACACAGCTTAACACCTATACCCCAGCTATGGTTAGCAGAATGAGAACAGGATACCACTGTGGATTGAATAAAGGGTTAGGTTCAAAATTCCATGATGGCTCCCGATTATGACAAGAAGGTTCCTGGGTCCAACAAAGAAAGTTGAGGGCACATCGGCCAAAACGTTGTACAGATAACAATAAAGATGAGGACAATAATCTGAATAATTCAAATAATACTAATTATCAAGCCTCATCTCAAAAATTCAGAGAAATTGTATGTTTATATTTACATATTTTGTTTAGTTGGGGTTTTTGTTTTGTTTTTGCACAGTTATGATTTCAAGTATTTACTATCTAAAACATATAGGTATTTACCCCCCTCACATACACAAGATCAATTTATGAAGTTTCCTTCTCCTAGACTAGTTGCCTAACCAAGGTTAAAGAGCCCAGTCTGTCCTACCTACCATTTACCCATAGCTGGAGGGAGAATAGTTTGATTCATATATTTCCATAGGGTATTAAGCGTTATGTGAAATGCAAACAGCCACATCCAGGATTTGAACTCATCTGTCTATTTCCTACATCTAATGTCCATGTGCCTATCCAATACATATAAGTGGCACACAGCCTAATATTAATAATTTACACACAATATTAAGGTCTCAAATAACTATTTATATTTAATAATAATCATTTGTTTGTACACAGTTATACAGTTTCAAGTAACTAATAATAATAATCCTTAGTAAACAATTATAGCTCAGAATATTCTTGATACAAATAATTTACAGTTTGTGGCATCAAGTATTCCTATCAAATACAAATAATTTTGAAACAGATCTATTTAACCCATAGAATAGTTGCATGTCATTTTAGAATATAAAATTTACCAACCATTTAAGAAAAAAAACATTGGAAAGTATTCAAATTAAATATGGAAATTAAATGTTGTCAAGTTATCAATTGAACACATTCACCATGAAATTATATATATATATATATATATATATATATATATAGTGGCATGGTATTCAAAGCAAAGAGGGTAGTCACCAATTTATAATGAGAGATAGGCAGTTATTAATAAGTATTTTGATAAAGTACTCCTCACACTATAATAATATATTAGTAAATAGCAGAAAAAACAAGAACTCATACATATAACAAACAAAATATGTATTGACACAAAAATTACAATGGTAGTAGAGAATACTGGGTAATGTCCTGTAAAGTTCCTTTTTTGAATGTTCAATGTAATAAGATAAGTAGAGTTGTCTTAACTGAGAAGGAAAGAGTAGTGTGTTTAAAGTCAAATCATCATTCAGGGTATTTAGAGAGAGAGAGAAAGATAGTTTGTTCGTACCTTCAGCATGTATGCAAAGTGTTATTAAAACGGGAGATGTGGAGTCATTTAGGAAGGTGAGATCTTTCTGACTTGTTATCCGAAAACCTCCGTTTTTATAAGATTCTGATAGGCTCCAAAAAGGGGTCTTCTTGAAAAATTATTTTTAGGTGCGAACGTCTCTGATTGGTCAATAATTAATATTTCAATTTTTCTTTTTACGCCTGCGCAGAACGTTATATTTCATCATTTTACTTTTATCCTTTGTAGTGATAACTTCCAGTCCACTACATCTTGTCACCCCTACAGATATTGTTTTGATAAACTATGTAATGTAATTATTTTACCTCAAAACAGAAAAAATTAAATTATTTTCAGGTTGTATTATGTAATTATTTTACCTCTTTTAGGAGAAAAGACTTTCGGACCACAGAGTACATTGTTTTGTTTTTTGTATATAGATTATTCTCTGACTTATTGACACAGAAGATACAATAAAAAGGTACTGACAAAAATGTTTTAATAATAAATTTGCAACTTTATTCATGACTAAAATAAAGCTAAATTTTTCCTATTTTACTCAAACACTGATTAATTTTGTTTTTCTGTTTTTAAATCATAAAGGATATCATATTTTATAAAAGTAAGGTTTTAGATATTTTACTTAGTCATCTTCAGCAATAAAATTTGCTTTGAATCTTTGAACCAATGTAAACAATATAATGCATCATTCTTGAATTTGTCTTCTTTTTTTTTTTTAAATCTTTAACATAAGTCATCTTTGAAAAAAATAAAGTGGTTTGCAGTTTTTCATGCTAGAGATATCTTGTTGCTGATGCTCTTGTTGAAGTCAATAGTGAGGAAATGAATATAAATACAGAATATCTACCTGTATTATGTTTTTTATAAACTACAAGGTATATATATATATATATATATATATATAGAACACAACTCTTGGTTTTTAATTAAGAGTAAATTGAATCCTATATCTATCATGTTTATAAACATAGACAACCAACCATGACTTATAATAATTTGTCTGTATTTTTAGATAAAATAATAGAATGAGAAAGACATTGGAAAAGAAGACATCTTAAAAAACCAGCTCATTTGTTGAGCTGTAGTAACCTCTTGAGTAGACCAAGTATAGAAATGAACACAATATGGGAACCAATCATTAAAAAGGTTAAATCAAATTGTTTTTAAAAGTAAATTATTTTAATAAAAATATTAAAAAAGACTGATGTCATTGGATAAATAAAAAAACAAAAACAATAATCCCCCCCTCCTAAATAATCATGATTCTTTACATCACACATGTCGGAATGATAGGTGTGCAAAAAACAATGGCATAATTTTTTGAATGAGATCTCCAAAATTTCTTTGCTTTGTTGAAAAAATAAAGATGGCTGCTATGTTCAATGTTAAATTCCTTCCTATTTATAGAACTTATAATTATTAAAAACTAACCAAATAACAATGGAACATCAAACCTAATTTATTTTTTAAGTTGCTAAAAACAATGGACTGAACTCCTAAAAATGATTCACTTCAGAAAATAGTAGTTCCTTTCAAAATGACAGAATTGGTATGAACTACACTGTGATAGTTTGTTACAACCGAGCGATATACACCAATATCACTGTGGATGTTGGTTCTAGGAGTTTGGTAAAGGACAGACAAACTTTCATTTTAATTTATTACCCAATTCTTGTGATGTCTAGTTTAACTTATTCTCTTTCATATCCTATTATAATAGAGGTCCAATGTCTGTCTGTAACCGAAATTACACGACTGCTTATGTCACAATACCCTCAGGAATTGCATAAGTTTATCAATGAGTATTTGATTTATAGTAAAATCATTAATACATAGAATAAATCTTATTTATTAATGATGTCTCTATGAAAATCCGAGTTAGATTTGCCTCAAAACCGTTCATGTTATTAGTGCATTTCAAATCCTGCAATGTGACTTATATATCACTAACAAATAAAGGTTTGCATAATATATGGTGTGGTTAATTTAAATACTGGTTTTAACAAAACCAGTTTAATAAATAATTACTATTGCCAAATAGTTCAATATGTAAAAAGTATAATAATCTTGATTTAATTCTCTCTCACTTTTTTTCTTCTTATTTTACTTTTCATTATGTTCAATTGAAACAAACTATCTTTATCACTTCTGCGTGCTCCCCACTCACAAGCAGGATGCAACGCAAGGTCATTTTTAAGCCGTGTACAGATAGTTTGAGTTTAGAATTTAACTTTTAGACCAGTTGCCATACCAAAGTTAAAGAGCCTATCAATGGGAGAAGAAAAGATGGATTCATGCCTTTTCTAAAGGACATTAACATAAAGTGAAACACAAATAGCCTCATCCTGGATTTGAACTCAGTTCACCAAATCCATTTTCTATCAAAATAATTGTTATACCATGTTCCCCTCTTCATATTTGAACATTGTATTTCTTTAAACTCTCATTCAAAATCAGCACGTTAACAACTACAACAGTGTTGCATAATTGATGGGGACCCTGTTTTACAGAATCTTCAGAAAAAAAAAAAAAATAATAATAATAACCAAATTTAAATAGTAAAAAGTTGGTGGCGTTGGCCTATTGTTGGTATCAACTGAACAGTGAGAGAGTCTATCCCCTTTATGCTAGCACTAGATTAGAGAGATTGTTTTTTTTCTGAGGTAGAGCACTACACCTAGTCTGTCCTACTATTCATCCATAGGTGGAGAAGAGATGGATTCATGTTTTTTCAAAGGATATTAACAATGTGAAACACAAACAGCCTCATCCTGGATTTGAACTCAGTTCACCAAATCCATTTTCTATTACAATAACTGTGACACCATGTTCACCTCTTCATGCTTTAACAATTTATTTTTTCCAAATTCTCATTCAAAATTAGAAGAGGCAAAAGTCCACCTAAATCAGATTTCAAATAAATTAGTAATTTTTTTTGTTTTTTAAGAAAAAAGTCATTTTGGCGGAGTGGCCTATTGTTGGTACCAGTCAAACTGTGAGGAAGTCTATCCCTTTTTTGCTTGACCAGGGAAATTGTTTTTTTAGGGTTTTTTTTTTTGCTGGGGTGGAACGCCACACCTTCCATCAACTCCCAGATGCTTTACTGCACAGATCGGCTTACACAAGCTGTGATACTCATGCACACTGAGTTGACAAGGACTGGTATCGAACTTGAAACCTTGCAATTCCAAGGTGAATGCTCTATCGACTGAGCTAAACCACCCCCTCTTTTTTTAAATTTAAAAAATTTTCTTTTTCTTTATAAGAGTCCATAAAAATGTATACTGTTGAAATTTATTACCTTCCTTTAGTCTTTAATTTGCTTGATACTTACTGGTTAATTCACAGACTGAATTGTTGGCAATAAATGTTTTGTAATCTGCTGTAATAATATCTTAGGCAAAAATTGTCTCTGTCTATGAAAAGATGAGGCATGAATTGTTATTGATGAACTAGCTGGAACTATAAATTCTTGTACAAGATATTTCATTATGAAATAAACTGAAATTGTTATTGAGTTGTTTAAACACTATGTTATTATTTACTAAGCTTTTGTATAGTCTGGTACACAACCCTCAAGTAGTTGACAGTAAAGTCTTTAAAGATTATAATATAGGGTTGCAGAGATGCTGACGCACAAAAATTTAAAAGGACGCAGTAAAATCATATCCTTACATCCCAGTGTTTTTCTTTTTCTTCCTCACCATTTTAAACTAACTGTAAATACATTCCAATAGTTTCTTAGAAATGAATTACACAGGATAGGTTACAAGGTAGGAGTTTGAAGGCTTTAGTTGGACCCATAAATTTTCCCAAGGACTCATTCAAAGCAAATATGTGCATCCCAGGATGCACTAAATCAAAAAACTATCAGCATCACTGGGGTTGCTAATGGAGGTAGGGAAAATATTTAGTTGTGTCCCCACTAAGTATTAAAAATAGCATATCTGTGAAATACTAACACTGAATAAACAAAAGGGAGAAGACAAAATAAGCTCTTTTATGCATACAGAAACATTTAATATATAATATACATACAAGTAATACTAAAATTAATATATAAATGTGTCCTAGCAGATAAAAAGATGCATATATTGTTCTATGAACAAGAATTATGTGGAAAGGGGTACAAAAATGGAAAAAGGCTTACTTGATGATGATGAACAGTAAAATGGTTATAGCCAAGCTGGCTTTACTGTTCAAATAACAGAGGCTAGAGAAGGTGGTCATAGTTTTCTGGACTGTCATGAGACATTCTATGAAGACACACAGTGAACACACCCACTCTCCAAAGGAGAAAATTATCTAATAGATCCTAAATAATTTGTAGAATCAGTTGAATAAGAATCTGGCAGATTTCAATAGCATTAAAGAACATCTTGGCTGTTTCTCCTTAGGGGGTCAGTCTAGCTCAGTTGGTAGAGATTCTGCATAGAAATTGCAAGGTTACACGTTTGATACCAGTCTTCCCCAACTCAGTGCAGGAGTAGCACAGCCTATATAATCTGATCTGTGCAGTGAAACATCTGGAAGCTGATAATAGAAGTAGCGCTACACTTCAGAAAAAAATAGCAAAAAGGGGATAGACTCCCTTACTGATCAGCTGATACCAACAATAGGTAGACTACTATATATCAAATTAATTTACGAATACAGTTTGTGAGTGTGAGTTTTGTTTAATGGCATATCAACATCTGTGGGTCATTTAATGCCAGAAAGGGTTATATAGAATGTTTTTACATATAGATTTCAGTCTTTAAAGTAGCAGTTATACGGTGGTATTTGGCTGTATTTGGTTAGATCTTGTTGAAAAGGTTGCTTCTTTTTTATTTTTTAGAAAATTCAAAATGTCTTCAATTTAAGGATAGATTCAGGATTTTCATTACTTAATGAAATAAATTAAAGTCTATTATTTGAATATCTACTGACATAAATTGGAAGTCTGGAATAATATTGAGAATTGAATTGGAGAACTGAGTTCAGATTATGGTTGCTGGTATTATTTTTAAACTAACAGCCAAGAAATAAATTATTTGGTCCTTACACCTATAATTTTGACCATGTGGTCCAATGATAAATGTGAAGATAGGTAAGAACTGCGTAAATAGAAAACCAATTTTTTTTCTTTCTAAATTACACAACTTGGAACATTTGAATTGCAGTTTTTACTACAATTTTAAGTCATGAATCTTCAGACAGCACAATCACCCTTTTTTTAAATTTTTTTTTATTTTTAAGACACACACATACGAGCACACACACAATATAAGTAAATGTAAGGTAATCCAAATGACTGGTAAGTAAGGGATGATTCTATTTGGGATCATCGAAATCTCACTGCACAACCATATTGTATGCCCTTGAAGGTGTAAACATATATACTCATACAAAGATTTTATAAATCCCTAAAAAGAGCTCAATGTATATTAACCAATAAATTAATTATATACAGAGCAATATTTAACTTTCAAAGAAAGAAAAACTTAAACTGTCATTCTGTTATATATTTTTTATTCCAACCAGAAACTCAAAAGAGTTCTCGCCTCATCAGATGGGCTTTACAAAATACATTTTGTAAAACCCGTCTGATGAGGCTAAATGATGAGGAAAAAATAGAAAAAACCGAGTGAGTCAGGATAATAAATATTGGAAAGGGCTCAATACATATAGAGTTTAGGAAATTGAATCAGTGATTGAAATTAACTACCTAGGTTTCACCAAGCAGGATTTTCAGGAAAATTCTAACAGGGACATACAGATATATATAAAAACATTGGAGAAATTTACTTAAAAAGGAGGAGAAAACTGAAACAATCAGGTGAGCTGTTAATGTTTGAGGAGCCTTTCTTTTATAAGTAATAATATATATATATATATATATATATATATATATATATAATATATATATTATATATATATGTACACACACACACACACACACCAGTTGCAACAGCTAAACTGTTACAAAATGATTAATATATCAAAAAATACTAAACTAAAAGATTTGCATTTTTTTTCAGATAAAACATTTACCCATACTGCCACTATTGGGAGCCTTTAAGTTCAATGCCAAATCACTCCATATCTATAGAATGTATGCTATAATTATTCACAAATATTCGAAACTACAGCACTGCTCACGTGTCTTTCGGAAACATGTTTTCACGCTCAGAATTGCGGAGACATGGAATAAACTGCCCGCGTCTGTTGTAGGCTGCCGAAGCACTGAATCTTTCAAAGCCTCCATGCTTCCTGTAGTCCGCCGACACTATACCTGATGCCACTCTCCACATACATATGCGCACACATACATGCATATTACTACTGTAAACTGCTCATGTTCCTGACACTACATTATTCTGTGTACTTGACATGAGATTTGAAGAGTTGTAGTGCACCTGAGCACTGTACACAATAAATTTCATTATCATTACTCTATAAATAGCAGTTAATATATCTGGAGTTATCTCCCTTGAGAAGTTAGATTATTCAGAGTAAGTAAAAAGAAAAAAAAAAAAAGAAAAAACTATACTACCATAACCAAGTCATAAGTTGAACTGGAATCCCCCACCCCCGCAAATTGGGGGTATTTTACAAGTATTGTACTAACAACAACAAAAATTTGTACTTTGTTGTAAAGTGTGTGATATAAGTAAAATGTAAAGTCGTCAGGGTGGCCTAAAGTCGGTATCAGCCAGACAGCAAGGAAGTCTATCCCCTTTTCCCTAGCGCTAGACCAAGGAGATTGTTTTTTTAGCATCTAAGGTGGTGCACCACACCTACTATCAGCTCCTCACTTTCCCGCACAGATCCCTGTGCTACTCATACTCTGAGTTGGTGAGGGCCGGTATCAAACCAGGAATCTTGTGGTTCCCAGGCAGATGCTCTACTGACTGAACTAAAAAAAAAAAAATTTTTTAAATATATACAATTTCAATATTTAGATTCACAAATTAGAAAAATACAAACTTATTAATATGGAGTAAAACTAAAGGTTATTATAGTAGACTGATTTGTAAAGGTAACTCTTAACATCCTATACCGCCTCATTCCACCCGACTGGAAGTCACATTCATTTTCCTAATCCGACCTAAATGATAGCCTTTGTTTAAATATAATTTTAACATATTTAGAAGTCTTTATCTTAAAGGGAAATAACAGGTAACTTTAAATGAAAAGGCCATTTTTAGCATTTTTGGTAAATCCTTATAGGAATGGGACTCTGGACTTACAAAATTCTCAACAGGATGTTAAGAATTTTAAGCTTTTGCAAAAGAAAAGAAAAAAAAGATGAAAGTATAAAAAAGAAAAGAAAATGAAAACAATTCTGTTCATAGAATTTAAAAAAAAAAAACAAAAAAAAAAAACATGCAAGTCTATTTATACCCTTAACAATTTGCTTAGTTTCAGCCCTGCCACTAATCAGATTTACTAACTTAACTAAATGCTCATAAGGTCATTAATCATCTTACCAATGCAACCTTAAACACCTTTTTGATCTCCATCTTTCTAACACATGTGGGCATGTCTACAAAGTCAGAAACAGCATAGCTCACATGACTTTCAGAAATATTTTTCCATGCTCAGAGTTGCCGAAAAGGGGATAGACTCCCTCGGTGATTGGCTGATACCAACTTTAGGCCACCCCGACGACTTTACTTTTTACTTACTTATACCTTTAACAATGTATCTAGTTTCAGCCCTGCCACTAATTAGTTTTAGTATTTATTTTCAGATATTTTTTAACTTAAAAAAAAAAAAAAATTTTTTTAAATCTTTTAGTATACAATTATTTTATGACAAAGTAATATATATATATATATATATATATATATATATATATATATATATAATTTTCTTCTGTGTAAAATTATCAATGTTTAATTTTCTTATTATCAAGGGAATTAAAAATAAAATCTATAAATATACTCATGAATTTTATTAAACAAATTTTAATTTATTGAACATTGCTCAAAAGATTAATACCAGGGGTCATAAATTAAAATTTTCAAAAAGTTTTGTAAAGCAAATGTAAAACTATCACTAAACCTATTTTCTTTTTATATAAGAAATGCATTTTAACAAATCAAAGGGAGATAATAAAGGTAAGAAGTATTTTGATTTTGTATCATTTAGATTTTTTAGACTGTTGGTCTCATCTTTATTGTTATATACACAACGTTTCGGCCTATGTGACCTCCAACCTTCTTCAGATGTTTTTTTGTTGAACTTAGGAACCTTTTTGTCAATGGCAAATCAACAAAAACGTTGTGTATATAACACTAAAGATGAGGACCACAGTTCGAAAAATACAAATAATACAAATTATCAAGACTACTCTAAAAAAATTCATATAATATATTATATATATATATATATATATATATATATATATAATATATATATATACATACACACTAAACAAAATGTGACCCATTAGGTCACCTATTCAGCTCTGGGTAAATAATTGAGTTTAGGGAAAAGCGAATAAAAATTTTTTTTAAATAAATACGGCCAGATGAAACCTTAAAATCATTTTGTTAGCTTTCTAAGAAAGGAAATGTCTGACCTCATTTAAACTACAGGTTGCTGGTTGTGAAAATTTAACAGAAATACATTTCAAATTCTCTCGGCTCTCTCTCTCTACTCTCCAGAGAAACTAACATTATATAATAAGGAGGTAGTCAAGAGATACATAGAGGAGAAGGAAGAGATAGACACAGAGTAAAGTAAGAGATTGGTTGGTTTTTTACTTAAGTGCAAATTACGACTAATTAGAACCAATTAAAACAATTTTTTCAAACATAATTCAAACCTAAAAGTAAGGAATAATTTAGTATAATTTTCGTGTCATTAAACTAAACAGTAAAAAAGCCTTTAGGAAACAAAAGTTTATTAACTCAGCTTTAGTATAATATGTATACATACACATATATATATATATATATATATATATATATAATATATATATATATATAGTAAAATGGTATAGTCAAATAGACTACCTGTTGATTATTTTATCAATGGTCAAAGTTGCAACTAACTCAATATTTTATCTTCACCCTCTCTTCATATGTATATATGTGTGTGTGTGTTCTGTTCTTCCCCAAAGATTTAGTCACTTGGTCCCCATGCCTTTATAAAATAAAGTGAATACATCATTCATATTTATGAGCTTGGTATTATATTCCCAAATTGAAAATGATAAACCCGTAGAAATATTCTTTTATAACTCTTATTTTGAATTGTACAATGAGGTTTTCGCATGTTCATATTAAAGCATACACTAAAATTTAATCGGTACATATTAAAGTAATGAAATAGAAAAAAAGTTGCTATATACAATATATTGTCTAGTGTAAATTTACTGAGTTAAATATCTTACCACACTATTGTTATTTTATAAAAGTTGTTTTAGTTAGGTTTTTTTTTTTTTTTTAAAAAAATACTGAGATCATTTTTTTCATACTACCAAATAACTTTATTAAGTGACAGGATTTAGATAAATCTACAAAGTATTCATAACGTTAAAAAAAAACAAAAAAAAACATAACAAGTTCATTAAAAATGTTTTCGTTTTAAATTGGAGTTACGTCCCTTGGAACGTCAGACGACCTCGCGTCTATTGCCAAGATGTGTATCAAATTCAACGATTCTTATAATAAATGGTTCATTATTTGCTTAAAAAAAATTATAAAAAAAAAAAAGAAAAAAAAAAGGACGTTAAACTTCTTTTCAATGAAACAATTATAAATAATATGAAAAATTCAAAGAAATTCTACGTTGAATGTAAAGTTATTAAAGTTGTTACGCACACGCACGTTCATAATACTTTATTTTCCTTTTCATGCCACAAAAGATAATGGACTTTATCAAGCGCTACTGAAAGATTTTTTTTTTATGATTACGATTTTCAAGATAAATTTAAGAATTTTTTTCTGGTTCTTGAAATATTGGATATTCTTAAACGACTGATTTGGCCTTAGGAACATTGATGATTTTATTAAGTGTTGAGTCATGTACAGAAAAACAAAAAACTATAACAAAAACAAATAAAAAATAAAAATAAAAACACCCATTACCGAAATGAATATTGTTTAAATTAATTTAACATATATAAATATATATATATATATATAAAACATGAAAGTTTATTTCTTTGCAACTTGTTTGACACTATATAAATAAATACAAAATTAAATCCGAAACATTAGCTATTTGTTGTATTTAAAACTTACAACCTAACCATTTTTATTCTTTAAAATTGGCTAGATTCACCCAACCATGTCTCGATCGTTCGTAAGTCATACTCAACTCTGCTCCACTTCAGACATTTCCCTATTAATCAATCATGTTACACACGTCATTATGAACTGTTGGTCATTCCAGAATTATCTCCCTTGAACTGGGAAAAACTAATCCGTTGATTTTTTTCTATACATTTCTATGAATATTTGTAAGTAACAGGAAAGAATATTCAGATTTTGTAAATTTTGACAGTAATGGTTTCAGAGAACAATAAGTTCTCTGAAACCATTAATGTTAAAATGAAATTGTTGGAGTTTAACATATGTGTTATCATTGTTATTTAATTCTAAGAAAATTTTATATAACATTGAATATATGAGTTCATTCAAAATTACAGATACTTAAAAAAAAAAGAAAATCAGGCATGTATTAAAAAAAAAAAAATGATTTTTATTATTGATTGAAATTCTCAACATTTGAATATGAAGAAGTGTATTTACATTTGCAGTCATTGGGTGGAATAAATTTAGGATAATAGAAATATAGATCTTGGATTATGCAAAAGAATTTTTAAAGTCATTTGAAAAAAAAAGGTACAAAGTTTTAAATTTAGTGGCTAAGAATAAGTTTCTAAAAAATTAAAAATTTCACTAACAAGAAAAAAATCAAAGTTAATAAATTTAGCAGAGATTTCCCTTTGAGATTAGAAGAGATCACACTTCTGTATCTGACAATTTGGAATGGCTAATTTAGGATTAAAAGATTATATTTTTAAATAAACATAATTAAATATAGAATTATAGAAATAAAGTGCTTTGAATTAATCCAAATATTCTTAAGATTGAGTATATGTCAATTTTTTAAAGTTACAATGAAGAAAAATTTTAGATTATTAGACAAAAAAAATAACAAACAAAAAAACAATTGATTGAACCATTTTTTATTATTTCCACAAATTTTAATAAACCTTCAATGGCTGACACACATAGGAAGTTATTATTTTCCTTGATTAATGTTGTCAAATTTCCCTTAGCTGTAGCAAAAAGTAAATTTTCTAAAAAGTGAATTCTCAGAAATATAAAAAAAAGAAAAATTTCTGAGAATTTTCTGTTTAGGAAAATATGACATTTTAGAAAAATATGACATTTTACAACAACTAAGGAAAATTTGACAACAATAATCAAGGAAAATAATCACTTCCTATGTTTGTCAGCCATTGAAGGTCTATTAAAATTAATGGTAATATGAAAAAAAATGGTTCAGTTTTTTCTTGTCCAATACTCTACATACATACCAACCCCAACGCACAAGTACAAGGTGGTTAACAGGTTTCAATTCTGAGTTTTCCTTCTCCTAGACTGGTTGCTTAAACCAAGATTAAAAGAGCCCAGTCTGTCCTACTATTTACCCATAACTGGAAGAAGAATAGTTGGATTTATACCTTTCCAGTGTATTAGTGTTATATGAAATGCAAAAAGCCTCATCCAAGATTACACCACAAACTCCCAATACCCTAAAATATTGTGTAAATTTGTTACATTTAGACTGGTTGGTTGGTTATTTTATGCAGAAGATGTTTGTTCTATTCATTCTTGATGGGTACTCAATTTTTTTTAAACATCTTTTTAAAGCTCATTTTTTTTCTATTTAACCCATAGTAACACTTCGGGTCAGGGTGGACTTGGAAGTAATGGCGATGAAGGGGTACTCCACATTCCCCAGAGCTTCAGAATTGCAACTTCACCATCAGATAGTGTTTAACATCATACCCATGACATTGACACTCAGTCACTGCCTTCTAGCACATGATAAAAAGGGTTGGGGCTTGCTAAAAGGGTAATAAGGTTGGGACAATCATATAGGTGCTAAGGCTTGATATGATCAAAGGAGGCTTCTCTGACCACCCGTCTTGCCTAAGTTAGGGCCAAAGTGATACTGAGACTAGTTTAATCCCTGATGATAAACTAACTCACTAATTATAGTCTTTTTTTTTTTGTAATAGAGAATATTTCAAATTACTGAAAAATAGTTTATAGAAAATATCTAGAACTGTGATCATTATAAAGGAAATAATATCTGGCATTAATGATAGAAATGTTTACTGATGTGGGTTGTGTTGATATTCTAAGTTGGTTCCATCTTTAGAAATGTTAAAACTATTATTATTATTATTAATACTAGCAAATATATGCTCCCTCCAGGTGCAAGTATTTAATTTCTAATGTAATATTATATTATATTAAGTTAGAAAGGCTAA
Source organism: Doryteuthis pealeii (assembly GCA_023376005.1). NCBI lineage: Eukaryota > Metazoa > Mollusca > Cephalopoda > Myopsida > Loliginidae > Doryteuthis > Doryteuthis pealeii. The sequence continues at coordinate 9,846,749 of CM042150.1, forward strand.
TGAAACTTAATAAGAATGCAAATAAAAAGATTTGAAACAGAGGGGGGGTATAATCGAAAAATAGAACAACTAAAACTTACTCTTCTATCACTCCTGTCTTTCATTGCTAAATTTTCCTAATTTAACTATTTAGTTAAAATAGTAAGTAAAAGAATAAAATTACAGTTATGTCTTCTTGTTAATGGATTTCTTTTAAGATTTATCCCTGAGATTTTTGCTCATATTCATTAAGATAAATCCAAACAATTAGAAATCAATAATGCTAGGTACATATTTATTAAAATCAAATTTTCAATAACAATATGCAAATTAGCCTTCGTGTTCACACTGTAAACTGCTATTTTGTTGTATATATAATACAATTGCATATTATTAGTATGTAAATAAGGCCAACAGTATTAATAATGTAAAACAATTTTATTAATAATTGAGGTTTAAATACAAATAAAATCATGGAGAATGTTACATAAATAACTAAGGGAATTGTAACTTGAGTAGTAATATAGTTTCAATTACAGACAGAAAAACCAAAAATCTCCATTATAATAATATTATTATTATAGTTGTGATATTGTTCTTTTTCAGATAATGTATCCTCAATGTTCTTTGAGGTGTGTTTATTTCTCATCCACTCTCCAAAGTTGAAAAATTCTTATTTATTCACAATTTCAAGAATTATTATTTATGTGAAGAAGATTTTTTTAATGTTTGTAAACACATTTTTTTTGTATCTAGCAAAAAGGGAAAATTAATGTTTTAAACAGAAGATATTTTATTTTGTTTCTTATAATATTATGTGAAAGTCCTTAGCAAATGATTGGAACAGGATACAGTTGTGAATTTTTCCAAGATTTTAACAATAAGTTTTTGCACTTTTAGATGATGATTTTTTTTTCTTCTTTTTATTTATTTATTTTCAATTGTTCTGCTCAATCATTTTAGTAATTTAATTTCACTGAATGGCAATATCTACATGGTTTTTCTTAGTGAGTTTTTTTTTATGATTGTCATTACCTGGGAAAATGTAATATCTATACTTGTCTGAAATTAAAGAGTACTAATAAAATACTATGAGTTACAAAAAAAAAAAAAATCAATAAGATGAGCTCAGGGGTAAAGGAATACAATTATACAATTACCCAGAAACTATGAAAAACATTTTATCTGGAGGCAAGAAAAGAAGATTTGGGAACATTTTGTTTTCTAATAAAATTGAAGATGAAACTATAAAGGACAATTTGAATCCAGGTTAATGTATCCCAATTCCAAGGGCTGGATTTACCATGAGGTATAATTGGCCATTAGCCTAGAGCCCACAGATATCTGGTCGGTTGTTTGGATTTTACGGCATGTCAACCCTTGTTGGGTTATTTTATGCTGAAGACATTTTGTTTTTATTCATTCTTGATGGGTACACAATTTTTTTTTTTACAGTTTTTTTTTTAAAACTCAGTTTTTTCTATTCAACCCATAGATGGGACCCTAACCGGTATCTGGGGACCCACTGAAACTAATTTGTTGTGTAGTGCTCCAGATTATAACATCCTTTCAAGTGTTCACTGGATATTTCACTATATAATATATTCAAAACCAAAAAGGACCCTTGTGCAATAAGTATAGGTCCAAGGTGGTCTTCAATTGGTTGGATATGGGGCCCCACTGTTGAGTTTGGCCTAGGGCCCAAAAGTAGGTAAATCCCACCCTACCTATTCCTCAACCACTGAGCTAATCAATAAATATTCTGGATCTAAATCAGACATAAGTATCCAATGGCATGTACAATCCTAATATTTGTATTTTTCTGGTTGATAACTGTGATTTATAATTACAGTTTATATAATGTCAATACACGCACAATAAAAACTTTCAAGTTAAAACTTGGCAAACTTCAGAATTGGCCAGTATCAAATTCATTTAGACAAATGACTTTTAAAAATAAAAAGGACTTTGAATTTCTCATAAGTTGTAACACTTGCAAGGGATTCTCTGTGTGTGTGAATGTGTGTGTGCAGGTTTTGTTGTTGTTTTTCTTTTTGTCATTATTTATAACAAAAACAGGCTGTTCAATAGATTTCATTAATACTAGCAGGACCTGTGGATATACCACAGTATGATAATTTAATTAATACAATGTTTGATATGTTTGCTTATGAGCTATTGCAAAATAGTTAAAGATGTAAAAAGTATAATAATCTTGATTTAACTCTCTCATTTTCTTTTCATCTTTTCATTATGCTCAAATGAAACAAAAATATATAAAAAATAAAAGATAATAAAACAAAATACATAATAATGAAATCATTGCGTGCAGTGCTCAGGTGTGCTACAACTCGTCAAAGGCTCATGTATAGTCCATTCTTATTAATCTATGTATAAATATGGATAGGAGATTTATTTTTAACTTTTTAAATCCCGAGCAATACACGGTAGCTCTGGTAGTAAATTATAAAACAAATGAAAATAAATCTACCCGCCAAAATTTTCTGCAACTTATATCCAATATTTGTTTTTTTAATAAAATAAAAATTACTTCCAAACTTTTAGCCTAGGGGTCAATGCAAATAGTTGCACCCCCCCCCCCAAAAAAAAGCCTGTTTCTCCTATTAAAAAGATGACTAAAAAGAAAGAAACAATTGTTCTATGCACTTGAATATGTTTTTAAGCTGTTCATTTTGTACCTCTGTATATTTTGAATCTAAAGAAGAAGAAGAAATTAATGGCATCTGTTCCTGTGTCCATCTTAGATGCATTTTATATCTTATATGTATTTGTGCAGGGTCAAGATGACATTGTTAAGATATTGAAAATAAATATCTAAAAAAAAAATTGAATAAAAATTAATATATTGTATTTTGCATGTTTTTTGTTTTGTTTTATCTTATGGGTTTTGTATTTATGCATATTTGTCTTTAGAATTGTTGTTCAAGTCAAAATATTATAACAGCAAGAAAACACCTTATGGGCAGTGTAAAAATTCATTTTTGAAAGATATTGCCCGAGTTGGGTGGAGTCAAAAATTCAATTTCAAAGGCTTTTTATCATAAGTAAAATCATCAAATTTATTATAGGAGTAAAAAAAAACAATTTGAAATGAAACTTAGTTCTCAAATAAAATATTGCACGGATCTATTAATTATTAATCAAATAATTATTTTGAATATTTTACTCATAAATTTTACACAAAATCGTAAGTATTTATTTATTTGTAAACTTTTAGTTAACTTCTTGTTACTGAAAAAACGTCCAGAGTAAAAAAAATAATTTTAAAAGTGTTCTTGGACCTTGTCTTTTTGTTATATTTATAAATGATCTCCCGGAAATTATCAAATGCTACACACAAATATTTCCAGATGATACAAAAATATATTCCACTGTTAATGATCGAAATGATACTGACAAAATCCAAACTGACATTAACAATCTTATAGATTGGTCTGATAGTTGGCAAATGAGATTCAACACAGCTAAATGTAAGGTACTTCACGTAGGAAGAAATAACCCTAAACATGAATATTCTATGAGAAAAAAATCTCTCTAATGAAAGAGAAAAACTAAAGGATACAGAGTTAGAAAGAGACCTTAGTGTGAATGTGAACCCTGAATTAAAATTCTCTAAGCACATAGAAATACAAGTAAATAAAGCAAATAAGATATTAGGATTAATACGGAGGTCATATGAATACATGGATGAAGAAATTCTGAAAAATTTGTTCACTGCATTGGTAAGACCTCATTTGGAGTTTGCTAATGTGTTTTGGAGCCCAAGACTCATCAAGGACACAAAACTCGTTGAGGGAGTTTAGAGGAGAGCTACTAAATTGGTGAATAATTTAAAATCTCTTTTGTATGAAGAAAGACTTAGTAACATTGACTTACCAAGTCTGGTTTTCCGACGTATGAGAGGGGATATGATTGAAGCCTACAAATACACGCATGGTTTTTATTCAACAAACTCTGACCTACGAAACATTGTTCAAAATATCTATACAAGGGGACATAAATTAAAACTCCTTAAAAAATCTTGTAAAGCAAACACAAGACAAAATTATTTTAGCTACAGAGTGGTGAATACATGGAATAAACTATCTAAACTCCTCTAAACTCCTTCAAGGCAAAGTTGGATAATCTGTGGAATGATTATAAATATTCTGTGGAATTAAAATGAATATTTATAAGGAACAGCTGACAGGTCTCAGACCTAATATACGAGCTGAAAGGATATTATTATTATTATTAAAAATTGATTACAAATTTCACAAATAATTTTTTCCATTTATAGTAAGACAATTTTTTAATTAATTTCATAGTTTATTTAAATAATATATAGTTTATTTATTATAATGGAAAGGATCCAAGTGTTGAATTATAAGGAACAGCTTTTATTTATTTCAATAATATTAATTTTATTTACTCTATATATTGATGATTTTGGTAATTGTGACGTAGTTTTGGTTAAAGACAAATAGAGACCAAATCTCCATTATACATAGATTAAGAGGATAAAAGATATACAGTCAATACCCCGCTCGAAAATTATTTCAGTCTATATTAAAATTGCCTTTGCATTACTTTTTTTTTAATACTAAATTTTAATTCAACAAATGTCTAAGTCTGACATTATATATATTTACCAACACCTCCGCATGAACAGGATGTGACACAAGGTTGATTTCTGAAGTGGAGTTTAACAGGTTTGAATTCAGAGTTTTCCTTCTCCTAGACTGGTTACTTAGCCATGATTAAAGAGCCCAGTCTGCCCTGCTATTTAACCATAGCTGTAAGGAGAATTGGGTTCATACCTTTCCCAAGGGTATTAGCGCCATGTGAAATGCAAACAGCTTCGTCCAGGAATTGAACTCAGGTCGATGAGTCCATCTCCTACGACTAACCATTAGACCATGCGCCTCCAAGTCTGACATTATATCACTCAGTGACGTCACTTTCGCATAAGGATGTTAAATAAAATACAATAGAAAATAATTTTTAAAAACTAAAAAGAATTCAAAAAACATTAAAAATGTATATACAGCAGTTTTAAGAGAAAATAAGGTTTGGTTGGTTGGATTTTATGGCATGTCAACCCTTGTTGGGTTATTTTATGCTGAAGACATTTTGTTCTATTCATGCTTGATGGGTATTCAAAAAAAATTTTCTAAACAATTTTTTGTAAAACTCATTTTGTTCTATTTAACCCATAAAAGGGACCATAACAGGTACTACCATTCCTGGTCAGGGTGGACCTGGGAGTAATGGTGATGGAGGGGTACTTCACACTCCCCAGAGCTCCAGAATTGAAACTTCACCATCAGATAGAGTTTAACATCATACCCAGGACATTAAGACCCTCAGCCACTCCCTTCTAGTACATATATGATAAAAAGGGTTAGTGTTGCCATAAAGGTAATAGGGTTGGGACAATCATATAGGTGCTAGGGCTTGACATGACCAGCCAATTGATCGGAGGGGGTCTCTCCAACTACAAAATGGAGTGTTGAATGTCATGGACTGCTCAGCCACCAGGATTCCGTCCTTAAACATCATGAGGCGCCACCCATGACCAATACGTGATCCCCATTGAATGGATAGTACCCCTCTGCAGAGGGGCAGTTGGCGTATTCTACTGACCCAACCGATAGGGCGGTTGCATGTCAGGACATTAGAAATAACAAATTATGTATAGAATGGTAGTTTAATTGAACTCGGGTACAGCAAACACCTTTGTCAGAGGATTGGTAGGTAATAGGTCAACTAAAAACAAATTTACCTTTTTATCTACCATGTTCTACAAACAATTAATGAATTGTTTCTTTACCATCTGAATTGTCCAAAAGTCAACTTACCGTATTTGACGGCATATAAGACGCACCCCCATTTCAGCAGGTCAGATTCAGAAAAAAAAAGTTTTAGTGTATTTCGGGTTAGCTCAGTCGGTAGAGCGTTTGGCTAGAAACCACAAGGTTCCTAGTTCGATACCCGCCCTCACCAACTCAGCGTATGAGTAGCACAGGGATCTGTGCAGTAAAGTAAGGAGCTGATGGTAGGTGTGGCGCTCCACCTCAAACGCTAAAATAATCTCCTTAGTCTAGCGCTAGTGAAAAGGGGATAGACTCCCTCGCTGCATGGCTGATACCAACATTAGGCCGCCCCGAGGACTTTACTTACTTTATAACAATATCAACAATAAAATAAGGATGCATGGAATTTAGGGTAGGTAAAAGTACTGAGCATAAGGCTGGGTTAGTGAGCATCATAGAGAAGATTAGCCTAGGCCTAACTTCAAACTTCACCTACAATGTATAAGACACAGGGCAATTTTTTGAGCCAAAATTTTGGAGAAAAAAGTGCATCCTATATGCTGACAAATGTGGTGTATATATATATATATATTAGAAAAAGAATGTTAAAAAAAAAATTATATTGATGTTGATGTCAATGCTTAACGTTTCGATTTTATGTTAAACTTTCCTCAAGGCAATATAATAGGAAAGAAATTTTTTTTTTTATTCAAGCAGTGACGGATGTTCTTAAACGAGTCTAAAGTGATTGGTACATGATGAGATGTTGAAAATATATGTGACATATTTCTTACAGACACCATTGATTAAAAGACGAGAAATGTATTAATTGTCTGAATCTTTTTTTTTAGAAGGAATAGGAAAAGAGAAAGAAAAAAGAAAAAGAAAGAAAACAAAGAGACCATACGTGACTAAGTTAGGTGCAAATCCTATAAATATTGAATGTGTAATATATATATATATATATATATATATATATATATATATATATATTATATAACAACAAAAACAAACAGAACTGAAGTCTGTACCAGTTGAAGATGTCACAATTTGGGTGGATCAGGTTTATATTGTCTGCACCACTTTTCAGGTTTTATAGATTTTTTTTTTGTCCTATCAAAATAGAAATGTCAAATCCAATGGGCAAACAATTCCTAAAATGGAATTTTTGCCCTTGAGTTGAGGTGAGGGCGGGGTAAGTGAGGTAAGGGCGGGGTAAGTACCAACTGATCATGTTCCAAAATCAATGTTTGAGATAAGATTTCCTAAGTCAACATTATTCACCGAATTAATGAATATTAAATCATGTAATGGACCGGATAGCTCACTCGATAGAGGATTCACATAGGAAATCACAAGGTTCCAGGTTTGATACCAGTTCTTGCCAAATCAGCATATGAGTAGCACAGCTTTGGTAATCAGATCTGAGCAGTAAAGCAGTATCTGGGAGCTAATGTAGTGCTAGTGAAAAGGGGATAGACTCCCTTGCAGTTCGGCTGATACTGACACTAGGTCATTCCACAGACTTTACTTTTATTTAAATCTTGCAAAAAATAAAAAGAAAAGTAAATCATTAAAATATATATATAATATACACACACACACGCTGATAGGTACACGTCCTGCATCTCTAACAAACAAAAATATAAAAGGATGAAGTAAAATAATATCCATGCATCCTAGTGTCTTTCTTTTTTCTTCCCTCACCATTTCAAGCTAACTGTAAATACATTTCAATAGTTTCTTAGAAATGAATTACACAGGATAGGTTACAAGGTAAGAGTTAACCAGCATCCTAGGATGCACTAAATCAAAAAGCTATCAGCATCACTGTAAAATATAATTTATTACAATAAAATTGTTTAAAAATAAAATCTATATCAAAAAGTGCTGCCTTGCAAGACAAAGATGAATAATAATATACAAAAGTTTATAATAGAATATATATATATATATATATATATATACACACACCAAATACTCTGCATGAGCAGGATTCAACACATGGTCAATTTCTTAAGCAGAGTTTAACAAGTTGGAATTCAGGTTTTCCTTCTCCTAGACTTGTTACCTAAATGAGGTTAAAGAGCACAGTCTACTCTATAATTTACCCCCAGCTGGAGATAGAATAGTTGGATGCATACCTTTCCCAAGGGTATTAGTGCTATGTGAAATGCAAACAACCTCATCCAGGATTTGAACTTGGGTCGCAATGTCTATTTCCTACAACACTTACCATTACATCATGCACTTCTTTAATAAAAATCATATATATTAATTACCCAAACCCTCCACACGAGCTGGATGTGACAAAAAGTCAATTTCTTAAGTGGAGTTCAACAGGTTTGAATTCAGAGTTTTCCTTCTCCTAGACGGGTTGCCTAACCAAGGTTAAAGAGCCCAGTCTGCCCTACTATTTATTCATAGCTGGAAAAAGAGTAGGATTCATACCTTTCCCAAGGGTATTAGCGCTAAGTGAAATGCAATTACCACATCCAGGATTTGAATTCAGGGGCGACGAGTCCATTTCCCATGACTTTAACCATTACACCACACGCTTCCCACTAATAAAATCATATAAGGCCGAGATCCAAGCAAAAAGGTTAGAAATGATATTGAGAAAAGGACTAATAGAAATAGAACATCAATGTGATTAAAACAAGGCAATCAAGATCAGATTGCCATGGTTAGTTAGTTGGATTTCATCACATTTCAACCTTTGTTGGGTTATTTTATGCCAAAGACACCGTTTGATTCATTCTTATTGGGCATTAAATATTTTTTCAAACTCAATTCTTTTTTTAAACACATTTTTCATGTAGTTAACGTCATAACCAGGACACTAAGACATGCAGCCACTACCTTCTAGCACTTATGATAAAAGTCTTGGGGATATGCTCTAACAGCAATACAATTGGGACACTCATATAAGTGCTAAGGCTTGACGGCTGATTGGCCAGAGGCAGTCTCACCAACCGCCAAAGTAAGGGCCTTAGTGGAGTATTGCAAGATTTATATATATCCTTATATTTATAAGTAAAGAGTGCTCAATATCATTGATAGAGCATATATATCTCTAAGTGAGGGTAATGAAGACAGTCAACAGTACTTGATAACTGTCAAGTTCTTGCCTACGCAATTTTCAAAACAAGTTTGGTTTGAAATTAGCATAGTCGAGAAACTGTCAATTACTAGGCGCTGTTGACTTTTTATCTTCACTACACACACACATACACAATTTGACATATATATTTTGTCATGCTTAGTACTGAGAAATTTTGTTTTCATAGCAACTAAAAACATCACTAGATGTGAATATGATTCATCTGTTATAATGGAATTTCTTATTATTCAGTAGTAAGACCAGATTGTTAATACAATACAAAAAGACTTTCTATACAAATTCAAAATTGACAGAATTTGGAGATCAATATTAGTATAACAAATAGAAAAATCAGAGAAATATTTGAATATTTGTTTTTTTTTTTTTTTTTTAATTATCTTTAATCTTATTTTTATCAGTTTAGAGGTGCATAAGTCTTAAAAGAATTCTAATTTTATAAATTTGTTTTTCCTTTTATAAGAGTAAGAAATGATTCTTTGTTTTAGACTTTGTAAATTGTCTTTTTTTCTTTTTCTTTTTAGTTTTGTTTTTTTACTATTTTTTAAAACTATTTTTTTTAAAACTTAAAAAAAAAAAAAAAAAAAAAAAACGAACAACATTGTCTTTTTAAAATTTATTTAAAAAGCTTTTTGCCTTTTAAAATCCCTTTTTTTTTAACTTTTTAAAAATAATTTTTAATCCTTTTTAAAAATAACTTGGATTTCTTTGAGTACTTATACAACAGTCTGATCGTAAGCAGAACTACGCCCTATCAGCAGGACTTAGAATATGCTGACTGTATCCTCTGCAAATTGGTAAGATCCCCCTCCCCCCAAAAGGGTGTGTCCTCGGTATAAACTGCATCTGATGGTGTGCAAAAAAAAATTCTTGAATGACTACAGAGAAAATGTAAATATGAACGTACAAAGAACACAATTCCTAACCTCTAGGCATGAAATAACCCTAGACAGGTTGACATGCTGTTAAAATCCATAATTTTTACAGTATTGCTAGTTTGAAAAGATTAGCAGCCAAAACCAGATCGCCCTTTCAGATGGGGCTGTAGAATACACCGACTGCACCTCTGCAGAGGAGTAAAAGCTCTCCAATGGGGCCACCTGTTGGCTATGGGTGGTGACCCGTAATGTTTAAGGATGGAACCCTGGTCACGTCAAGCCCTAGCACCTATATGATTGTCCCAACCCTATTGCCCTTATTGCAAGCCCCCAAAACCTTTTATCATATATGTGCTAGAAGGCTGTGGGTGTTAGTGTCCTGGGCATGATGCTAAACTGCATCTAATGGGGAAGTTTCAATTTTTTTTTACTCCCAGTTCCACTCTGACCCAGAGTGGTAGTACCTGTTAGAGCCACATTTATGGGCTAAATAAAAAAAAAATGAGTTTTAAAAAAATGTGTTGAAAAAAATTGAGTTTAAAAAATGTTGAATACCCAGAGATGCTGATAAGTACACGTCCTGCGTCCCTAACGCACAAAAATCTAAAAGGACACAGTAAAATCATATCGATGCATCCTAGTGTTTTTCGTTTTTCTTCCCTCATGATTTCAAGCTAACTGTAAATACATTTCAATAGTTTCATAGAAACGAATTACACAGGATAAGTTACAAGGTAGGAGTTAGACAGCTTTAGTTCGGACCTATGATTTTATTCGGGGACTCATTCAATGCAAATTTGTGCATCCTAGAACCCACTAAATCAAAAAGCTATCAGCATCATTGAATACCCATCAAACATTAATATAACAAAAGATCTTTGGCATAAAATAACCCAACAAGGGTTGACATGCTGTAAAACCCAGGATTGAATATTTTATGTATTAGTAACAGCTCCTGAATTCCATACAGACTGTCATGCTGAATTTCTTACTATTCCTTTCTATAAATGATTAAGATTTTAAAATGTTCAATTAGGCTCCCTGTTTTTGTTTTTCATACAAGATTTTCATTGGTACAGTCTCCAGCTTTCTTCAACTGTAACATGCACCTCTGTAAGGAAAGCAATTTTTATTTATTTATTTTTTTGTACAAAGCAAAAATGGTGTTTAAAAAAAAAATTGATAACATTTTTTGCTTTGCACTCAAAAAAAAAAAAAAAAAAAAAATATCAGAGTTTTTCTTCTCCTAGAATGGCTGCCATACCTATGATAAGAGCCCAGTCTGTCCAGCTATTTTACTCATAGGTGGAGAGAGGGTAGTCAGATGTATACCTTTCCCATATGAGTACCCTTCATAGTCATTACTCCCAGGTCCACTCTGACCTGGATTGGTAGCCTTGTCGAGTTGGGCTTTAGAATACACTGACTGCACCTCTGTAGAGAGGTGAGACTCCCTCAATGTTGGTCGTGGGTGGCAACCCGTAATGCTTAAGGATGGAATAATGGTGGATGAGCAGTCCATGATGTGCAACACTCCACTTAGACCCTTACTTGGGCTAGATGGGTGGTCGGAGAGTCCCCCCCATTAATCGGCTGGTCATGCCAAGCCCTAGTACCTATATGATTGCCCCAACCTTATTGCCCTTATGGCAAACCCCAAACCTTTTTATCATATTCGTGCTAGAAGGAGTGGCTGAGGTTCTTCATGTCTGGGAATGACGTTAAACTCTAACTGATGGTGAAGTTCCAGTTTTGGAGTTTGGGGAATGTGGAGCACCCCTTCATCACCATTGCTCCCATGTCCACTCTGGCCCGGAGTGGTAGTACCTGTTAGGGTCGCATCTAGGGGTTAAATAGAAAAACAGGAATTTATAAAAATTGAGTATCCATTAAGAATGAATTTATTTCAAAACTCTATTGGCATTAAATCACCCACTGAGGTTGATATGCCGTAAAACGAATCAAACCATCAACCCTTTTTTAGAATATATGTGCCAGAAGGTGGGCCTGCGAGTGTTAGCATCCTGGGTATGATGTTAAACTGCGTCTAATGAAGTTCTAATTCTGGAGCTGTAGGGAATGTGGAGTACCCCTTCATTGCCATTACTCCCAGGTCCACTCTGACCTGGATTGGTAGTACCTGTTAGGGTCCCATCTATGGGTTAAATAGATAAAAAAATGAGTTAAAAAAAAAAATATGTTAATAAATGATTTGTCTGAATTTTTTAAATGAGGTTTGATAATTTGTATTATTTAGATATTTCAGACTGCTGTTGGCAAGAAACACCTGAATAAGGTCAGAAGGCACATCAGTCAAAACGTGTATATAATAAAAATGAGGATAACAGTCAAAAATATCTAAATACCTGCCAAAAAATGAGTTTTAAAAAATTTGAAAACCAAATAAGAATGAATAAAACAAAAATGTCTTCAGCGTAAAATAACCCAACAAGGGTTGACATGCCATAAAAACCAACCAACCAACCAACCTTTCTTTCTTCTCCCCTTGAATCATTTAGGTGAAATAAATGCACTAATCAAAAAGTTGAGATTGTGAAGGACTAATACCTATTGCTTTGACAAAGTTGAGGATATAAGGGTTTTTTAGCATCACTCGACTGGAAATAGTTTAATCAAACCTTTTATCTCAAGGACAGGAAGATAACACTCATAGATAAGGGCTCAACTCTTTTGATCTCATGAACTAGGAGAGTTCCATGTCCACTAATCTGTGAATACAACATGAATTAATTCATATGATTAAGACTCTTAATCTTTGTTGCTAGAAATAAAGGATCTATATACAAACACTTTTACAGGGTGTCAAAAAAAAAAAAAAAAAAAAGAAATGTGACTCAGTCTGATAATATAGCCAATTCTCACTCAAATGAACTCAAATTTTAACAAAATGTGTAAGGTTTTATTTTGTTTCCCTCCAGAGGTAAGGATGACATTTATTAGCAATGAAAAAAGCATTTTTTGTGTTAGAATAATCTCAAACACAGTCAAACAACAGTGTGAAACTTTGAAAAAGCGATTATAAATTCTGTCTCCCTTTGAATATCTTGTTTAAGTTTTGGTAAATAAATCTTTTATTATTCAACATGAAGCCTATTCAATTTTGTTTGATTAGGATTTGTAATTACTTAGATAATCAAATTTTAAATTATGTCAATTTTTTTCTGGATGCCTTGCATTTAGAACAATCCAACTATAAATATACATCCTATTAAAATGATATGTATAAATTGTTGGATTTTGTGTAAAGTATTCAACTCTGTTACAAGATGAATGCCAAAACTAAAACTAGAGTTTGGTAGGTGGCTTATATGGAGCTTTGGATTGTTCCATTATGAACTCAGGCAAGTTCATTTCCTGAGTTCTGATTGGCTGTTGGATTTCAGGGTGAGTAAGAACATGGATAAGCACCCACTCTTTAGCCATCACTTTGCATTATGCCAGCAGCATGCAAGGACTGTATTTAAGTTACAGCTTGCCTATTGTTCTTGTCTGCTAACTCGACGATAATTAGAACCCCACTGCGACGGTGAGTATCATATTGTTTCTATATCTGGAGGATACTTCTACATAAATATTTATTTATATAACAATTGTTTAAAAGCCAAATTTAATCACTATTAGTTCAATGTTGAGTCATCTGATTTATTGAGAGATTTGGTAGACTCCTTGTATAGAAAAGTTATGGTGTTTTGAAGTTAAAAGATTTTTTGAAAGATTAATGGTAAAATTTGTGTGTGAAAATTTACCATCAAAGCCTATAATTCATATCAACCTTCATGGGTTATTTAATGCTAAAACAATCCTTGTAAAAAAAAAAAAATAAAAAAAAAAAACAGTAGTGATACTATTTAACCCATAGATGGGGAATAAAGGAGTTTCATACCTTTACCAAGGGTATTAGTCCAAAAGTGAATATAAGTATTTTCTGACATCCCACCATGTCAGATGAACATAAAGTCTGATTATTGTGGGGATCCACACACAAACCGAAGCTCATTCAGTGGTTAGTGTAATAATTGCATGTATCTCTTCAGAATTCCTCTTTTGAGGCACCTCAGACACTGGACAATAAACCTAGCCCTGCATTTTTTTTAGACGATGGGGCAGGTGTTGCCTGGATGGATGGACCCCTGGGATCATATATATATTTACCAACCCCTCCGCACGAGCAGGATGTGACACAAGTCAATTTCTTAAGCGGAGTTCAACAGGTTTGAATTCAGAGTGTTCCTTCTCCTAGACACTAACCAAGGTTAAAGAGCCCAGTTTGTTTGTTTATTTGTTTGTCTTGTTTATGGCATTTCAACTTCAGTGCCAGCAAAGTTTTGAAATGAATTCATTCCTAATGGATACTCAATTTTTTTTTTAAATTATAAAACTAACTGCTAACCCTAGCAAAATATCTTTTTAAATAAATACTTTTTAATAAAACTATAAACGAAAGACACGTTTTATATTAAAATAGTTTTTATTTAATCAGAAGAGAAATGCATGCAGATATGTTTATTTCAATAGGTTTTTGTTTTGTTTTTTTAAATAAAAATAGTTTTTTTTTTTATTTACAAAAACTTTAAACAGGAATAGTTAACAGTTTTATGGGTTAATCCTAAATTATGCTCAATCGCCACTCCGGCACCAGAGCATTACTTTTAATAAATCACAAGTTTTGCTTATTAATCAGAAGTTGATGAATATTTTTCAACACAAACAATAATTTTTTTTTAAATAGGAAAAATATTAATTTTTAATTCTTCATCTGATAAAATAGTTTTTGATTTTAATAAAAAAAATTAGCTATTTCATGTTGTTGTTGTTAGCCTATGTGAAAAAATTAATTTTGCACTAAAGATAAACTAATATTCTTATTTAAAAAAAAACAAACTTAAAAAAAAGATATGTTTATTTATTTTCCATGTGCCTCTATGGATAGTTAATATTAAAAAGTATTCATTTAAAAAAATATTTTGCTGGGGTTAGGGTTAGCAGTTAGTTTTATAATTAAAAAAAAATGCATCTAAAAGTCGTCTGTTTAAACAACCGGATTTTGATGGTGAAAATGAAAAACATGTCCTCCTGAATTGAGATCGCAGATGGGGTGCTTAAAAGGTTACATGGTCCAAGCAAGGTACTGGCAATTTTAAATGTATTTGCTAACCATATTGGCAGCCTTTGATAATTTAAGGCCAAATTTTTAATTTTGTTCACATCTATCAAAAAAACACAAAAAACATTTATTGCTGCTACAGCCCTGCTAATAGAGATAAAACTGATTAAATGGCTGTTGAAGATGGTCATGGGAAATGATGATGATGATGATGATGATGAAAATGAAATAGATAGAAGTGGAAGTTGCATGGTGTAATGGTTACATCATAGGAAATGGATAATGAGAGGAGTTCAAATCCTGGACGAGGCTATTTGCATTTTACATAGCACTAATACTTTTGGAAAGGTATGAATCCAACTGTTCTCCCTAAGCTATTGGTAAATAGTAGAGCAGACTGAGCTCTTTAACCTTGATTAGACAACCAGTCTAGGAAAAGGAAAACTTTGAATTCAAACCTGTTAAACTCTTAATAAATTGACCATGTATCACATTCTGCCCATGCAGGTATATATATATATATATATATATATATAATATATATATATAATGATAATGAAATTTATTGTGTACAGTGCTCAGATGCACCACAACTCATCAAAGTCTCATGTCTAGTACACAGAATAATGTATTAGTGTACAGTAATAATATACATGTATGTGTGCACGTGCATGCATATGTGTGTGGATGGGGGTATCAGGTATAGTTGGTGGACTACAGGAAGCATAGAGGCTTTAAAAGATGCATGCAGTCTACAATGGACGCAGCAGCTTATTCCATGCCTCGGCAACTGAGTGTGAAAAAATGTTTCAGAAATTCATATGAGCTATGCTGTTTTCTGACTTTGTAAGCATGCCCACGTGTGTTAGAAAGATGGAGATCAAAAAGGTGCTCAAGGTTGCTGTTGTTAAGATGATTAATAACCTTATGAGTGTTTACCAGGTCAGTTGCCAGACGCCGAGTTTCAATGAATCCATTTCCGGGGCAGCAAGATGTTCAGAATATGGCAGATGCCTGATGGAGGGTATTTGTTTGGTTGCATGTCTCTGTACAGTTTCTAGGAGGTTAATGTTTGAGCGAGATAGGGGTTCCAGATTGGTGATGCAAATTCCAAGTGTGGCCGCACCATAGCTTTGTACAGCTTTAAATAGTTGTGTGAGGAAATTAAATAGAAAGAATAAAGAAGGAATTCAGTCTGGATAACAAAATTTAAAAATCAAATTGATAAAATTAAATAATTTAATTCAATAAAAAAAGATTAATTTAATTTAATTTAATCTACTAATTAAATCTAAGACATTCTCTTCATAAGAGGAAGAAGCAAGACTGGCTCAATTGCGCATTGGCCGCACAAGACTTATGCATTCTTTTATGCTCAAGCAAGAAGATCAACCACAGTGTGAGACATGCTAAACACCCTACCCTGTCAACACTGTGGATCTTTTGTTCCAATCAGAAAGAAATATTTCAACGCAAATAATATGAGGGATCTTTCTGAGAATACTAACATGGATGACATTTTATCCTTCTTGAGAGAACTAAAAATATATCGAAAATTATGAATCCGGTATAAAATGTATCCACGAAACTATCTACAAAAATACACATG
Organism: Doryteuthis pealeii; assembly: GCA_023376005.1. Taxonomy (NCBI): domain Eukaryota; kingdom Metazoa; phylum Mollusca; class Cephalopoda; order Myopsida; family Loliginidae; genus Doryteuthis; species Doryteuthis pealeii. The sequence goes on from CM042150.1 coordinate 9,863,277, forward strand.
GAAAGGAAACTTTAGTACTTTTATATCTATGGTGGTTATAATGAGTGGATATATATATATATATATATATATATATATATATATATATACTATGGTGCAGTACCAAGTTTCTTGATACAAGGTGATTCTAGGCTGGTCCTAATTCTTACATAGTTTGTTGTAGAGTTCAGGTTCTGTATGAGAGCTCAATGTTTAATTATTGTAAACAGAGCAGAAAAAAAGACATAAACTTAGAGTGAAAGGGCATCAAGGTCATAAATAGAAATAGAATTCTGTGGGTCAGTCAAACCCAACTTAGGAAGTGCCAACCATAAGGATTAGGAAAAAAAAAAAAAAAAAATTTTCCACAAATAAAAAGACACTTGAAAAGAAAGTATGCAATATGTGAAGGCTGAGTTTGCCATGTGCCTGTCTAAATAAAAGATATCAGTGGTCTGAAGAGCTTGTGGTATACTAGTGGAAATGGATTATATATATATATATATATATATATATATATATTGTTAATTACAACAAACACATAATATGGTCAGCGGCTGAGGGCATTGATATTGGTGATAAAAACATTCAGTGATCATCCTGTACTCACCTGAGCAAGCAAAAAGGATTATACTGTTTGCTCTTTGTCAAAAGGTAAATCCTATGACATGCTTAAGTATTCTTTTACGTATCCAGATTAAGTTCAACATAGGTAATTATTTATACAGGTGTGAAATTTACAAGAAAAGAATTTACCTGTCTCCAAACAATGTGTAAAAAAAATATAGCATTTAATTTAACATTATTTTCAATATTTTCTTTTATAAAGACTATTAAATGGAATCTAATTATTATTAGCAACATATTTTTAATACAATATTTTCTTTAATATGTTTTTGCCTTACAATGAATGAGTGTATTTTACATTTTATAGATTTTTAAAAATCCCCCCAAAATAGGAGTCAACTGGAACTTTTAATATAACATGCTTTAGAAAATAAAAAAAAATAAAAATATTTTTTCTTATTTCCGTGACTTAAGTTTCAAAATGTAAGACGTCCTACAACCAAAATAATCAGAGTATTGTTTTTTTTGTTCTATCACATATTTTCTTGCCAAAAAAAATTACAAAGAAACTTGTATGGGGGTTCAATGCGCAAAACAAAAACTAACGAAAAAATAATTAGCCTTTTCAATTTAGAGTAGACATTTATTTAGAATAAAAGTTCTTTTAATTCTTCATATACTGAAAGTTTATTGAAATTTGATAATTAGTTTATTTTTGTTGATTTTTTGAAGAATTTTGTACGATTTCCCCTTTATCAGGAGGTGCATGAATTTGAGCATACCTATGTATAGTTAATTATACAAATAGAATGTTTATTCATTAGTTAGAAATGCAGCAAACTAAAAATTTGTATATGTACGAATATTTGTTTCCCCCACTATATATACATGTATGATATAGATATAGATATGTGTGTGTGTGTGTGTGTGTGTGTGGTCCAATGGTTAGAGTTGTAGGAAATGGACATGTCGACCTGAGTTCAGTTCCTAGACGAAGCTGTTTGCATTTCACATGGAGCTAATACCTTTGGGAAAGGTATGAATCCAATTCTCTCTACAGCTATGGGTAAATAGCAGGGCAGACTGGGCTTTTTAACTATAGTTAGATAACTAGTCTAGGAGAAGGAAAACTCAGAATTCAAACCTGTTAAACTCCGCTTAAGAAATTGACCTTGTGTCGCATCCTGTTCGTGCGGAGAGGTTGGTAAATATATATGTGTGTGAATAATTTAAGATAGCATAGAGACAGATGGAACAACGCTTGATGACTGTCAGTTTCTTTCCTATGTGATCATTAGACCAAGTCTGATAGATAGTGCTCAGTTTAAGTACCTATTATACATTTTTTTATGGCTACATATCAGATTGCACTTATAATAATAAACAGTGTAACATTCTCTGTATGTTTCTTTGTTTATACATCCATAAAATTTAGTTATGCTTTGGCAAAGAGATATAGAAATTTTACAAGTGAATCCTCATTTAAATGTCTGACCTAGACATAAACAAGTGACGTATATCCATTACATCAGCATTCTACCAACTGAAAAACAGTAAAATTAATTTGGAAATACTAAGTTTCACAGGGTGTGCAGTTACTACACTGATCTTAGACAGAGGCAACTAAGAGCAACTTTTTCATCCTGGGGAGATTTATTGACTTTAATGGCATGTCAACCTAACTAGGGTTATTTTATACCTAGAGATCAGAGATTCTCATTCCTTATATACTCATATTTACATTTTTTTTTTTTTTACAAAGTTTAAGAGAGTTTTTTTTTGTTTTTTTTTTTTCATCTAGTCCTATTAAATACAAATAACTTTTAAACAGATTTATTTTTCCCAACCCTATTGCCCTTTATGGCAAGCCCCAACCCCTTTTTATCATATGGGTGCTAGAAGGCGGTGGCTGTGGGTCTACATGTCCTGGGAATGACGTTAAACTCTATCTGATGGTGAGGTTCCAGTTTTGGAGGTTTGGGGAATGTGGAGCACCCCATTCATCACCATTGCTCCCTGGTCCACTCTGACCCGGAGTGGTAGTACCTGTTAGGGTCCCATCTATGGGTTAAATAGAAAAATGTATTTTATAAAAAATTGTATTATCCATTAAGAATTGATTTATTTCAAAACTTTATCGGCATTAAATGACCCACTGAGATTGATATGCCGTAAAACAAAACAAACCAAACCAGCCTAAACAAAAACAAATTTATTTAATCCATAGATGGAATCTTAACTGAGTTTGAACCTGGAAATAATGCCAATGAAAGGATACTCCCCACTCCTCCAGATGCATTTTAGTGCCATACTTAGTACACCCCTTTGTGGAGTAGAGTCTTACCCCTCTGCAAAGAATACAGTGATCATATTCTGAGCCCCACCAACAGGGCATAATCCTAGGGAAAGAACAGATATTCTGATCCTAGACAAAAAGCATTATTCCATATATAAATAATCCATTTGGATTATTCAGACTACTGTCCTCATTTTTATCGTTATATACACAACATTTTGGCCAATGTGCCCCTAGCATACTTCAGCTGTTTCTTGTCAAATTCAGGAACCTTTATGTCCTAATCAAGAGCTTTCACAGAACTTTGAACTAAACCCTTTATTCAATCCACGGGGTTGACTGTTCTCATTCTGTTAACCATGACCAGGTACAAGTCTTAAGCTATGCTAAGTATTCTGTTATTATCACCCTTGGTCAGGATTGAACTTGCAACCTACAGATGATTATCACTTAGAACTGCAGAGATGCTCATAGGTACGCATCCTGCATCACTGACACATAAAAATCTACAAGGACACAGTAAAATTATATTCATGCATCCCAGTGGGGTTTTTTTCTTTCCCCACCATTTCCAGTTTACTGTAAATACATTTCAATATTTTCTTGGAAATGAATTACACGCTATGGGGTACAACGTAAGGGTTAGACGGCTTAAGTTGTTCATAGATAAAAACTCTACAATTTATTAAGAAACTTTAGTTGGGACCCATCAAATTTCCCGGGGACTCATTCAAATCAAATACATGCATCCCAGGATACGCTAAATTAGAAAGCTATCAGTATCACTGGAACTTTATTAACTCAACCCTTATATTCGTTGCACCATGTGTCCAACTAGACTGTCAAAAATTTAAACAAATAATCCAATAATCTTTTATGGGTATTATGCTCATCATAAAATAACACATACATTACTCTTCATTACTTTCAAATTGATACACATGTGCATACCCAAAATAATAAACCCTCCTTATAGTGTCGATAGTAGAAACATTTTCCCAGACTATTCTGCCACCCCCAAATGTTTATCCATCTAAAAAGATTAATCATTCCAGATGTCATTGTTTTGTAAAGTTAATGAGGATATATAAAACATTAAAGTAGATTAGCTCTTTCTTTTTGATTTTAATTATTTACTTTATTATTCATGATTAAATGACATTAATAAAATAAAAATCTAATTATCAAATGACAACTTGATTTTAATTTCTTGTTAAACTTAGAAATTAAAAACTGTGAGATCAAATCAAAGAATCCAAAGAAAACAGGGTTTTTTTTTTGGGGGGGGGTATTTTATTTTAAAATATCTTTTGGCTTGAGAAATAGACAGTTTTGGCATTTGAAAATTCATTTTTAAAAACTAATCATTTATGAACAAAGCTTTCAAAAACTATAATCTTAAATCTAATGCCACATCTTATTGCTAGTCATTTATATATTAATAAAATTCTCATATATATATAAAATGTTGTTCTGGTTCCAACGGGAGAAAATGTAATATTTTATTAAAACAAATAAAAAAAAAGGAAAAAAAAAGAAAAGAAAAAGAAGGTCTGCAAAATGTATCGTTCTCAGAAAAAATGTTTTATTCTCTTTATTTATAGCGTATGTGAAATAAAAAGAATAAAACATTTTTTCTGAGAACGATACATTTTGCAGACCTTTTTATATATATATATATATATATATATATGAGAATATGCACCTTCTGAGTTTGGTTTGGTTTATGGCATATCAACCTCAGTGGGTCATTTAATGCCGATAAAGTTTTTAAATAAATTCATTCTTAATGAATACTCAATTTTTTTTATAAACACATTTTTCTATTTAACCTTTAGATGGGACCCTAACATGTACTACCACTCTGCACCCTCTGAGTATAAATTTCTAAGTTTTAATGTAATGAAATATATTAAATTAGAAAGACTAATGGAATTAAATAAGAATGAATATAAAAAGATTACGCTTATCTTAATTATATTTTAGTTGGTTTCTATATGAAATCATTCATAGGATTGATTTTGATACGTTGGAGAATAAAACAATTAGAGATCAATAACACCAAGTAATTATTTATCAAATCCGGTTTTGTTAAACCCAGTATGCAAATTAACCACACCAATATTATGTAAAACTATTTCTTAGAGATATATAAGTCACATTGCAGGATTTTAAATGCACTTATAATATGGGCTGTTTTGAGGCAAATCTAACTCAGACTTAGAAACATCATTAATAAATAAGATATATTCTATGTATTAATAATTTTGACTATGAATTAAATACACGTTTGTCATAATTTGTTAAATTTATGGTACAAAAATTATGACAACAAAAACGGTACATCTTGACAAAAATTTTATTAGACTTATACACTTAAAATGCTTTGACTTAAAGAATAAAGTAATTTCCTGTCCAGTTTGCAAATTAATGAAAATTTTGTGGGTTTATATTCATGCAGGCAGTGTGCTTAGTCTAATGGTTATCCTCATAAGAAATGGAATTTGGCAACCAGAGTTCAAATCCTGGATTAGGCGGTTTGTGTGTTACTTCACACTACTGCTCTTACTATGGTTAAACTGGGTTCTTTAGCCTCGGTAAAGCAACCAGTTTAGAAGGTAAACTGAATTCAAACTGGTAATTTTCACCTTTAGTTGGCTAAATTCCTAGCATAAAATTGTGCGTGTGCATTATCTGAAATGAACTTAATTGTTATTAAGAACACATTTTATGATATTTTTGTGTTAAAGCATGCAGTTGTATTGTTTTCGAAAAGTTTCTAAGATTTGTGTATTTCGCACGGAGACTTTCAAAATAGCTACCGGCTTGTTTCAAAGTGAAAGTCAAGGGAGGTTACTCTAATTGCCTTATTTGCTAGGAATTTAGCCAACTAAAGGTGAAAATTACCTTCAAACCAGACTTCAAAGACTATGATAGGGTATGGAGTAAATACATACAGTTGATTCAGCATTTTTTTATATGGATTTATTAAAGCAAGATATAACAACATTAATTCTATGACCCTCTTGACCTCCAATGAAGGAGGTGATGGCAAAATAAATAAAAAAATAAAGGTTGAGTAAATACATGCATTCATGCAGAATGTCGGTTTTTTTTCTAATCTATATATTAATACACGTGTTTGTATGATCGTTATCATCTTGCAACACCCTCTGGTTAAAAATGAGACCGTCCAAATCTTCCAAGATCACATGCAAAAATGTAAATCCTGATTATCTGGGTGTTACTTATCCAAATTATTTCTTATGTCATCACATCAGCTAAATAATGGATAATTCCGTTTTTATTATGAAGAATGAAAGGGGAAAAAAGGACATGCTATGCAGAAAAAAATATAAGAAAGAAAGAGTAGAGAGAGTGGGTAAGCGTGCAGAAGTGATAAAATTAATATGTTTCAATCAAACATAATGAAAAGATGGAAAGAAAGAAAAGAAAGAGTAAGAGAGAGTTAAATCAAGATTATTATACTTTTTACATATTGAAATATTTGCAATAGCTCTTAAGTAAACATATCAAACATTGTAATAATTAAATTAGCATACTGTGGTATATCCACAAGTCCTGCTAGTCATTAATATAACAGGGATAACTATGAAATGTTAATTAGAATCCTTCACTCGTTCCCTAAATAGAAACATCAATATATCAATCAGGAACTACTGTTACAATCAGAACCAAATGGTTCACAGGTTATCTCACCGCCCACCCACTCACCCCCCACTATAGATTGCTGCTCAAAATAACAATATCTAGAAAGAGTAATTAAGGGCAATTTGGATAATATAATATACCAAGAAAAAAAGTATACCTACAATGTGATGATATTTAGAAACAGAAAAAAAATACTAAACAAGAATATTTTGATATATATGTATTTATTTTTAAAACATTAGACTTCAGTCACAGAAGGCGCCATGCTAGAACGTAACTTCAGGGCACAAGAAATCTATGGTTTTCTGAAATTATATGGTGTAAATAAATATTCCTATCCAATATAATTTGTTTGCACAGTTATATAAATAATAATAAAATTTATTGTGTACAGTGCTCAGGTGCACCACAACTCATCAAAGTCTCATGTCTAGTACACAGAATAATGTATTAGTGTCAGGAACATGAACAGTTTACAGTAGTAATATGCATGTGCGTTTGTGCATATGTATGTGGAGACTGGCATCAAGTATAGTGTCGGTGGACTACAGGAAGCGTGGAGGCTTTGAAAGATTCAGGGTTTCGGCAGCCTACAACAGACGTGGGCAGCTTATTCCATGCCTCCGCAATTCTGAGGGTTTCCGAAAGTCACGTGAGTAGTGCTGTTTTCTGACTTTGTAGGCATGCCCACATGTGTTAGAAACATGGAGATCAAAAAGGTGCTCAAGGTTGCTGTTGTTAAGATGATTAATGACCTTATGAGCGCTTAGCAGGTCACCTGCCAGACGCCAAAGTTTCAACAAATCTATTCCCAGGATAGCGAGACGTTCAGAGTATAGTAGATGCCTGATGGAGGGTATTCGTTTGGTTGCACATCTCTGTACAGTTTCTAGGAGGTTAATATTCTGAGCAAGATAGGGGTTCCAGACTGGTGATGCAAATTCCAAGTGTGGCCGCACCATAGTTTTGTACAGTTTTAAATAGATAGCCGATGGTTTTAAGTATTCCTATCTTACATCAATAATTTGCAAGCAATTTTATGGTTTCAAGTAACTATTCTTAATACAAATTATATATATATATATATATAATTAATAAGTAATAAGTAATCAACAGACTCGCGTTTCATGCCTCCTCAGTGTGGCTAGAGACAACAACTATCCCTGGCTAGGAGCGAACTCTGACTGACTATTTGCCAGCCTGATTTCTTAACCTCTCGGCCACTTTGATAGCTGCTGTAATGGGGCTGGTGTTTAAACTATTAAATACATAGATTTGTTTATATATTTTATGATCACCAATCTAGTTTGCAAGCAGACGATCATTGCTTATATATGCTTGGTAGTGAAAGCTAATTTAAATTAGAGAGCTTTACCAAATTTTTGGAGCATATATTGTATGTATGTGTGATAATATATATATATATATATATATATATATATATATATATGCATACTTACATACATACACACATTGAAAATTGAAAAGTAACTCCCTATTTTAAACTATCAATGCCAAAAGTTATCTCACCATGATGCAAGATGAAATCTGGCCAGTTGTCAATACTTGGGAGAATATTGAAGACTTGATTTTTTTGCAAGATAGTACTACTCAGTTGTTGATGATTGATATGCCCCTTTAGCCTACGTAGAGATCGAAATAGTCACACGTGGTTCATTGGGGCCAGAAAGAGGTGTTCGGTCTTCAAGTAAATGCCAGAATTTTGAAATATTTTGTCAAAGTAGACAGGCTCTCTCCATTTTGAAAGATTAGCATAACACAATCTTCAGAGATCGTTTCCTCACATTTCGCCTTTTTGCTTTGTTTAGTAAAAATATTAAGCGAGCAAAGGAATACAAGAAATGGAAATATACCGGGGGATTGAAAAGTATATCCTAAAGAATGCCAACATGTATCTTACCATGCTGTAAGATGAGATCTGGCCAGTTTTCAATACTTGGGAGAATATTGAAGACTTGATTTTTTTGCAAGATGGTGCTCCTTCATATTTTGCAATTGTTATTTGTGAATGGCTGGATCATCATTTTCTTGGAAGATGGATGGGTAGACATGGTCCACGAGTGGCCAACCAGAAGCCCTAATATAAAACACGTTGACTTTTGGGGGGGGGAGCTGGTTGGAGGAGAATGTCTACTGTATGAAACCAATGACTTTAGAAAAACTTGTAGGACAAATAAGAGAATTTATTTCTGCCTTTCCACAAGAGTTCTTGGGAAGATCAGTTGATGCAATTCCCGAGAGGAATGCTGGTGCCCATATAGAATTTTGAATAAAACTCCATGTTATGTGTGTTCTCCTATTCATTTTATGTAAAAATAATGATTCAGAAATAAAGTATAAGATTTTTTAAATAGGGAAAGGGGTTACTTTACAATCATAATGATCATAAACCAGATATTATAATTTCAGTTATTTGAATCTATATTGGTCAAAGAGTAAATATCCAATTTCTCTAATGGTAGTCTTAAATCTCAACATGGGTTCCTTTTCACTGCATTTGTTATATATATATATATATATATATATATATATATATATATTACACACACACACACACACATACACACACACACACAGAGCTACAATATACTTTGAAGTGAATTAAGTAATCAAATAAAATTGAAAATATATCTATTTCTTATGTAATGCTAAATATCACATTTTTATTTATAACTTTTTTTTTTTTTTCAAAGAGAAGGAATACTTATATAAGCCAAATGGACACATTTCTCGAAACAAAAATATACTTGATGCTAGATAAGATTATTTACAAAAATAATATAAATCAGCCTAAAAAAAAGTATTTTCACATGTTAAATTTTTCTTAGAATTATCTATACCCTAGTAAATTCATAATCAAAGTAAATAAAACTTTTAAAGATAAAATATAACTTCATATCAGCCATAAAATTTTATCTTGTTTAACCCATTATCTACCAGAGTGCCCTGTTATATATCAAACATTGGGTATATAAAAGGTGGGTGAGAGAGTTCTCGGGTGATAGAGAGAGACAGATTAGAGACTTACTTTAGAGATTATGTTAGTGATCTTCATTTCCCTGGTTATGTGTTGATTCTTCTAACTAAGGGCTAGTCTTCTTCTGGGCTGATTTTGGTCATTGTAATTAAAACAAGACTTATGTTTTTGATCAGGTTTATTAGCCCATATCACAGTGTGGGAGAGATGACTCTGCAAGAGAGACAAATGCGTCTGCTCTCTCTGGTGGTTAGGTCGAATCTAATCTCTAAACTAAATCAAGTATTTCTCATGGTGCATGAGATTCGCGCCTCTAGGGGTCAAGGGTTATTAATAGTCAGTTGTAAATTTCCACTGGCTCCCCTGATCTTAAAGTTAACAGCCAGAATTCAATTCTACTTATAGGTACTGCACACAGTTTATGACTCCTCATAAACTGTAACAGCCCCAAACCACCCTACGATGAAAATGCCATACCCCTCGCTCCGAAAACACCAGAGATTGTCAGCTCTTAGAAAATGGTTTAGAGTTTTAAAAAATAAAAAGAGAAATTAATTAATACATTTCTATTCAGTAGTAAAGGATCAGCGATACGACACTAGTTTGTCAACCATTTTACCATGCAGATGTAGATAAAGGGTTAAGGAGAAAATCTGTTAACACAAGACATACTTGACGCCACTAAGTTTTTATTATATTGTTATGAAAATTTGGACCAAGTATCCAATAGGCACTCCAAATCATCAACTTAATGAAAGGTTCATATTTCAACTTATCACCGGTAACTTCGACTTTTAATTATTTGGAAATGCAAACAGCCTCATCCAGGATTTGAACTCAAGTCACCATGTCAATTTCCTATGATGATAACTGTTACACCATGAGCACCTCCATATGATATTTTCCAGCCCACATTTGATTGATTGATCATTTCCTTGATCATTTTGATTAAGCCTTTTAAATAACCTTTAAATAACTTTGATCATTTCCTTTGATTCTTGCATCTAAACAAAAGACAAAGGAACTTTTGTTTTTTGAAATCACTTTTTATATCACAATTGTATTTCAAAATTCTGCCTACTCCGATAGTCCTTTACCAATATTTAGTAGAAACTCCACATGTTGAACAGTTTTTTTCTTCTAGACTGATTACCTAGCAAAGATTAAAGATCCCAGTCTGCCCTACTATTTACCAATAGCTGGAGGAAGAGTAATTGGATGCATACCTTTCCCAAGGTATTAGCACTATGTGAAATGCAAACAGCCTTGTCCAGGATTTGAACTCAGGTCGACAAGTCCATTTCTTACAATTCTATTACACCAAGTGCCACCACTAATATATGTAAGCAAAGGTTATATGCATGTGAAAAATGTGTTTGTCGTTGGGTTCAATAGGTCTAAAAAAAACTGCAACAGAAACAAGATGAGTGCATTTGATAAGTAAAGTCTGTAAGAGAAGCCTGAAATTGACACTCGTTTCCCAGCCTCCAATTGGGCACCATCAAACTTCTGGGTTTTCCTGATATTCAAAGAACTATTGAGAAGGTCAAACAGTTGTTATCTGATGCCAAAGTTGAACTTGCTGTGCACAATTGGATTAAAAAAAAAAAAAATTTAACCATCTTCATGGGTGCAATGTAAAAGGAGCCGTTTGAAAAAAAAAATCTTCAGCACTAATTGTAAACAAAAATAAAAAAATGCTTTAGTATTAAGGTTTGTTTTGGTTTGTTTTATGGCATATCAACCTCAGTGGGTCATTTAGTGCCGACTAAGTTTTGAAATAAATTCATTCTTAATGGATACTCAATTTTTTATAAACTTATGTTTTTCTATTTAACCCATAACAGGTACTACCACTCCGGGTCAGAGTGGACCAGAGAACAATGGTGATGAAGGGGTGCTCCACATTCCCCAGACCTCCAGAACTGGAACCTCACCATCAGATAGAGTTTAACATCATTCCCAGGACATGAAGATCCTCATCCACCACCTTCTAGCACCCATAGGATGAAAAGGATTGGGGCTTGCCATAAAGGCAATAGGGTTGGGACTATCATATAGATCCTTGATGTGACCAGCCGATTGATCGGAGGGAGCCTTTCCGACCACCCGTCTAGCCTAAGTAAGGGTCTAAATGGTGTGTTGCATGTCATGGACTGCTCATCCACCATTATCCTATCCTTAAGCTTCACAGCTCACCACCCATTACCAACAAGTGGCCCCATTTGGGAGGGGGGGCAGTCTTACCCCTCTGTAGAGGTGCAGTTGGTGTATTCTAAATCATCAGCCGACAGGGCTGGTTTAGCATTAAGGAATTGATATCAATAACTAACAGACCCAGTTAAAAAGCATGGTAAGAGTAACCCTAAGCCAAACTTTTTTTAGACTTTATTTTCAAGAATTACAATCATAAGCAGATTCATCTTAATAATGAGGAGGGGGGGGAGAATTATTACAATTACCAAGGATCAGGTAGCCTCGTGTAGTTCTTCTTCCTGTGTTAATCCTCATATGAGACTCAGATGAAAACATAAAATAAATGCCTTCAGTGAATTTTTCATATTATTGAGTACATCAAATATTGCATGTAGAAAGTAATCAAATTGAGAATTAGAATTTAAAGCATTGCTTTTATATTCCAGTGTAAAAGCATAGTAAGGGTAACCCAAAGCCAAACGTTTTAGACCTTATTTTTCTGATGCAGGTATCGTTATTGGACAAGAAAAGTTTTGGTAAACAGGACAAAGCTTGATGGTTAAAATCATGCATCTCAATCTGAAGAGGATCAACATCTTTTTTTCTTTCTTTCTTTATTATACAATAAATATATGGTATGCAAACATCATTGGGGTGTCTAAGGATAAAAGATTGCAAACAAAGAAAGAACAAAGCAGAGAGGGATATATATATATATTTACCAAAGCCTCCATAGAAGCAGGATCCAACACAAGGTTTAACATTTTAACAGGCTTGAATTCAGTTTTTCCGTCTCGTACACTGGGTACCTAGCCATGGTTAAATAGCCCAGTTTGCCCTACTATTTATCCATAGTTGGAGGGAGAGTAGTTGGATGCATACCTTTCCGCAATGTGAAATTCAAACAGCTTCATCTAGAATTTGAACTCTGGTCGACGAGCCCATTCCCTACAACTCTAACCATTACACCACATGCCTCTAAGGAGAGAAGGATATATAGATAGAAAGCAGAGCCAAACAAAGAAGGGATGTTGGTAATAAAGGACTATTTGCTCGTAAATTCCTACCATAAAATAAACTGAACCCCCATTTTATGTCCGTGTTTTATATTAAATGTTTTATTTTTCTTGCACCCGTTATGTTACAATACAAAATATATTTACAATTTAGGCATAAATTGGATCCTCCTTTTATGACCGTAATTTTGTTTTTTCGTCGACGATTAAATCTGACGTTTTTATTTTAGAGTACCAAAGCCAAAAGAAAAGAAATAACAACAACAAAAGGTAATATTCAACTTTTTACCCATTAAATTCCTGCCATAAAATTAGGCTTGGGCATTTTATGGTAGGAATTTACGAGTAAAAAGTTGAAGTGTAAAAATGAACCCCCACTTTAAAACTAAGCATTCTCACAAAATAAAAGCTTTTAAAATATACACATTGAAGTGAATATTAAAATAAAGAAAATATATTTAGTATTGTAAAATAATGGGTGCAAGAAAAATAAAACATTTATTGCAAAAAACACAGACATAAAATGGGGGTTCAGTTTATTTTAGTCCTTTATTACTGGGATGTTTGTGTTGGATTTGTTGACAAACATTCTGCCTTGCCCCTGGTGGATGGCCCCTGATAAAATACAGGAACAGATGGAACTACCCATTGTTTCCAAAGATCATCTTTCTCACACAAATGCAAAGAAACATTCCTTTGTACTTTTCAAACCCACACCTGTGTCAATGATGAGTCATGCTAATTTTCCACCAAATATTTTGAATTTTATTCAAATAATTATACCTGGATTTTCCAACAACAACTTTTCACTATGTGCATTCTGACGTGTCCGTTAACAAAAGTCAATCCTGCGTTAATGTTTATTCACATTTTATCAATGGCTTCTTTCAAGTCCGTTTTGTGTAGTGACCTGAAAATTGTATGCGTTGGCCTCGGCCTCGGCATGTCAGATCCAATCCCACTCACTGAAATCTGCAGCTCTTTTAAAGTTAATGTTTACATTCAAGTCAATGTTATCAACAGAATCTCAAACAAATCATTGGAGTGCTTGGTGCAAGGCAAGATATACCAACACTGTACACAATGAAAAGAAAAAAAACATAATTGCATCTGTACATACAGAAAAATCTAACTTTTTATCTTATTATAATGGAGATTAAGTGTCTGTAACCAAAACTGTCAATTCTTACATCACAATACCCTCAGGAATTGCCTAAGTTTATCAATGAGTATTTAATTTATTGTCAAAATCATTAATACATAAGCCATAAGGGCAATAGGGCTGGGGCAATCATATAGGTGCTTGGGCTTGACGTGACCAACCGTCTAGCCCAAGAAAGGGCCAAAGTGGAGTATTGCAAGTCATGGACTGCTCAACCACCTGGGTTCTATCTTTAAGCATCACGGGTCACTGCCCACAGCCAACAGGTGGCCCCATTTGGGGGAGTCTTACAATATTATAAAGAATGCTGTTTTTAACAAATACTGGAAGTAGAACTCTACAAAAAAAGCAGCTGTATAGTTAGCAAGATGGGAGGTAAGACGAATAAGATATACAGGGCACTGCTGGGGAATTACGGACAAACTCATAAGTTGCATTCTCCTATGAACTCCAAAACAGGGACATACAATTTTTGGCTGATTAGTGAAACCTTACATGATCATTTCTGTATAGACACTGGATGCCGTCTAGAGGACTTACCAAGAATATAGAAACAGATGACAAGAGAGAATCAAGGGAATCTTGATGATATTGTTTGGTACTGCATTCAATTAAAAATAATTTTAAAAAATTTTTCTATAATGCTTAAGAGTAAATAGATGAGATATTACTATCAAGGTATATGAACAGAAAGCTGTTATGATTTTTGTGGCCATCCTTTATGGTTCAAGCAAAAAGCACTGTCCAGCGGAGATCCTTTGTGTTAAGTAGAGCACAATCCTTAATGAAGAATCCTTTGGTTGCTCCTTAGTGTTCCTCAGTTTTGCAGGTCCTTCATCAATGAGTTCAAATGGACATCTGTCAATATCAGCCAATTAAGTAGTTAACCAACCACATATTCGGGCTGTTGATTGGCTGAGGTTTAAACCACATGACCTCGCTTAGTCTATAAATTCAAGTGGTAGATTGCAGCACTGCTTATATACTACAAATAATCCAACATGTTAATGTGCGTATAGGGAAAACATGGTCTGCCCTAGAAAGATTGTTGGTCAGATAGAAATTCAATCTCACTGACAAGTTAAAGCAATAATTCTTCCAAGCCATAGTTGTATCAGTGCTAATGTACGGCTGCACCACTTGGACCCTAATGAAGTGGCTATAGAATAAGCTAGATGGGAAATGCAGAAGAATGCTGTGCACGATCTTAAACAAATCATGGAAACAACACCCTACAAGAAAACTGTAAGGCCACTTGCCACCTATCACACAAACTATCTGACATGCTGGGCACTGCTGGAGAAGCAAATACAACTCATAAGTGATGTTCTCCAGTGGAAACCAGCACATGGGCATGCCAGTGTGGGTTGCCCAGCAAAAACCTACATTGACCAGCTCTGCACGGGTACTGGATGCTGAGCAGAGGACCTTCCCAAGAACAATGAATGATAGGGATGGTTGGCGAGAGATTGTCATGGACTGATTTGTTTTGTTTTACAGCAAATCAACCTCAGTGGACCATTTAATGCCATCAAAGTTTATAATGAATTCATTCTTAATGGATACTCAATTTTTTTTATAAACACATTTTTCTATTTAACCCATAGATGGGACCCTAACAAGTATGACCTCTCCGGATCAGAGTGGACTTAGCTATAATGGCATTGAAAGTGTACTCCATATTCCCCAAACCTCCAGAACTGGAACTTCACCATCAGTTTAACATCATACCCAGGACATGAACACCCTCAGCTGCCACCTTCTAGCACCCATATAATAAAAAGGGTTGGGACTTGCCATAAGGACAATAGGGTTGGGGCAATGATATAGGTGCTAGAGCTTGACATGAACAGCCGATTGATCGGAGGGGGCCTCTCCGACCGACCGTCTAGCCCAAGTAAAGATTATCAAGGATATCTATGCTGCTAGTGCAATATGATGATGATGATGAAGAGTTAAAAGACATTTTTTGTGCTTTTTAATAATACTATTTCTGAATTGTGTAAACAATTTTCTCATTTTGTCACAAGTAGCACTAGTTAACTATACTAACCCTACCCAAATGAGACAGTATGTATGTGTGTGAAGCATAGATTAAATTCCACCACATCCTCAACTGCTGATGTCTACAGAATTTCAAAGAAATTAACAACAGGATTTGAACAAATTTTCTTTTGATCTTGTTAACAATTTGGCTAGAGACTGCATCAAAATATGTTAACTCAAGAAATTCTACTGTCAAAAGTCATAGGGTTGCTGGCTAATAAAACAACTGTGGTCGCAATCACGCATAAACCATCTCTTTTCCTGGGTTTATTTTCACAAGTCTAAGTAACAGTCTTTTATATATGAACTGAATTTTGTGATTGGCTGGGACAAATAAGGATGGGTGAAAATTTACATATTCTACCATCTATAAATTCACCTAGTCAAAGTTATTGCTAGAGGTTAGGGAATTGCATTCATAGTATGTTCACATTTGTTGTTGTTTTTTTTTTTTTTGGGGGGGGGATTTTTTATTTTTATAAAAGTCCTATCAAATACAAATAATTCTTAAACAGATCTATTTGACACAGATGGAGCCCTAACAGGTTAGAGTGGACTCCACACACCCCAGATTTCCAGAAACTGGAACTTCAATATTAGATCATAAGTTAAGCAGCAATAAGCCTTTTCAATACTCAGATGGGTGACCATTTAAGCAACAGCAGGTACTGTAAGAAACGAACATCAAAATGACATGATTTGGCATTAGATGACCCGAAAAAGGTTGATATGCCATAAAACTAAACAACCAACCAATCTCTTTTTTAGGAAGAAGGTATGGTTTTACTCCTCTGTAGGGAATACAGATCTGCATATCAAAATTAAATTTGTGAAAAATATCAACTAAATTTGTGAAAAATATCAACTAAATTTTTAATAGAGTTTTCGACAAAGATTATTAGAAAAATTTTTTTAGAATCTAATATGACATTTTAAATTTAAAATCCTGATACTCATATTTTAAATGAATTTTATCTATTGATTTATCATAGCAGAAATATATAATTAAATCAGAAAGTTTTCAAATAAAATAACTGATACATTATAAAATTCATTCAGTGATAAATCAACATTGAAAATTTCATTAAAACCGGATAATTCCCCAATTTTTGGTAATTTTTTTTCAATCAGGAGGGTTAAATTCATTTTGTAAACAAGCATTTTAAATAATCTTTAGACAATGTTTACGGTAATTTTGGAGCAAATTTGTCCAAAAAATAGTTTTAAATGTACTAAAAATAAATCACATCTATAATATTTAGATTAATATTTTTTTTTCTTTTTCTTTTTACAGATGCTCATTATGCTACTACTTTTCAACTTAGACAAAAATTAAACCTTAAATAATGGATTTAATTAATTTTAATTCGTTTTTTAAAATGAAAAGCAGACGAAATTTGGGTATACCTATATAATATATATATATTATATTACACACACATACATACATGTGGGGTATTTAATGCTAAATCTTTTTTTTTTATATATGATGTGTAAGCAAATAGTTGATAGGTAAATATTTTTGTTTTGTTTTTAACAATTAGAAATAGTTTCAATAATTTGCAAACAGAACTATTTGACCTCTAGATAGGATCCTAACAGGTACTGCCAATCTGGATGAGAGTCAACCTAGGAGCAATGACAATGAAAGGGTGCTCCACTCCCTAGAACTCCAGAATTGGAGCCTCACCTCTAGATGAAGTTTAGCATCATACCCAGGAAATAAGAAAAGATGAGACCTATGAAGATAGCATCGTAGCTACGTAACAGTTTTAAGCCAAGTATCCTTTCATGCCAGTTGTCTACAATATTCTGAAAATTGTACTTGTGTATACATCAACAGTTGATAGCTTTTTGATTTAGTGCGTCTTGGGACGCATGTATTTGATTTGAATGAGTCCCCAAGAAATTTGATGTGTCCCAACTAGAGTTTCTTAATAAATTGTAGAGTATTTATCTATGAACATCTAAATGTCTAACCCCTACCTCATACTCCATACAATGTAATTCATTTCCAAGAAAATATTGAAATGTATTTACAGTGAGCTGGAAATGGTAGGGGAAGAAAAAAAAAGACACTTGGATGCATGGATACGATTTTTATGCATCCTTTTAGATTTTTATGCATCATTGACGCAGGACATGTACCTATCAACATCTCTGCATTAACTCTAATCTCTCAATTATTGAAGACTGCAACTCATTCAAAGTCACAGATGGATACAGCATCTTGAGCTTTTAGAAATATGACTCTTAGTAAAAAAGGTTCCTACATGATGAAAAGGTTTTATTCTTTACACTCATTCATTAAAAAAAAAAAAAAAAAAAAAAAAAATTGTTGGAGTGGCCTAAAGTCAGTATCAGCCAGACAGCGAGGGAGTCTATACCCTTTTCACGAGCACTATACCAAGGAAATTGCTTTTGGCATCTGAGGTGGAGCGCCACACCTACCATCAGCTCCTCACTTTACCATACAGATCCCTGTGCTACTCATACGGTGAGTTAGCGAGAGCCAGTATCAAACCTGGAAGCTTGTGGTTCCTAGTCTGACGCTCTACCGACTGAGCTAAGCCGGCCCTATATATATATATATATTAGTTACTAATACATTTACTGAATTTGGACTAACAATTGATATTGATACAATAAATGGAAAACCAGAAAATGTAACTTGAATTATTTGTCTGTATTTTTTTAGATGAGGTTTGATGTGAATAATTTAGATTTTTTTTTTTTTTGACAGTTATCCTCATCTTTATTGTGGTATGTATAAACACAATGTTCAGGCCACTGTAACCTCCAACCTTCCTCAGGTGTCCCCTGTGTATCTGAGTATACTAATGATCCAATCTGGGAAATCATTTTTAATAGTTTCATAGTTTCACAGTTTAAAGAGCTTTTGAGGATCTCCTTAAAAAAAAAAAAAAAAAAAAAAAAAAAAAAAAAAAAATTATACATACCAAAATAAAGATGAGGACAACAGCCCGAAAATTCAAAATGAGTAACTTGAATTTATTTGGATTATGTATTTCATTTTTAATCTTTGGTTCAAATTTTGTCAATTTGAATGTGTCGAAGTATGTATTTACCCAACCTCTCCGCCATGAGCAGGATGTGACACAAGGTCATTTTTTAAGTGGAGAAAAGTTAGTTTAAATTCAGAGTTTTCCTTCTCCTAGACCGATGTGTACTGGGTATGATGTTAAACTGCATCTAATGGTGAAGTTCCAATTTTCAAGTTCATCACTATTACTCACTGGCCGACTGACCCTGAGTGGTAGTACCTATTAGGGTCCCATCTATGGGTTAAATAGAAGAAAATAAGTTTTTTTTAAATAATCAAGTTTTTAAAAAAAATTTGAATACTCAAGAATAAATAAAACATCTTCAGCATAAAATAACCAAACAAGGGTTGACATGCCTTAAAATCCAAAATACTATTTTCCCCATAGCTAGGGTAGAACGGATGGATCCATGCCTTTTCCAAAGACATTCCTGCAAAGTGAAATGCCTTGTCTAGGATTTGAACTCAGATTGTCAATTCCATTTCCTATGATGAAAGCCATTGCACTAAACATAGAAGTCAGTAAACACATCATTTTATGAATTTATTTTTGAATTTTAAATTTCTTAACTTTTGTAATTTAAAAAAAAAAAATTATAATTTTAATTAATAGGCTCATTTAGCTCAGTCGGTAGAGCATCAGACTAGGAACCACAAGCTTCCAGGTTCCATACTGGCCCTCGCCAGCTCACCGTATGAGTAGCACAGGGATCTGTATGGTAAAGAGAGGAGCTGATGATAGGTGCGGCGCTCCACCTCAGACCCCATAAGCAATCTCCTTGGTCTAGCACTAGTGAAAAGGGGATAGACTCCTCAATGTCTGGCTGATACAGACATTAGGCCACCCCAACGACTTTATTATTAGTAATTATGTCTCACTACTAAGTAATGTGAAATTCCAGTGTTATGGTAACATGATCTATTGCAGCAAATAATGTCACATCATCATCATCATCATCATAACAGAATTTCTCATTTACTCTGTAAAGAGACCAAACTGTGTGACCAATTTTATAGACGTCTTTGAATTTCTAAGATGAGGAATTATTATGCACTTGGACTAGTGACCTCACCTTTGTTGTTATTATAGTCATGACATTTCACTGACCTTCAATTGTAAACAAGGAATTTAAAATCAAATTCAGTCCACGGTGGTAGTCTGAATCTAGTGTATCTAATTACAAGTTCAATCTCTGGGTTGGGTAGTACTAAAAATCATATATTCTGCTTGGTTGGATTTCACGGCATGTCAACCCTTGCTGGGTTATTTTATGCTGAAGATGCTTTGTTTTATTCATTCTTAATGTGTTTTAGACATAATTTCTTAAACTCATTTTTTCTATTTAACCTATAAAATAAAAGAGACCCTATAAAAGGTACGAGCACTCAGGGTCAGAGTGGACCTGAGAGTAATGGTGATGAAGGTTAGTCCACATTCCCCAGACCTCAGAATTGGAACCTCACTATCAGATTATCATTAATGTCATACCCAGGACATTAAGACCCTCAGTCACTGCCTTCTAGCACATATATGATAAAAAGGATTAGAGAATGCCATAAGGGCAATAGGGCTGGGACAATCATATAGGTGCTAGGCTTGACGGGACCAGCCGATTGATTGTAGTGGGCTATTCTGACCATCTGTTTAGCCTAAGTAAGGGCCAAAATGGAGCATTGCATGTTACAGACTGCTCAGCCACCAGGGTTCCTTTCTTAAGCATAACAGGTTGCCACCCACGGGGGGGGGGGGTGTCTTACCACTCTGCAGAGGTGCAGTTGGTGTATTCTAAAGCTTCAGTTGACAGGGATATGTTACCAGGATTACACTGCAGTAACTGACTGACTTTGGATATGAGACTTTGCCACAACCATCATAGACTTGGTGGCGGCTGACTCTTCATAGTGGACTGTACTTGTCTAAATCGACAAAAAAGAAAAAGAGGCAGCAACAAAGCACTGGCACACAAACATCTTCGGGGGGACAGCCTTCATATACAACATCTGTGGTTGAGAATGTTTTTCGAACATTGGACTTCATAGTCAGAGGAGGCGCTGTAACTTCAGGGATACAACTTCTATATAATCTTACGAGACTGCAATGCCGATATACATCTTCTCCTTATCCGTCACTCACCTCCATTCCAAAAGAAAAGTAGAAACTGCATGCACTGATTTCTTGGCATCAAAACCCTTTAGAGTTTTGTCGTCTTATGGGCATAAACAACTTTGTTAATTGACGGCAGAATTGCATAGATGTTCAGGGATTAAAACGCTATTTAAATTTGTTAATTTAAGAATAAAAGTTTATTACTTTATTATTTAATTTGTTTAAGTAATTCATCAACTGTGAAAGAGATTCTTAAACACTAAATAAAGACTTTTAATCCAATCAATTTTAATTGAAAATTAATGATAAATATGAAAGTAAAAACAAAAAAATTCAAATAAAATCTTCTCTAAATGGCAAAATAGGGTCAAATTATTTAGGCGGTAGATTTTTTTTTCTCACATTAAATCTATCAACATATTACTAAAATGTCATTATGGCTTTATATGTGTGCATATATATATGTGTGTGTGTGCACATGCATGTGTCCCCCCACCCTCCCATGTGGACTGAGCTGGTTTCTCCCTTAGTATCCTTGCTTCCTTTATCAGATATTTGAGATTTTTTGTTTCGGGGTTTTGTGGTGAACTTCAATCATAGTTTTCTAAGCTCTGATACGATGAAGTTTTTTGTTTTTTCGGTTTGGTGTTTACTTACTGCTGTTGTGATTTCATTGTATTTGTTAGTGGAAAAAAAATTATATATATATGTATATATATTTACACAGTGATGCTGATAGCTTTTTGATTTAGTGCGTCCTGGGACAAACATATTTGCTTTGAATGTATCCCCAGAAAAATTATGGGTCTCATTTTTGCTGGGTTATTGATTCATATATATGTATGAAAATGTGGAATGAAAACATCACACAATGCTGTTAAAGAGAAAACAATTTATAATATAATCATAGCTGATATTGATCAATATTTCGATTTTACAAAAATCATCATCAGAGCTCATTTACTCCATGGTGTTTGGGTCGGAGATAAATGTCAGATCAGTTCAATAACAAAAAACCTTAATTTTGCAAAAAAGAACGAAAGTTGTTACATTATTCACCAATGTGGGCATTCGCGCCATATTTTTGTCAGTCATGCCGATGTGTATAACTTTTTTTGTCGGTTAACTCTTTATTGTAGCGGATTTTGAGATGTTGGCAACAAGACGAATTAACTTATTCGAAAGGGGATGGGTATTAAAACAATGTGACGGTTGGTATTCAAAAGATTTTTAGAAAAGGAATTTTTATGATTAATTATTTTTATATTCTGTATTTCATAAATGATTAATTATTTATTATATTTTGTTTTTTATATATAAAGTAAAAAAGTTATGGACGGTATTTATTATTATTTTAGATAATGTGAAGCTTTTAGATCTAATGTAAGGTTTTTATTTTCAAATATATATATATATAGATGCTGATAGGTACGTGATCTGCATTCCTGACACACAAAAATCTAAAAGGACACACTAAAATCACATCCATGCATCCCAGTGTTTTTCTTTTTCTTCCCTCACCATTTCAAGCTAACTAAATACATTTCAATAGTTTCTTAGAAACGAATTACACAGGATAGGTTACAAGGTAGGAGTTAGATGGCTTTAGTTATTTCACCAGATCATAAATGAAAACCTTACAATCTATTAAAAAAACTTTAATTGGGACTCATAAATTTTCCAGTGGACTCTTTCAAAGCAAATATGTGCATCCCAGGATGCACTAAATCCAAAAGCTATCAGCATCACTGATAGTGACTAACTTGCTGGATTGCAACATTGTAGTAAGCAAATTCAAACTAAAGTCATGCTATTACATTCATCTTCAGAATAATAATACCTTGGGAAAGGTATGAACCCCCTTATCCTACTGTTTTTCAACAAAGATGGCATAGGCATTAAATACCCCACAATGGTTGATATGCTATTAAAAAACAAAATCCTGATAAGAGTTAATAACTGAATTCCCTGGCAATGGTGACTTGCAAATAAAAAATAAATATTTCTCTGAATTTTTGAGATGAGGCTTAATAATTTGGATTATTCAGACTTTTATCATCTATATCGTTAATCCAATTGGACACATGGTGTATTGGATATAGGTGTTAAGTTAAGACAGTTCCAACTGACAGTTATCTCTAGGCTGCAGGTTTAATTCTGGTCAAGGATGAAAGTATCATAAAATAATAATTAACACAGCTTAACACTTGTACCCAGTCATGGTTAGCGGAATGAGAACAGTATACCCCTGTGGAGTGAATAAAGGGTTGGGTTCAAAGTTCTGTGAAGGCACCCGATTATAACAAGTTCAAAGAGAAGGTTACCGAATTCAAGAAGGTTCCGAGTCCAACAAGAAATCCCTGAAGAAGGCCAAAGGGTACATTGGCAAAAATGTAGTACATATAACAATATAGATGAGGACAATAGTCTGAATAATCCAAATAATACAATAAATAAATAAATAAATAAAATGAAAAAGTAATCTTTTGCTTGGAAAACATGGTAACATTATGATTACTATTCAATGCCAAGAAATAGTAATTCTTTTTAAAGAGTATCATTTAAAATTATTCCATTAACATTGTGGTCACTGAAGAATAATTAAAGTTCCAATTACCGTCGAACTGGGAAGACAAGGCAACAAACGATTGTAACTGAAATACAAACTCGAATGCTACAAGGTCCACTGCAAAATGACAAAGTATATATAAGACTCCACAATGTCATTCAAATCAAGCAGTCAAGTAGCCAATCAGAACTCAAGAAGTGGAATCACCCAAATCACCCAGATTCATGAATGGATCATTCTTGATTCCTATTTATACCAGCTGTCTTGGACACTGCTGGAGTGGTACTTAATTAGCTGCTGTTATTAAAACCAACAGTAGACTAACTGACTTCAATAGTCACAACATAATCTCTTGAGATACTTAATGCAAACAAGTTGGCTAAATACCTGGGTGTCCCATCTTGGAGTAATGATTGGCAAGCTAGTCTTGCAGATCCACTAGTATTGAATAGTGAGTTTTATCCTTGCTGGATGCTCCCATACTTGTAACCTTGTGTCATATCCTACCTGTGGCAAATAGATTGGGTAAATGCTAGGGCATCCCATCGTGATGTAATGGTTAGCAAACTAGTCTCACAGATCCATTACTGAATAGTGAGTTTGATCCTTGCTGGATGCCCCCATACTTGTAACCTTGTGTCACATCCTACCCATAGCGAATGTGTTGGGTAAATACATACTTAGAATAAATAAAAATACATAATTAGATTTCTAGAATTTATTAAGAAAGCCTATATTCTAACAGGTGGAGTGTTAACAATCAAGTGTGAAGGATTTGGTTTCTTAAAATCTTTTCACAATTAATTCAGCTTTTGCCTTGGAAAACTTTCTGGGTCAAACATTTTTCAGGTCTATTGCTTTTGTTAATTTCTATTGGCGACTTACCCCCAAAGTAAACCGTGGGATCCACCTACTTATTCATTCATCTATGTTGTTTGGAAATGAATGGCTTTTCTTTGATAAATTGCACCATAAGCAATATATATATATATATATATATATATATATATATATATATATAAAATGATATACATATACACACGCATACACATGTGTTCATAATTATTAGATTTTGTTATTAAAATCAAAGCTATTTTACTTTCATTGACTTTATTAATTCAGTGCTTAAAAGTATTAATTTTGATAAACATCTAAATTTATATGTAAACATTTATGGCAATATGTAAGTTGTTAAATGCTCGGATGGTCCGAAAGTCTTGTCACCCCCATACACATACATTTTAGTTAAAATAATTACATAACTTATATATCATATTATTAAAGCAAAACAATATCTAGGGGAGACAAGACTTTTGGAACACACTGTAGATTAATGTACAGCATGGTCTGAAAAATCTTGTCACCCCTACATAGAGTTAAAATAATTACATAACAACCCAAAATTCTAAAAAAAAAATAATTTTGAAACTATAATACAGGAATACAATTTTCCCTTTCTTACTTATACTAATAATATTAGAACTACATGGTGTAATAGTTACTTGTCAACCAGAGTTCAAATCCTGTACGGGGCTGTTTGCATTTCACATAGCACTAATACTCTTGAGAACGTCATAAATCCACCTACTCTCCCCTCTAGCTATGGGTAAATTGTAGGGCACACTGGACTTTTTAACCATGGCTAGGTAGCCAGTCTAAGAGAAGGAAACCTCTGAATTTAAACCTGTTAAACTCCACTTAAGAAATTGACCTTGTGTCACAACTTACTTGTGTGGAGGAGTTGGAAAATATATATATTAATTTTTATGCAAATGCTACTTTCATTTAATTAAAGTATTAAATTCCCTGTAAAATTTAAATTTTGCCTTTGAACAACACAAATGAATGATATTATTTTACTTTTAAATGGCAAAACATTTCTCTCATTATTAAACATGGTTGAATATTAAGTTAGATATAAAAGTCATGAGAAATATAGCAAAATTAACTTTAAAAAATAAAATAAAAATGTCACAAAATTACTTGGGAAACTATTTGTTCAAAAAGTTACAAAACATTTGGAAATCTGTTCAATCAGTTCTTGTATTAATAACAAAATGACTTTTCCTGTTTGAGAGCAATACAATAAAAATAACTTTTATGATTTCTAAGATGGTTGATTTTAACGCCATATCAACCCATCGAGTATAATTTTATGCCTAAAAAAATTGTGTTCATTGTTGCTTGGTTGGTTGGATTTTATGGCATGCCAACCCTTGTTGGGTTATTTTATGCCAAAAATGTTTTGTTTTATTCTTGATGGTATTCAAATTTTTATTTTCAGACTCAATTTTTTTTAAAACTCATTTTTTTCTATTTAACCCATAGATGGGACCCTAACAAGTGCTACCACTTCGGGTCAGAATGGACCTGGGAGTAATGGCAATGAATGGTTACTCCACATTCCCCAGAGCTCTAAAATTGGAACTTCACCATTAGATGCAATCTAACATCATACCCAGGACAATGTGTTCATTGTATATTTATATTAACATTTTTTGTGTATATATTTCTTTTTTTTTCTTTCTTTTTTTGCACACAGTTAAATGACATCAAGTATTCCTATCTAAATGATGATTCATTTGTTTTAAGGTATATAAGTTACAGGATACAGAGGCCTGAATGTTGTGTTCATACATAATACAATAAAGATGAAGACAACAGTCTGAAATATCCAAATTATTAATAATGTTATCCTGAAAATCTGAATCAGAATTTTGCTTTTTTTTAGAAAAGAGAACAGCACAAAATCTCACTAATTCTGAGATTTAGGCTAAAACCTCAGATGTATCCTCTCTCATCCATCACTCCAGGAAGGTCCTCTGTGCAACATCCATAATCTGCGTAGAGCTGCAGAGATGTTGATATATATGCAACCTGCATCCCTGCCACACAAAAATCTAAAAAGACGCAGTAAAATCATATCCATGCATCCCAGTGTTTTTCTTTTATTCTTTGCTCATCATTTCAAGCTAACTGTAAATTTTATTAGTTTCTTAGAAACGAATGACACAGGATAGGTTACAAGGTAGGAGTTAGAGGGCTTTAGTTGTTTCCCCAGATCATAAATAAAAACCCTACAATCTATTAAGAGACATTAGTTGGGACCTATTAATTTTCCCGGGGACTCATTCAAAGCAAATATGTGCATCCCAGGATGCACTAAATCCAAAAGCTATCAGCATCACTGAGAGTTGATTGATGTAGGTTTTTGCTAGCCATAACCTGGTTTGGTGATCAAGGCACGACTCAGGTAACAATTCTTGGATAGGAATAGCCTGGTGGAGTCGATTCCTCTCCAAGTTTGTAGCTGATCTAAATTTTTACCTTTACCAAAATGTGCAATGTAATCAGCCTTATTCAGGATTTGAACTCAGGTAACAGAGTCCATTTCTTATGATGATAACTGCAATTGTTACTTTCTAACTACTATATGACAAACACCCACAGGTAGATAGGAAGGTAGACACTAAAGTATTAATATACAGTGATGCTGATAGATTTTTGATTTAGTGCAACCTGGGACACACGTATTTGCTTTGAATGGCTCCCCAGGAAAATTTATGGATCCCAACTAAAGTTTCTTAATAGATTGTAGGGTTTTTATTTATGATCTGGTGAAATAACTAAAGCTGTCTAACTCCTACCTTGTAAACTATCCTGTGTAATTCATTTCTAAGAAACTATTGCAATGTATTTACAGTTAGCTTGAAATGGTGAGGGAAGAAAAAAGGAAAACACGGGGGTGCATGGATATGATTTTACTGCGTCCTTTTAGATTTTTGTGTGTCAGAGATGCAGATCACGTACCTATCAGCATCTCTGAATATATAGATTTACTTTTTTAGTGATAAATATTGAATCTTCAGCTTAAAAAAAAATATGCAGTCAAATTGCACTTTATTAAACAAAATGAGGGTGTCCTATCGTGGTGTAATGGTTAATGAGCTTCTCTCGCAAATCCATTACTACTGAATAGTGAGTTTGATCATCACTGTATGCCCCATACTTGTGACCTTGTGTTGTATCCTACATGTGGCAAACAGGTTGGGTAATTACCTACTTTATACAAAATGCCACCCCTGTTCTAGATTTTGTACAAACTATTCAACATAGATTTACTATTTCTAAATTCTTAAACAGTTACTTATTTAACTACCAATCAATTAGTATTTTAGTTAATATTTGACATGGTCAAAATTAACATTGATTAATGTATGTATTAAAATATTACATCATGTATGTATGTATGTGTTGTAGAGTAGCTAACACCCCTTCAGTACTCTACCAGATGGACTGGCTCATAGCCATAAAATAGCCTATGATTAAAGTAGATTAACTAGCTGAATAATATTCAGACTGACTTTGCTGTGTTGGCTATACAGAACTGACCCTCCTAATGTGAGTTTGTCTTGTTAATTGTTTGTACTTATTTGTTCTGTGTTTGTATGTATCCATTTAGCACCGGATGCTGGTGCTTAATAAATGTGTTAAGCTCAACATTCATCTGTGTGTCTTTCCACCTCACGATACAACAGCATGTATCAAAATGTAGGAATTAAATTTGGTCAAATATTGTTGACTTATTTCATTGTTGCAGAGATGAAAACTTGGTGAGTTATTTGCAGCTTTTGGATGTTTGGGGTGAAGACCTTTTTTTTTTCAAAGGTGCTTACAAGAATTTCTATGAAAATAATAGAGAAAAAAAATGGTTGAAAAATTCAAGATAAACTTTCAAGTCTGTGTTTCTTTCAAATCAGTTGGGAAATTGTTTCTGACATTCAAGCTTGAAAATTCTCTTTTATTATGTTTTGCATATTGGCCAAATAAACACATTCTATTCTTCAAAAACATGTCTGACATTTATCAAAAATATTTTTAGATTTGCATCTCTTTAAAGATTCATGGATTGGTGTAAAAAGATGAAAGAGATAGTCTAAAATCATTGTGTATATGTATAATATAATATATATATATAATTTGGCCGTTTTTGTAAAGTCTGAGTAATTTGCATTTTTTAAAGCTCAAAAGTGACTTACTTAAATAACGGTATCTATGGCCAGCCAGCACGTCCAACAGTCTTATATTTTCTAATACGGCTTATGGCCGGTTTGGGAGGGTTCTTATGTTAGTTGTGCTAGGGGAGGGGAGACACACATGGTCAGTGTAGTGAAGGTGAAAAAAAAAAAAATACATAAGGATAGAAAGAATAAAATAGAATTGAGGGAAAAGCATTTGTATATATATATATACATATATATATACATATATATATACACACACACACACACACACACACACACCAACCTCTCAACACAAGCAGGCTGTGACACAAAGTCAATTTTTCAAACACAGGCAATGGCTTACTAGTCAAAAGACTAATCACAAATTAGAATATCAAATCAAGGAAAAGAAAATTCTAAGAAATTTCCTTTTTTTGGAGGGGGGGGGTATTTTGGAGAGGTTTTATGTTTTGAAAATTATAACCTTCTGCTACAAAGGAAACTTTGACAACAGTAATCAAGAAAAATGATCACTTCCTATGTGAGCCTAAGCCATTGAAGTTTCATTAAAATTTGTGGCAAAAAAAAAAAAAAAAAAAAAATGATTCAGTTTTTTCACTGATTTTCTTTTATACAATACTATATATATATATATTTCACGTGATTCTAAATACATAGGCGAGAAACTGACAGTTACCAAGCCCTGTTAATTTTATGTCTTTGCTACTCTAACATGCTCTATATTGAACACTCTTTACTTATAAATATCACAAATTATATTATCAGTATCCTATATATATTTTGTAAATAATATAGGTGATATATTTGTTGGTAGAAAGTGCTCAATATCATTGATAGAGCATTTATATTTAAGTTAAGGTGGTGTGGACATGGAATCAAAACTTGGTTTCTTACCAAATTTGGTCTGAAGATCAGATAAGCAAAAAATTGTCAGTAACCAGGTGTAGATTCCATGTCCATGATACCTTAACTTGTATATATTTATATATATATGTTAATGTATGAGTAGTAGCTTACCGGTGGGTATGAGTACGATTGTTGGAAGCGTACAGTATCCAGGGGTTAAGACTGAGAAAAAACAAATACAAAGTGCTCAATACAATGTAGAGCAAAAATTTATTTATATAATTGATAGAAGTAACCTACTCAAGTTTCATCGATTGATTCTTTAGGGTTACATCCGTTGAATTAATCGAGTTTTCGATTAATCTCAGTTGGTACAATACATGGCCGTTGGAATGGGACTTATCTTTTATAGACTATAAAAGATAAGTCCCATTCCAACGGGCATGTATTGTACCAACTGAGATTAATCGAAAACTCGATTAATTCAACGGATGTAACCCTGAAGAATCAATCGATGAAACTTGAGTAGGTTACTTCTATCCATTATATATATAAATAATATATATATACACACACACACACACACACACAGATGCTGATAGGTACATGTCCTGTGTCCCTGATGCACAAAAATCTAAAAGGACGCAGTAAAATTGAATCTGTGCATCCCAGTATTTTTCTTTTTTCTTTCCTCACCATTTCAATCTAACTGTAAATACATTTCAATAGTTTCTTAGAAATTAATTACACAGGATAGGTTACATGTTAGGAGTTATATGGCTTTATTTGGGACCCATACACTTTTCTGGGGACTCATTCAAAGCAAATATGTGCATCCCATGATGCACTAAATCAAAAAGCTATCAGCATCACTGTATATATACACACACATACAATGTTGGCTATTTTCTTTGTAGAAATATCATGAAAAAAAATTTAAGAATGACATTTTAAAAATGTTGAAAAATTTATAAATTCTGCGTTCATAAACTAAACCAGATTTTGTTTTCAGATACAAACTTTTCATCTGAATATTGAATGCCACGTATTCATTTTATATCTTACAAACTGAATGAGTAATGTTTAATTGATTTGGAATATTTTTAGTAAAATCACTAATGTGGTAATTTTTTCTTTAGAAGTTTGATTCCTGGTTACAGCACTTCATAAAAGAGCAACTATAAGCAGAGATGCTGATAGGTATGCGTCCTGCATCCATGATGCACAAAAATCTAAAAGGACATAGTGAAATCATATCCATGTGTCCCAGTGTTTTTCTTTATTCTTCCCTCACCATTTCAAGCTAATTGTAAATATATGTCAATAGTTTCTAGGAAACAAATTACACAGAATAGGTTACAAGGTAGGAATTAAACAGCTCTAGTTATTTCCCAAGATCATAAATAAAAACCCTACAATCTATTAAGAAACTTTAGTTGGGACCCATAAATTTCCTCGGGGACTCATTCAAAGTAAATATGTTCATCCCGGGATGCACTAAATGAAAAAGCTATCAGCATCACTGAAGGTGTATGGGTAGGATGTGACTCAAGGTCACAAATATGGGGCATCCAGTAAGAATCAAGGTTGCTATTCAGTACTAATGGATCTATGAGACTAGATGGCTAACCATTACACTACCATGGGATACCCTCTATACCAAACCCATTCACCATGTGTTTGATTTGACAGATCTTAAGTATGAGGCATCCAGTGAGGATCAAACTCACCGTTCAGTAGTAATGGATCTGCGTGATCAGCTTGCTAACCATCACATCAGAATGGGACCACAGAGTTTAACTTAGCTTAGTCGGTCTATATTTTCTCGCCCCTGCCCCTGAGTGTGATACAGACCAAATCCAGAGAACAATTGATAGGTAATCACAATTGGTATTAATGTATGGATAAAATAATTTCTGAATATAATTAATGCTGATTATAAAGAAAAAAAAATTGTCTTTCCAAAGAATGGAATGACCATTTCTTTATGCCTAATTTATAATGAGGATAATCTCATTCCATAAATATCATTAAATAAGGCTGATTAACTGCTTTGACTAACGGATATTTATCAAGCGCCCCCCCCCCCCCCTTAGTCCCCAGAAAAAGACAACTAAGCAAGGATGTTGTTTGGGATTTAATCTCTTTATAGATTTTCCTATCTGTGAAGTTTGGATTGGTTTATTTTTTTCCCTCTTACTTGACTAAAGTTACTATCATTGTTTACAAAAAAAATCCCGAAAAAAAAACCAAAAAAAAAAAAAAAAACCTTGACAAAGTCTTTCGTTGTCCTCCTTTTCACAGCCAGATTTTATGCAAGAATAGATAAGAAAGAAACATCCCCGAGTAGGGCTGACTGTGATTGGACCAGGAAGTCAACACACATGGGTGAGCAGAAAAGGTTCCTAGGGAGAGGATTTGTTTGTTTGGATGAGATTACTCAAGTAGATTTCTATGTGTGTAACTTATTTTATACAGGGGCTATATAAATATAAGATCTGCTTCTACACACACACACACACACACACACACATTATATATATATATATATATATATAACTTACATACAACAGTAATAAGATAAAAGAATAAGGTCAATAAAATTGACAGTTTGAAAATAACTGAAAAAGGGGCTCAATGTGTAAACAAAGTGGCTAAAAAGTTTTTTTACTTTTTATAGCACACTGTACTTTTACTGCTAATCCTTGTAAATTACTACAATGCAATTTTATAATTATTCTTTACCAAATTTAAAGACGACAAAAATGTGATGAATGTTTCTTTTGATTTAAACAAGAATTTTGAATAAATCACTAACACTAACAAGAATCTTAGTACATACTTTAAATTTGCTAAAGAATAATTATAAGATGATTATTTTGTTTTATAGTAATTTACTAGACTTAGCATAGTTTACTAAAAGACCAGAAGTATGGTGTGTCATAAAACAAAAAAAAACTTTTCTAACCACTGTTTACACACTGAGCACTTTTTTCCATTATTTTAAAACTGTCAATTTCTTTTATTATAAATGTTATCAAAAAGATTATGAAGATGACACTACATTAGATCTTTTCATTTTTTACCACATTTTGATCTGTATAGATAAAAAAAAAAGATTTTTAACTCAGCTTCTAAATTCTATTTGATAAGTTCTAAGTGTTATAATACAAGTAGTATAAGTTCTCAATAAAAAAAGTAAGATCAGCACTTCGGTCTAAGTTCAGAGTGTTATATCTATGGAAATCCCAAGTTATTTTTTAAAACTATAGGTTAGTTGGGTTTTACAGTATGTCAACCCTAGTTGGGTTATTTCATGCCAAAGACATTTTGTTTTATTCAATCTTGATGAGTACTCAATTTTTTTAAAACTCATTTTTTCTATTTAATCCATAGATGGGACCCTAACAGGTACTACCACTCAGGGTTCCATCCTTAAGTATCACAGGTTTCCACTCACAGTCAACAGGTGGCCCCATTGGGGGCAAAATATGCTGGACACTGCTATGACAAACTCATAAGTGATATCCTCCTGTGAACACCTACACATGGACACACTAGTGTAGGCTAACCAGCAAAAATTTACATCAATCAGCTCTGTGCAGATACTAGATACCGTGTGGAAGACCTGCCAGCAGCAATGATCGATAAGGACAAGTGGCAAGAGAAAGCCATGGGAATTCATGCAGTCAGCATGACCTGATGATGAGATATTCTAAATTTTTTCCAAAACCTCATATTTGACTTTGTGAGGACAAAAAGTTTTGGTATTTTTCTGTTGAGTTAATTTTAGATCTATTAATCCAAAAATGTTTGGTATTTTCAGAGCTGCTGAATTTCAGATGCAAAAGAAAGAAAAAAAAAAGTTTTAGGTAATATCTCCCAAGACAGGCAAAAATAAACAGCTGCTAAACTGTGTTTTATCCCTCAAGGAGATTCTATAAATATAGTTACAATTTTACATTATAATACAGGGGAGGGGGTGCAGTTTTGCAGTATTTTAGTAATGTGAAGTATAATTCAGTATTTTAGTAATGTGAAGTATAATTCAGTATTTTAGTAATGTGAAGCATAATTCATCAAATTAGTGAAATAGATCATTAATTAGGACTGAGCCTATTCTAGTAGTGACAACCCCAAGCAGAGTTTAACAGGTTTGAATTCAGAGTTTTCCTTCTCCTAGACTGGTTGCCTAACCAAGGTTAAAGAGACCAGTTTTCCCTACTATTTACCTATAGCTGAAGGGAGAGTAATTGGATTCATACCTTTCCCAAGGGTATTTAGCACTATATGAACTGTAGCTTCGTCTAGAATTTGAACTTGGGTCAACAAGTCCATTTCCTACAACTCTAACCATTACACCACGGCCTCAAAATTCAATGAAGGAGATGAGCCACAGTAGATAGTAAGATGTCAAACTCACCTGATACTCTCCAGACTTGCTTCTATGGCATGGGGGTACAGCCTTGAAATCCAGTTTTAGGCCTACCGGACCTTGCGTGATTGTAGACATTCTTGCAATTTTCCTATTAATGTTTCTTGACCAATTCAATATTAATATATAAAAACATTGCTAGGAGGCCTCACTGTGGTGTAGGATTATGTAATGGTTGTTTGTAAAATATCATAATTAAAAAGGTAGCTCAATGTAAGGCATTTTCCTATTGGCTGTTCATTGACCAATTCAATGTTAATGTACAGGTACATCACGAGCAGATCTCACTGTGATGTAGGATTGGTAAAAGTTTTGTAAAATATCATAATTTAAAAAGATAGCTCAATGTAAGGCATTTTCCTATTAGCTGCTCATTGACCAATTCAATGTTAATGTATAGAAACTTGCTAGGAGGTCTCACTGTGATGTAGGATTGGGTAAAAGTTTTGTAAAAATTCATAATTAAAAAGGTAGCTCAATGTAAGGCATTTCCTATTGGCTGTTCATTGACCAATTCAATGTTAATGTATAGAAACATTGCTAGGAGGTCTCACTGTGATGTAGGATTGGGTAAAAGTTTTGTAAAATATCATAATTAAAAGGTAGCTCAATGTTAAGCATTTCCTATTGGCTGTTCATTGACCAATTCAATGTTAATGTATAGAAACATTGCTATGAGACCCTACTGTGGTGTAGGATTGTGCAAAAGTTGTTTTGTAAAATATAATCAAAATTGATTGATTTATTGTTTTCATACTATTGTATTATGGATACAAATAATTTTCAAACAGATCTATTTGACCCAGAGATGTGACCCCTAACAGGTACTACAACTCTGGGTCAGAGTGAACCTGAGTGTACTAGCAATGAAGGTGTACTTCATACTTCTCCAGTCTTCCCTGCCAACTCAGGATATGAGTAGCATAGATTGTGTTTGTTTGTTTTATGGCATTCAACCTCAGTGGTCATTTAATGCCGACAAAGTTTTGAAATAAATTCATTCTTAATGGATACTCAATTTTTTTTATAAACACATTTTACTATTTAAAGCATAGATGGGACCCTAACAGGTACTACCACTCTGGGTTAGAGTGGACCTGGGAACAATGTTGATGAAGGGGTGCTCCACATTCCCCAGACCTCCAGAACTGGAACCTCACCATCAGATAGAGTTTAACATCATTCCCAGGATATGAAAACCCTTAGCCACCACTTTCTAGCACATATGATAAAAAAGGGTTGGGGCTTGCTATAAGGGCAATAGGGTTGGGGCAATCATATAGGTGATAGGGCTTGACATGACCAGCCGATTGATCGAAGGGGCCTCTCTGACCACCTGTCTAGCCTAAGTAAAGGTCTAAGTGGAGTGTTGTATGTCATGGACTGCTCATCCACCAGGATTCCATCCTTAAGTATCACGGGCCACCACCCATGGCCAACAGATGACCCCATTGGGAGGTCTTACCCCTCTGCAGAGGTGCAGTCAGTGCATTCTAAAGCCCAAGTCATCAGGGTTGCACAGATTGTGAAATCTGATATGTGCAGTAAAGTGGGAAGCTGAGAATTGGTGTGGCGCTCCACCGCAGCAAAACAATCTCCCTGGTCTAGCACTAGTGAAAAGGGGATAGACTCCCTCACTGTCCAGCTGGTACTGACAATAGGCTGCTCCACCAACTTTACTTTTTTTTTAAATTTTTTTACTTATAATAAAAATAATTGGTATATAATAATCAATTTCTAAAATCTTACCATTTCATATTTATTTTGTCCATTATTTTGAATGGGAATTAAATATTATCTATGAACTCATAAGTGACGTTCACCTACATATGGATACACCAGTGTAGGCTGACCAGCAAAAACTTATATTCATCAGTTCAGTGCAGATAGTGGATGCTCTGTGGAGTACTAGTGAGAAGCAATGACAAATAGGGATGGGTGGTGAACAAAAGTCATGGAAATCCATGCCGTTAGCACAACTTGATGAGGATTTTTTTCTCTCGGAAAAAAAAAAACTTCATGTTTCGGATTGTTGTCCTCATCTTTATTGTGATATGTATAAAAAACACAATGTTTAGGATGCTGTATCCTCGGGCCTTGTTCAGGTGTTCCCTGTTTACCTAAGACTAAAGTCATCATCAAACAATAACCGTGAGTTCAAGCTTGGTTTCGGAACTTTAATATTGTTACCACTAGGAGCACCCTGAATTAGTGGTAATGATATTAAAGTTCCAAACCATGGTTGAACTCGGGGTTATCGTTTGATGATGACTTTAGTCTCCAGTAAACAGGGAACACCTGAAAAAAGGCCCGAGGATACAGCGGCCTGAACATTGTGTTTATACATACCACAGTAATGATGAGGACAACAATCCAAAACATTAATATTATTCACATCAAGCCTCATCTCAAAAATAGAGACAAATAAAAAATAAAAAATTCATGTTGCTGAAAACCTTTTTTCTTTTTTTAAATAAAACTAATAAACCTGTGACTCCCAAATATCAATTATGTTGAACAAAATAAATTGAAAAAGGAAGTTCACTAAATGACATATAGTTAACATTTACTTTAACATTTCCTGTGCATCTTATTTTAATAATCAGGTATAATCACATATTTTTTTTAAAATGGCATTTATCAGAAAAATATAAGACCTTCAAATATACTGATGTATTTAATTTTTTTTATAAAACACATGTTCAAAAAAAAAAAAAAAAAAAAAAAAAAAAAAAAAAAAAAAAATGATGCACTTGTAGGGACTAGAACTCTCCTGTGCCTTGGGGACAGGAAGTAGAAAAAGTAACGTCCCTGGTCGGGTTGAGTGGAAGACCCTCTTTACTGTTTTGGTACCAACTAGTGAGTCTCATAGAAGGAATTCCCCTCAGTGAGGGAGTCACAACTGAAGACTCAACCTGAGCACCCCCCCTCAACGAGGGAGATATAAGAACTGTAATTACTGCCTCTAAGTACTTGTTATATTGTCTGTTATTGTGTTTACATGTTAATAAAATAGGTTAAAAGGTACATGTGCTTTCCCTTTTGTCATTGCTTTCTGTGAACCTATATTTTGGTTCTCATAAACTGTAGAACAGCAATTCATACACACTAAATCAAAAAGCTATCAGCATCACTGAATTAGATAAAGTTATATCCTTTTAAGTGCATTTACAATTCAATTTCTCGATGTTGTATCTGAATTATCAAATAACAACATTGAAATCTGGAAGAAGATAGAAAGAAGTCAAGACCTTAGAAGATAGAAAGAAGTCAAGACCTTAGAAGATAGAAAGAAGTCAAGACCTTAGAAGATAGAAAGAAGTCAAGACCTTAGAAGATAGAAAGAAGTCAAGACCTAAGAAGACAGAAAGAAGTCAAGACCTAAGAAGACAGAAAGAAGTCAAGACCTAAGGACAGAAAGAAGTCAAGACCTTAGAAGACAGAAAGAAGTCAAGACTAGAAGATAGAAGAATAGAAAGAAGTCAAGACCTTAGAAGATAGAAAGAAGTCAAACCTTAGAAGATAGAAAGAAGTCAAGACCTAAGAAGACAGAAAGAAGTCAAGACCTAAGAAGATAGAAAGAAGTCAAGACTTAGAAGAAGAAAAGAAGTCAAGACCTTAGAAGATAGAAAGAAGTCAAGACCTAAGAAGATAGAAAGAAGTCAAGACCTAAGAAGATAGAAAAGAGTCGAGACCTTAGAGATAGAAAGAAGTCGAGATCTAGAAAGATAGAAAGAAGTCGAGACCTAAGAAAGATAGAAAGAAGTCGAGACCTAAGAAGATAGAAAGAAGTCGAGACCTAAGAAGATAGAAAGAAGTCGAGAAGAAGATAGAAAGAAGTCGAGACCTAGATAGAAAGAAGTCGAGAACTAAGAAGACAGAAAGAAGTCGAGAACTAAGAAGACAGAAAGAAGTCGAGAACTAAGAAGACAGAAAGAAGTCGAGAACTAAGAAGAGAAGAAAGAAGTCGAGAACTAAGAAGAATAGAAGAAGTCGAGAACTAAGAAGATAGAAAGAAGTCGAGAACTAAGAAGATAGAAAGAAGTCGAGACTAAGAGAAGATAGAAAGAAGTCGAGAACTAAGAAGATAGAAAGAAGTCGAGAACTAAGAAATAGAAAGAAGTCAGAACTTAGAAGAAGAAGAAAGAAGTCAAGAACTAAGAAGATAGAAAGAAGTCAAGAACTAAGAAGATAAAAGAAGTCAAGAACTAAGAAGATAGAAGAAGTCAAGAACTAGAAGATAGAAAGAAGTCAAGACTTAGAAGATAGAAAAGTCAAGACCTTAGAAGATAGAAAGAAGTCAAGAACTAAGAAGATAGAAAGAAGTCAGAACTTCAAGATAGAAAGAAGTCAAGAACTAAGAAGATAGAAGAAGTCAAGAAGAAGATAGAAAAAGTCAAGACCTTAGAAGATA
The DNA here is from genome assembly GCA_023376005.1 of Doryteuthis pealeii. Classification (NCBI taxonomy): domain Eukaryota; kingdom Metazoa; phylum Mollusca; class Cephalopoda; order Myopsida; family Loliginidae; genus Doryteuthis; species Doryteuthis pealeii. The sequence goes on from CM042150.1 coordinate 9,901,668, forward strand.
GAAAGAAGTCAAGATAGAAGAAGAAAGAAGTCAAGACCTTTAGAAGATAGAAAGAAGTCAAGACCTTAGAAGATAGAAGAAGTCAAGACCTTAGAAGATAGAAAGAAGTCAAGACTAAGAAGATAGAAAGAAGTCAAGACCTAAGAAGATAGAAAGAAGTCAAGAACCAAGAAGAAGAAATAAGAAGTCAAGACCTAAGAAGATAGAATGAAGTCAAGATAGAAGATAGAAAGAAGTCAAGACCAAGACCTTAGAAAGAAGTAAGAAGAGATAGAAAGAAGTCAAGAACTAAGAAGATAGAAAGAAGTCAAAGAAGTCAGACCTTAGAAGATAGAAAGAAGTCAAGACCTTAGAAGATAGAAAGAAGTCAAGACCTTAGAAGATAGAAAGAAGAAGAAGATAGAAAGAAGTCAAGAAAGAGATAAGAAGATAGAAAGAAGTCAAGAACTAAGAAGATAGAAAGAAGTCAAGACCTAAGAAGATAGAAGAAGTCAAGACCTAAGAAGATAGAAAGAAGTCAAGACCTAAGAAGATAGAATGAAGTCAAGACCAAGAAGATAGAAAGAAGTAAGAACTAAGAAGATAGAAAGAGAGAAGAAGTCAAGACCTAAGAAGATAGAAAGAAGTCAAGACCTAAGAAGATAGAAAGAAGTCAAGACCTAAGAAGATAGAAAGAAGTCAACTTAGACAATCATGATAGCCGAAATAGAAAGGGAAGAAGAAAGAAATGAAAAGATGGTGATTAGACAAAGAACAAGTAAGTCACAAATCTATCTATCTGTCTGTATCTCTCTCTCTCTCTGTCATGTGAAGAACACTATTGTTTATATACCTGCAACATGAGTATATGACTCATTGTCAATAACAGATGAACAGTGATGATGTCTATCCCTTTTCACTAGTGCTAGACCAGGGAGATTGTTTCTTTTTGCTGAGGTGAAGCACCACACATACCATCAGTTCCCAGTACTTTACCACACAGACCAGATTATCCAAGCTGAATTGTTGGAGACTAGTATTGAACCTGGAACCTTGCAATTCTAAGGAAAATGCTCTACTGACTGAGTTTAACAAGTCCCTTGCAATATTAATAGAGATACTTTAAATAATTAATCTTCTTTTTATAAAGTCAATTACAGTGAAACCTCAAACATAATTTATTCCAAAATTATGTTTGAGAACTGATTTGTTTGAAGACTGAAACAATATTTTCCCATAAGGAATAGTGTAAAGTGGATTTATACATTCTTGACCATCAAATCTCACAACTTTCCCTTTCTGGTAGTATCAATGTTGCCTTTCTTAGGATCCATGAATAAGGGTTAAAGTAGCCGTAAAATAGAGAATAAATACAAATGAAGTGAAGAATTTGCACAAAAACAATATCAAGCACTCGTTCAAGATAGCAACTAACACTAGCCGACTCTGCTTGGGTAGATTCAACCAGCCATCTTCAGTTTGCCTCGGCAATCATCAGCTCAACTTATGTATTCAAAGTCTGAAAATTTGTTTGACAACCGAGGGCTTTTTTACTCAAATTTTTGTTTGAACTCTGAATTGTTCAACTTCAGAGTCATTCAAGAACCGAAGTACCACTGTATATTTCTATAGAAAAATGTACTTAAAGTGACCCATTTTTATCTTAATAGTTTATTTAACAGGTGATCAAAATTTTATCAATGGATATGAATATTTGTGAGGAGTATCATCATACTTATTGGATAAGTTATAACTAAATATAAAGTGCTTTTCTAAATTAGTAAACACTACAAAACACTTGATATCTTAATTAAAACATATTGTAACTTAAAAGTGTAGCATGTTAAAATAACTTTTCAGAATTAATACAACATTTGCATATATTATTTTTTTTATTTTGATTCTTTTTTTTTTTTTCACAAGTTGGCACTTAAATCATTAAAAATGTATAAAAATATAACAAACATTTATTAATTCTTATATTCCACCATTAGATCTATTTTAGATTAAAAAAATATATAATTAAAAAAAGGAAAAACGAAACTGTTTTATGAATTTGTTAGGGTGCTAAATTTAAAATAGGAACCAGTTCTCTTTGAAAAGGTCTTGTCACTTAGGGAGGGAATTGTCACTTAGGGGAGGGGAATTGTCACTTAGGGGAGGGGAAAAAAGATTAGAAGACATGCAACAATTGATGTCATCATTTTATCACCAAGATTTTTTTTTTTTTTTAGTTTTGTCTTACATTAATGAAATAAACAAAACAAAAAAAAACCTACTTGTTTTTTGTTGTATTCTTCTTTTGCCTCTGCATGATCTTCTTTTAATTGCCCAATGTCCAGCTGTTTATGAACGGGCCCCTAAATACTCCCAGACATGGGGTGTGATTATATTTGGGGCCATTGGGGTCCTGAATAAAGAAAATAAAAAAAATAATGAATGAGAAAAGAGAAAAAAAGGAGATAAAAAATAAAAAGTATTAATTTTTTTCTTTTCTTTTCCTCTTTAGCAGGAATTTATATATATATATATATATATATATATATATATATATACATACATATACACACATTACACTAATGCATATTAGCAATTTAACGAGGTTAGATATGTAGTGATAAGAGATATGTGAAGGGATGCCTGGGAGGGAGAAAGCACAAATTATTTAGTCATGCATTTATGCTTGACATGGCATATACAAGTGTGTGTATGCGCACAAAACACGCACACACACATACATACACACACACACACACACCTCAAATAAGTTGAGGGATAAAAATTTGACACATCAAATGTTCATTTTTCAACAATCTCCTCCTTTATCAATGCAGTTAACTCAATGCTTCTTCATTAATCACAGATTAAAAAATTAGATAGTTAAAATTTCAGATCAAAATTCAGCTAATAATTTTTAGGCTATGAACTTAGCATCCCCCAATTTATAAAGAGATAGACTAATAAATATAGATAAATAAATAGAGATGGATAGAAAGAGATGGATAGAGATGAATATATAGAAGGGTGGATTTAGCCCAGTTAGAAGTTTCACTTGTATGTCACCTTGTGACACTGGAATGTATAAACTGCATATTTGAAAAAAAATTTAAAAAACAGATAACATCTAATTTTTTCCTGATTTTTATAATGGCCACAAGTAGAGTTAAAAGCATGACATCACAAAAGTATAGATGAAAAAAAAATTCAATTTATTATAATTATAGTGTGTGCACGTCTGCAAATAAATAAAATCCTGTAGATTGATGTTGGTTAGTTGGACTTTATGATATGTCAACCCTTGTTGGGCTATTTTATACCAAAGACATTTTGTTTTATTCATTCTTGTTGGGTATTTAATTTCTTTTTTCAAATTCAATTTTTTTTTAAACACATTTTTGATATTCATTTTTTAATCTATTAAACCCAACAGGTTCACTCAGAGTGGGCCTGAGAGTAATGGTGATAGCGATGTTTTGTGACTGTCAAATTTCCCGGTGTGTACAATATTGTTACCCTTCCTCTAATCTGTGTGTTGTTTTTAAAACAAAACCTATGTTGGTACCCGTACCTATCAGCATCTCCCTCTCTCTATCATTATAGATATATATATATATTAATATGGATCAGAAATAAGTATATTATTACACATTACAGCAACTCAAATAATTATCAGTTCTTACATACAAATTCTTGTCAACTTATGTGGGGAGGTGAAAGCCATTATAAAAACAAGGAGTCACTAAGTACATTAAAGCAAATAAGAATTTTGATCCAATGTTGAAATTCTTTTTTTTTTGGATTTCTTTTCATATTATTAATGACTGTGCATAGACAAAAAAAAAAAAAAAAAGAAAAAAAAGAAAAAAAAAAAAAGAAAAAAAGGGTTGTTCAGACATTATTTGATGAACAAATACCTGAAAGGAACACTCCCCACCCCCTCATCTACCAATTTGATACCAAATGGTTGTAAATTAGATTATCTGGGGTGTAGGGTACACACCAATCCTTGAGACAAAAAATTCAAAAAAGTAAGAGACAGAGACAATTGACAGCATCTGTTTTTTATAATCTGTTATTTTCTATATAAACCCAATATCCCTTGTATCTGTCTTCAAAATCCAGGGGGGTGGTGCCATCACTCTCAGACCTAGACTACTCTGAGAATTTTTTTTTATAGTTTGCTACTTGGTGAGGTGGGGGAACCCTAGTCCCAGATTCACTGGCATTATCTTAATTAATGTCTCCACTCATTTTTATTTATTCAGGGTAACACATTATACTGAAGCATCCTCACTGTACAATACAGATATTTAAAAATGCTATTACTTTTAGAAAAAGGAGAATCTTAACCCTTTGGTGAACTATAAACTCAGTATTTCAGGCAGAGGACTTTTTTTAAAAACTGTACTAACATAATAGGGGCCAGTTTAGCTAAGTTGGTAGAGCACTCACCTAGAGAATCGTAAAGTGCCAGGTTCAATACCAGTCTCTGCCAACTCAGTGGATAAGTAGCACAGATTAGGTAATCTGATCTGTGAAGTAAAGTGGGAGCCGACAGTAGGTGTGGCACTCCACCTCAGCAAAAACAATCTCTCTGGTTTAGCACTAATGAGAAGAGGATAGACTCCCCCTCGCTGTCCTGCTGATACTGACAATAGGCTTACCTCACAAACTTTACTTACTAGCAAAAAAAAAAAAAATGCACCCTCCATGCAAAAGTATTTAAATTTAAATATAATTAAATATCATATTGAATTAGAAAGTCTAATGAAATTAAGTAAGAACACAAAAAGATTACGCTTATTTTTACTTTATTCTAATTGATTTCAATATAAAATTATACATACAATTGCTTTTAATACATTTGAAAATAAAACAATAATATCAGAATTAAATAACACCAAGTAATTATTCATTAAACACTGTTTTGTTAAAACTGGTATACAAATTATTCACACAGTATACTATGTAAACCTTTATTTCTTAATGATACATGTGTTATGTATCATTAAGAAATAAAGGTTTACATAGTATACTGTGTGAATAATTTGTATACCAGTTTTAACCAAAACAGTGTTTAATGAATAATTACTTGGTGTTATTTAATTTAATATTATGCAGTATTTTAAACACATCAACAAGATGGTCTGTTTTGAGGCAAATCTATCTCAGTTAGACTTTAATAGAGATATCATTAATAAATAAGATGCTAATTAAGATCAAATGATAATTTAATAACCATTGAGAATATAATGTAAATAACTAAGGAAATTGTGACAGACAGACAAGCTCCATTATAAGATACAATAAGTCCACTATTTACTGTTAATAACAATAATATAGGGAGATCACATCAGATACTAATAATATAGAGACTATTCCAGGCCTTTCTTTGAATGGAATGAGAAAATAGCTTTAAATAAAGATCTCTCTATACTCCATAACATTTTCTACATAGTAAGCCCAATATTTAGTTATGTGTATACTCTATATGGGATTTGGGGAGATCAGAGAACAAAGATATCTGTATACTATAAATTAGTTGATCGCATCAGATACTAATAATAAAAGGATTAATATATTGATCATTCACATCCTTTCTTTTAATTGATTGAGATGATCAATTTGAACAATGATATCTGCATAACCTACATGCTATGCCCGATATCTGCACACCCTACACGCTATGCCCGATAATATCTGCACACCCTACACGCTAAGCCCAATATCTGCACACTCTACATAGGGCTTTGGGAGATCAGAACAAAGATATCTGTATACACTACATGTAAGCCCGATATTTACATATTCTACATACGGCTTTGGGAGATCACAGAACAAAGATATCTGTATACTCTATATTACAAAGTTTCAACACTGAAAAATTTGGTTTTATGCAATATCTGCTTTCATTGTTTAATGTTCCACTAGAGATAATAAAATTCTGGTATCTCTAGTTTAAAAGAAATTTAACTTTTTACAAAAAAAAACACACTGTTAGGTGTATGCTTATTTATTGGTATATAAGACACACATGGGAGGTGCTTGTGGTGTGATGGTCATCCTCATAGGAAATGGATACAGTGAATTGAGTTCAATTCCTGGACAAAATAATAAGTAAAGAGACAATCTCACTGTTGTACAAGTCAGCTTTGTTAGTAAATCTCTTATCTATTTTCAGAAAATTACTTTAAATTAAAAGATAAACAATTTTTAATTATAATTAATTTAACTTTTTAAATAAATGTTTAGTATTTCCAGGCAGAGCACAATAGTGCAAATTACTTGGTTCTCAAAAGAACTCATATTTTAGAAAGAAAATTTAACATTTTGCATACTCTACATGCTAAGCCCGATATCTGAGAATAGTATTTGAGATATGTCCTTACAGTTAAAAGCATTTTTTAATATATCAGGTTTGTTGGTTGGGATTTATGACATGTCAATCCATTTGGTCATTTTATACCGAAGACATTTTGTTTTATTCATTCTTGATGGGTATTCAATTTTTTTTTAAACATATTTTTTTAAACTCATGTTTTTCTATTCAACCTATAGATGGGACCCTAACAGCTACCACCACTCCAGGTCAGAGTGGACCTGGTACTAATAGTGATGAAGGAGTACTCCACATTCCCCAGAACTTGAAACTTCACTATCAGACAGAGTTTAACGTCATACCCAGGACATTAAAGACCACCTTCTAGCACATATATGATAAAAAGGATTGGGGGTTTGTTATAAGGTGCAATAGGGTGGGGACAAAAAAAAACAGGACCCGAAGGATGAACTAAACACAAAAATTTCATATCCCAAGATGAGAACACGACTTAAAAGATTTCTCATCTTCAACAAAATAATCACTAGCTAAGTAAATTACAGAATTAAAGTGAGGTAGGGAACTGACCAGTGCCTAAGTTGCATCAGCCATCCATATTGCTAAAGTTAAGGCCAACCTAAGTGTCACACATGCCAACACCACACCATCCCACCTATGAACAGGATGCAACAGAAGGTCAATTCCTTAAGCGGGGTTTAATACTTTTGAATTTAAAGATTTTCTTTCCTTAGACCGGATGCCATATCAAGGTTAAGGAGTCCAGTCTGCCCAACTATTTTTCCTATAGCTGGAGGGAGAATAGTTGGATTCATACATCTCCAAGGGTATTAGTACTACTAGCAAATATATGCACCCTCCAGTTGCAAGTATTTAAGTTTTAATGTAATAAAATATATTAAATTAGAAAGGCTAAGGAAACTAAATAAGAATGCAGATAAAATATTTAAAACAGAGAGTGGGTATAATCAAAAAGAACAACTGAAACTTATTCTTCCATCACTCCTGTCTTTCATTGCAAAATTTTCCTAATTTAGCTATTTAGTTAAAGTAGGAAGTAAAGAATAAAATGACAGTTATTTTTCTTGTTAATGGATTTCTTTTAAGATTTATCCCTGAGATTTTTGCTCCTATTTATCAAGATAAAACTAAACAATTAGAAATCAATAATACTAAGCACATATTTATTAAAATCAAAATTTTAATATCAATATGCAAATTAACATTCATGTTCACACTGTAAACTGCTATTTTGTGTATACATAAATACAATGGCATGTTATTAGTATAGATATGGTCAACAGTATTAATAATGTAAAACAATTTTATTAATAATTGAGGTTTAAATAAAAAATAAAATCATGGACAATGTGATGTAAATAAATAAGGGATTTGTGAATTGAGTAGTGATATAGTTTTGGATAATAATAGAAAAACACAATTTCCATTATAATAAGAGATGTGAAATGCAAACAGCCAGGTCCCAGATTGAAACTTGGTCACTTTCCAACAATAATAGCCATTATATTACGAGCACATTTAAAATGTTTTAAGCCTGTTAAATAAAATCTAACATTTCATGAATAAAGATGACAATATGATTGTACTCTTGGATTTATGTGTGATATGTTTGTGTGTGTAAGTGTGTGTGTGTGTGTATGTATGTGTGTGTATGTGCGTGTGTATGTGTGTGCGTGCGTATTTTTGTTTTCCTGTGTGGACCTGACTTGTGGCTTCTATAGTTTTGATAAAAACCAGTGATATTTTTTTTTAATTTTTAACAAATAATGTGAGGAGAGATCATTAAACAGATGAGACTGGATGAACAGCAAATTAGTACTGCCACATTTCTATTTGCTGATGAAGGATTTGATGACAGGAGAATATGCATGAAACCTTGGGTTATTTCCTATAAGTCTAACATGATCAAAGGGGAACCACTCTTGACTTATAAATTATTCATTTATTTATTGAAAAAAGAAAGTCGGGTTTAGGGTTAGTTTAATGGGAAAATAAATAAATTATCAGTCAAGAGTGGTTCCCCTTTGATCCTGTTAGACTTATAGGAAATAACCAAACCTTGTTATACATGAACAATGTGCAACACTATCTGCAGAGATACTTTCATATCAAATTTTTTGGTTTCTCAATGCACTAGTTGGCAGTTGTGTCAAATGAGTCCATCATGAAGCATATTTTAATTGTTTTTGATTCTATCAAGGAGTCATTTTACCTTCTTGCCTTGATATTTTAGGGGACTTAAAAGGGGCTTGAATCATATTTACCCAACCCCTCCACATGAGTAGGATGTGACACAAGGTCAATTTGTTAAGCAGTGTTTAACAGCTTTGAATTCAGTCTTCCCTCTCCTACACTGGTTGCCTAACCAAGGTTAAAGATCCCAGTCTGCTCTAGTATTTACCCATAGGTTTGGTTTGGTTTGGTTGGTTGGGTTTTACGGCATGTCAACCCCTTGGGTTATTTTATGCCGAATACTTCTATTGGTAAAAAAAAAATGTTTAATGCTAACAAAGTTTTGAAATAATTTCATTTTTAATGGATAATACAATTTTGTTTATAAACTCATGTTTACTATTTAACCCATAGATGGGACCCTAACAGGTACTACCACTCCAGGTGAGAGTGGACCAGGGAACAATGCTGATGAAGGGGTGCTCCACATTCCCCAAACCTCCAAAACTGGAACCTCACCATCAGATAGAGTTTAACGTCATTCCCAGGACATGTAGATCCTCAGCCACAGCCTTCTAGCACCCATATGATTTACCCATAGGTTGATGGATACCTATCCAGAGATGCTGATAGGTATGTGTCCTGCCTTCCTGATGTACAAAAATCTAAAAGGATGCAGTGAAATCATATCCATGCATCCCAATGTTTGTTTTTTTTCCTCCCTCTCCATTTCAAGCTAACTGTAAATACATTTCAATAGCTTCTTAGAAATGAATTACACAGAATAGATTACAAGGTAGGAGTTAGACGGCTTTAGTTGGAACCCATAAATTTTCCTGGCAACTCATTCAAAGCAAATATGTGCATCCCAACGCCACTAAAATAAAAAAGCTATTAGCATCACTGTCTATCCAAATGGTATTAGTACTATATGAAATGCAAATAGCCTCATCCAGGATTTGAACTCATCTATGTTCATTTCCTATGATGATAACCATTACACCATGTGCCTCCATTATATCATATAAGTAAAAAGTAAAGTCGTCGGGGCGGCCTAATGTCGTATCGGCCAGACAGCGAGGGAGTCTATCCCCTTTTCACTAGCGCTAGACCAAGGAGATTATTTTAGCATCTGAAGTGGAGCGCCACACCTACCATCAGCTCCTCACTTTACCGCACAGATACCTGTGCTACTCATTCGCTGAGTTGGCGAGGGCTGGTATCGAACCAAAACCTTGTGATTCCTAGCCGAACACTCTACCCACTGAGCTTTATTAACTTCTTTTGCAATTTAACAGATTTTGTCAGACTGTAAAGTTTTTAGTATATAAACTTTTTAAGTTTTAAAAAAAAAAAAATTTTTTTTTGTATGATAACTTGAAACTTGAGTAATTCATGAGTTTTGCAACAGCTTGTCACCGTGACAACACTTTGGAAGCAATGTTGCAGATGAATAAAGAATATTTGTTTACATTGCAATGTTGATAACGTTTTATTGGGAACTATCATACATAAATATTAGAGTGCTGAGTATGACACATCTGGTGGTGAGGCTACAGTTCTGGAGCCTTGGGAAGTGTGGAGTCACCTCCTCATTGCCATTATTTCTAGGTTCACTCAGACCCACAATGGTTTGGTTTGTTTGTTTGTTAAATTTTATGGCTTTTCAACTCTTATTGAGTTATTTTATGCTGAAGAAGTTTTGTTCCATACTTGATAGGCATTCAAAAAAAATTTTAACTCATTTTTTTTCTATTTAACCCATAGATGGGACCCTCACAGGTACTAACACTGAGTCAGAGTGGACTGAGAAGTAATGGCAATGAAAGGGTACTCCACACTCCCCAGAGCTCCAAAATTGGAACTTCACCATTAGATGCCATTTAATGTCATACTCATAGAAGACTCAGCCACTGCCTTCTAGAACCATATATGATAAGAAGGGTTGGGGTTTAGGGCAAATAGGGTTGGGACAATCATAGAGGTGCAAGGGCTTTACGTGACCAGCTGATTGATCGGAGGGGGCCTCTCCGACTACCTGTCTAGCCTAATTAAGGATCAAAGTGTAATGTTGCATGTCATGGACTGCTTATCTACCAAGATTCCATCCTTAAGCATTACAGGTCAACACCCATGGCCAACAGGTGGCCCCATTGAGAAATTGTAACCCTCTGCAGAGGTCAGTTAGTGTATTCTTACAGCCCCAGTCAATAGGGTGAATGGGGGGGGGTGAATTCTTACCCACTGCATATAATGGCATATGCTATGCCCCACTGACAGAGCAAGGACAAACCAAAGAGAGATGTCAAAGAAATGAACATCCAAAAATAAGCCACAAGTTCAACTTAAAATATTTTTACCCCAAGTGCAAAATATATCTGCATCTCTAGGGACTAACCCTCATATTTCACCCCTAGGAAAATAACCACCAAGGGTCCTGTGTTTAACAGTAGGTTGTTGTTGTTGTTTGCTTCTTCTAACCACCAAATGATCACTCTCCATCATCACCCCCCACCACACACACACACACACACACACACACACTATCATTATAGGCAGTGGACTATGAAACTCATAATTCATAAACAATAATTAATTAGAACCTTATGAGAAAATGTTAAATAACTTCAGTGGATTAAGAGCACTACTTAAAATCTATGTAAAATGAGAATGGCTTTTTGGCCTTGAAGTGATATGATGACTAAGATTTGTTTGTAAATGTATACATTGTATGTGCTTATATATATATTTTTCAATCTCCTCTTGAAAGCTGGTTTTGTTTATAGTTAAAATAGTGATCTCACCACTGACCTAAGTAGAAGCTTATTTCAAGTCGATTCAAGAGATTTGTTATTTTCAGACAAATTAACTTCTTGAAGAACTTAATAACTGAAGATATGTGTGCCACTCTACAAAGAAAAACACTTTTAATATTTTGGTCCTTAAAAAAAAAGAAAAAATGAAACTAAAATAAAGAAAGAAAAAGGAAAGAAAGAAAAATAAACAGTAAAATTTCATAATTATCCTTTTATAGAAGACAAACATTTTAGTTTCTTGTAAATCTGGTCATGAAGAGAAGTTTAAAGTTTCATATTTCAAGATTCTTTTGAAGTGATTTTAAGGTTAACTTGACTTCAAACTCAATTGTGGTGAATCATTCATATACCGTGTAACCAATAATTTCTGACCATTTTCGTTTGTTGGATTTTACAGCATGTCAATCTTTGTTGGGTTATTTTATGCCAAAGAAATTTTGTTCTATTCATGCTTGATGGGTATTCAATACTTTTGGATTTTACGGCATGTCAATCTTTGTTGGGTTATTTTATGCCAAAGACATTTTGTTCTATTCATGCTTGATGGGTATTCAATATTTTTGGATTTTACGGCATGTCAATCTTTGTTGGGTTATTTTATGCCAAAGACATTTTATTCTATTCATGCTTGATGGGTATTCAATACTTTTGGATTTTACAGCATGTCAATCTTTGTTGGGTTATTTTATGCCAAAGACTTTTTATTCTATTCATGCTTGATGGGTATTCAATACTTTTGGATTTTACGGCATGTCAATCTTTGTTGGGTTATTTTATGCCAAAGACATTTTGTTCTATTCATGCTTGATGGGTATTCAATACTTTTGGATTTTACGGCATGTCAATCTTTGTTGGGTTATTTTATGCCAAAGACATTTTATTCTATTCATGCTTGATGGGTATTCAAAATTTTTTTTTAGACTCATTTTTTTTCTATTTAACCCATAGATGGGACCCTAACAGCTGGTTGGTTGGATTTTACGGCATGTCAACCCTTGTTGGTTTATTTTATTTGTTCTATTCATGCTTGATGGGTATTCAGGATTTTTTTTAAAACTCATTTTTTTTATTTTATGGTTTTTGTGGCCATCCTTAGGCTTCAAGCAAGAGCATTCTCCAGCGGAGATCCCTTGTGTTAAGCAAAGCGTGATCCATAGTGAAGAAACCTTTGGTTGTAGGTCTATCCATCAATGTTGAATAACATGCAAATGAACGGCTGTCAATATCAGCAATTAAATAGTTAACTAACCATGTATTCAAGCTGTTGATTGGCTGGGGTTTAAACCATGTGACTTCAATGAGTCTATAAGTTAAAGTGGTGGATTCCAGCATTCTTTATATACAAAAAAAATGCAACAAACCCATAAATGGGACCCTAACAAGTACTACAATTTTGTGTTTGATTGGACCTGGAAGTAATGATGATGATGAAGGGGAACTCCACACTCCCCAGATATCCAGAATTGGATAACTTCACCACTAGATGTGTTTAACGTCATACCCAGGACACTATTAAATCTTAAATTATTTCCCAAAAAACTTGACATTGGGCTTTGATTTGTAGAACAATAGGATCTTTCCATCATAGACTCAAAACAAAATAGAATGGTCTGGAGGAAAGTTGAAGACACTAATAAAGTGAGTGGTGTTTTTTTTCTTTGAACAAGTGTCTGACTTTTTCCTTTTCTGTGAACTCAACATCTAGTTTTTGTCTCCAGCAATTTTTTACAAGACTGAGCAATGCGACAATATGGAGAAGTGATTATTATTAGAGATATTCAGGTGTTCTGTGAAGTGATTAGAAAGGTGCAGGTTAAAAGAAGTAGCCAAAGAAGAATGGTAAACTTGTTGGATGAGGCATAATTGTTGTAGACCTTAATTTTAATTCTTTTTCAGTTACCACAATGGTTTGGTTATTGTTTGATGGTATATCAACCCATGTTGGTTATTTAATGCTAAATCTTTTTTTTTTTTCATATATATGATTATGTAGGTTTTAACTTTCATTATTTTTTGTTTTAATAATAAGTTATGTAATTATTTTACCTCTAAAAATGTTTTTTTTTTAATTAAAATTAGAATTAGGGAAATAGATCACAAATTAGGACTGAGCCTATTCTAGTAGTGACCACCCCAAACAAAGTTTAACAGATTTGAATTCAGAGTTTTCCTTCTCCTAGACTAGTTGCCTAACCAAGGTTAAAAGAGCCCAGTCTGCCCTACTATTTACCCATAGCTGGAGGGAAAGTAGTTGGATTCATACCATTTCTAACAGTATTAGTGCTATGTGAACTGTAGCTTCGTCCAGGATTTGAACACGGGTCGACGAGTCCATTTCGCCACGTGCCTCCAGCAAGACCTTTAAAAATTAGATAATTTTCTAGAATTTCAGGTTGTATTATGCAATTATTTTATTTCTAAAAAATATATGTAGGGAGTAACAATACTTTTGGACCACCTTGTACATTCAAGTCTTTGTCGTTGCAAAATTCTTTGCCTTGTTTTTCTTCAAAGTTTGTTTTTGGCTTAATTTCATTTGAATTATTTGAATAACCACAGTGAAAGGAGATCTTCTTCATCTTATCCTATTGCCTTTCTTCTAAGTTCATCTTCTCACGGGTTTGCTATTGTGACACAAAGAAAGAAAGAAATGGTGAATGTGACTATGCATAAATCTTAGCACACAGGTTTTATACCGGCATTTACTTCTGTTTGGATTGAATTGGATTTTTGTTTTTTTGAGGTATCAACATTGTAGATCATTTCATGACAAATAGTGTGTTTAGTGGATTAGTCATTGAAGAAATTTGTTGAAGGATTTTAGGTTGTACAATGTTTTAATAAACTTCTGAAAGTATAGTGTAATTTTGAGCAATTTTTTTCTTTTGTATTCTTGGTACATGTTGGTAGAGATGCTGATAGGTACGCGTCCTGCGTACCTGATGCACAAAAATCTAAAGGGACTCAGTAAAATCATATCCATGCATCCCAGTGTTTTTCTTTTTTCTTCCCTCACCATTTCAAGCTAATTTTAAATATATTTCAATAGTTTCTTAGAAATGAATAACACAGGATAGGTTACAAGGTAGGTGTTAGATGGATTTAGTTGGGACCCATAAATTTTTCTGGGGACTCATTTAACTCTTAACATCCTATACCGCCTCATTCCACCCGGCCGGAAGTCACATTTATTTCCTAATCTACCTCAATTTATAGCCTTTGTTTAAATGTAATATTAAACTTAATTAGAAGTCTTTGATTTAAGGGAAATAACAGGTAACTTTAAATGAAAAAGCCATTTTTAGCCATTTTTGATAAATCCTTATAGGAATTGGGTTCTGGACTTAGAAAATTCTCAACAGGATGTTAAGAGTTAAAGCAAATATATGCATCCCAGGATGCACTAAATCAAAAAGTTATCAGCATCACTCTGTCCAGGATTTGAACTTGGGTTGCTAATTCCCTTTCCTAGGATGATAGCCGTTATGCTACTTTATATAATTTTGTTTTGAAAACAATTTAATTATAACTAAGCAGACATTCAATTAAACCTTTAACCAAAAGAGAAAAAAAAGGAAGTTACTCTTATAATTTTTAAAGTTAGACGGCTTTAGTTGGAACCTATAAATTTTCCCAGTGACTCATTCAAAGCAAATTTGTGCGTCCCAGGACACACTAAATCAAAAAACTATCAGTATCATTGTTTTGGGGACTATCTATAAGAATGAGAATTTTTTTTTTCTTTTTAAGATAACCTATTATTATTTGAGAGGTAGGTATATCTTTGAACAGCATACTTCTGCTGGGGCCTGAATCTAATTTTGACTTTTTCAAAAGCAATTTGAATGGGATATGCTATTTTCCAGGGAGAGAGTCTCTGTGTCATAGTGGATAACATTCTAGACTGTGACATCATAGTAAGCAAGTTCAAACTCCAGTCATGCTATTATGTTCACTTTCAGACTAATACTTTTGGGAAAGGTATGAACTACCTTATCTTACCAAGTATAGGTTGAATAGTATCACTACTGTTTTTCAAGGATGGCATTAGCATTAAATAAATCACAAAGGTTGATATGCCATTAAACAAAGAAACCAGCTTAACCTGGCCATGGCATGAGTGCAGTCCCTCTTGTGTATTCAGGGGTTCAAGATGCAACTGGTGACAAATTTCTTTGTACTGATAAGTGAATTAATTTTAAGCTTGCTCCCCAGATCTTCAGTACTGGAGCCTCACCATCGTAGCTCTGGGAGGTGACCTTAGGAAGTCTTAACTCTGGAGGTGACCTTATCCTCTGTAATATTGCAGATATAACTACAAGACATGCTATGGTTATGTAGTTGTGTGTTTATCACAAGTATTGATTTGATGAGCCTCATATGTAGAATGGGGTGGTGACTCAGGGGTAGAGTTTTGGCTTTGCATTCTGTGGTTGCTGGTTCGATCCACAGATCTTCAGTACTGAAGCCTCACCATTGTAGCTCTAGAACGTGACCTTGGGAAGTCATAGCTCTGGAAGTGATCTTGTCTTCTGTAATGTTACAGATGTAACTACAAGACATACTATAGTTATGTAGTTGTACGTTTATCATGACTAGTTGATTTGGCGAGCTTCAAATGTGGCGTGGGCTGGTGGCTCAGGTGTAGACTTTCAGCTCTGCATTCTGTGGTCACTGGTTTGATCTCTGTTGGGGGGAGATCACAGTATACACTGCTGATGAGACCTAATAGATTGAAACAGCTGTCCAGTGTTTCCACATGTGCCACACGTTGTTTGCCAAATTTGTTGGTCATGGTAATTTAATTTAATGGTAATTTAATTTTAAGTTTACCTTTTTACTCTTGCCTGTAAATTTGCATGGGAATAATGTAAAGTTTTACATAGCTTCTTTTTCAGCATGCTGTCCATTTTGTAATTAAATGTATCTTTCTATTCTAATTATATATCTGCCTTTTGTTTCTTTCTTCCTGTTATTGTAATAATACATAATTCTCATGTATAATTCAATGCACAGAAATATAAACACACATAATTTTACATTGATAATCCTACTTTGTAAAAAAACCATACTCACTGGCTGATTGATTTTAAGGACATGCCAACATGGTCTAACGTTATTTTATGCCTAGGGGTTAGGGAAAAACGTTCATTTTATGTTCATTTTTACATTTTTTGTGTAATTGTTAAAAGTTTTTTTTTGCACATAGTTCTATCAGATATGAATAATTTTTAAATAAATCTATTTTACCCATAGATAGGACCCTAATAATTACTACCACCTTTGGGTCAGAATGGATCTGAGAGTAATAGCAATGACGGTATAGTCTACACCAGTGTTTCTCAACTGGGGAGCATATGGCCTCTTGGGGACCATATAACCTTTTGGGATTCAGGCTAGCAAAAAATATTTAATCATAAAAATAGGATTTTTAAACATTGAATGGCTAAGGGGGGGGGGGGTACCATAGGTAAAAAAAAAAAAAAAAAAAAAGTTGAGAACCACTGTTCTACAATTGTTACATAATCTATGTGGTTGCATAGATTATTGTCAACCCCCTGTATTTCTGCAGGGATGGTCCCTTTCATATCACAGGCGGCCCTTTCCATGGAATATTACAGGTAAGGCAGAAAGCCCGCGAATCATATGAAGTCACATGAGAGCTAGTTAACTGATCAGTACTAGCTCAGACGTCAGGCAGGAGGCATGTCTTGCCTTAGCTGGGGCTCACTTGCAAATGTACGCTGGGTTTAGTTAGAGAAAGAAGTTTAGTTAAGAATAAAAGTCTTAAAGAAATAACATGGTGTTGTTGGTTGATGCATGTCTTGGCAAAAAGACAGGCCAAGAAGAAGAAAATGAATCAAAGATGAACAACCAACAGGAACCGAGGAATAGTAGTTAACATGGTGACTAGACATCACACGAGCGGCCAGAGAAGAAAATAAGTTATGCATCTATGCATCTCTCTGTGTACCTGTCTACATCTCTCTCTCCTCTCTCTATTAAAGAACTCATGGTTTATATACCGGCAACATATGGGTATATAACACAATCCCACGATCTCCAGAACTGGGGCCTTACCATAAGATGCAGTTTAGTGTCATGCCCAGGACACCCCATTTGGTGGAAGGACTTACCCCTCTGTAGGGGATACAATCAGCAAATTCTAAGTGCCAGGTCTTACCCCTCTGCAGTAGATAAAGAAAGTAAAGTTGGTGGAGTGGCCTATGGTTAGTATCAACCGGAGAGAGAGAGAGAGAGAGAGAGAGAGAGTCTATCCCCTTTTTGTTAGTGCTAGACCTGTGAGATTGTTTTCATTGAAGTGGAGTTCCACACCTATCATCAGCTCCCCACATTAGTGCACAGATCAGATTACCTAATCTGTGCAATTCATGCACCGTGTTATTGGGGAGGGTATCAAACCAAGATCCTTGCAATTCCAAAATGAAAATATGGACTCATCAATTTTGACGTACGAGGGTTCATCCAATGAACAACCCAAACAGTGGTTTGTTTATAGTAGTGAACGTTTATTTTGGACCATCCGCACTTTTTTGGCATAGTCGATAGGAAAGAATTGGCGCACAAGGAATGCCACAAACCCAATCAATAAATCATCAAGATTTTCAAATTCAGAATTTTCCTTCTTTTAGACGTTTCCTATCTAAGGTTAAAGAGCCCAGTTTGTCCTATTTTTCCTTCTTTCAGACTGGTTACCTATCTAAGGTTAAAGAGCCCAGTCTGCCCTACTATTTTTCTTTCTTTCAGACTGGTTACCTATCTAAGGTTAAAGAGCCCAGTCTGCCCTACTATTTTACCCATAGCTGGAGGGAGAATATATGGATTCATATCTTTCCCAAGGGTATTTGCACTATGTTAAATGCAAACAGCCTTGTCTAGGATTTGAACTCTGGTCCACAAGTCCATTTCCTACGACTAACCATTATGCCACGTGCCACCATACCTACCAACTGAGCTAAACAGAATATTTTAAGTCCCTGTCAGTAGCTAACTGAATTAATGGTAATGTGGATTTTACACTCCAGTACTGGGACTGTCTATTAATAGCTGTATCAATAGTATTGTTAAAAAGTATGGCAGTATTTATGGGAGAATCTAAGATGCAGGGTTTTTAATTGGATCAACACAAACTTGTTTTTTTGATTTTATTCTTCCTGTTGCTCATTCTATTCAGGTGCACACATTGAATAATATACAAAATGCAGGAAGACACAACTTCCATTTGAGGAACGATTTATATGCAGACAGACTCTACATATGCGCCAATGGCTGTAGGTACACATGTTTATTGAGAGAAAATACCGTTTCCTTTTGTGTATGTGTCTGGGTCGGCAACCAGCAACAAAGCCAGACATTGCCGTCTGTATGATTTGCTGGGAAAGAATGTTTTTCTTTCAGAATGTTAATGTCGTCTTACGTATTTTACTTTTAAAGTACCTCTTTCAACCTTGTTAAGGAAGTTCAGCATTATGTAGTCTACTTAGTTATTCAAAACTAGCAAGATCAATCAATGTTGTTAGGGTGGCTTCTTATAGATTATATACACTTCCAATCAGAAAGAAAATCTTAAATAGTCATTTGGCTATTATAAATTCATTTTGCCTGGTAACTCAATAAATACCCAAATGACGGTTTGTTAAGTTTTTCTTTCTTATTGAAAGTGTAGATATTGCTCTGTATATAATTAATTTATTAAATATCTCACATTGAGCTCTCTTAGGGGTTTACAATAACCCTTAAATAAAAATAAAAAAAGGTCTGCACTCTGGAGGGAAGTCTGAATGTGTTTTGTCTTTGTAAATTTTGTCAGCTTGAATACAGGGTATGTATTCACCCAACTCTTCCATTACAAGCGGGATGTGACACAAAGTCAATTTTAAGCAGAATACTGCTGATTTGAATTCAGAGTTTTCCTTTTCCTAGATTGGTTACCTAACCAAGGCTAAAGAACCCAGTCTGACCTACTATTTATCCATAGCTTGAATACAGGGTATATATTTACCCAACTGCTCCATCACAAGCAGGATGTGACAAGGTAAATTTTAAGCAGAGTACTGCTGGTTTGAATTCAGAGTTCTCCTTCTGTTAGATTGGGATTTGAATTCAGATTACCAATTCCATTTCCTACAACAATAGTTCTTTATAAGCTTAGACGAACAAGACCTGCAGCACTCTGCTGGAGAAGCAAGGACAAACTCATAAGCGACATCCTCCTGTGGAAACCAGCACATGGACATGCTAATGTGGGCTGCCCGGCAAGGACCTACATTGCACGGATACTGCACAGAGGACCTCCCGGGGACAATGAATGATAGAAAAGGTTGGCGAGAGATTGTCATGGATATCTATGCTAATTGTGCAACATGATGATGATGATGTAAGCTTAAATACAAGTTATTTGAGAGTCAGGGAACTAATGGATCAAAGACAAAGAAAACTCAAACTCATTTTTTATTTTTTCTGTAAGATTGGTTTGTTTGATTTGTTTTACGGCATATCAACCTCGGTGAGTCATTTAATGCCGACAAAGTTATGAAATAAATTCATTCTCAATGCATAATACAATATTGTTTATAAACTCATGTTTTTCTATTCAACCCATAGATGGGACCCTAACAGGTACTACCACTCCGGGTCAGAGTGGACCAGGGAGAAATGGTGATGAAGGGGTGTTCCACATTCCCCAAGCCTCCAGAACTGGAACCTCGCCATCAGATAGAGTTTAACGTCATTCCTAGGACATATAGACCCTCAGCCACCACCTTCTAGCACCCATATGATAAGAAAGATTGGCGGTTGCCATAAGGGCAATAGGGTTGGGGCAATCATATAGGTGCTAGGGCTTGACGTGGCCAGCCGATTGATCGAAGGGAGCCTCTCTGACCGCCCGTCTAGCCCAAGAAAAGCCTAAAGTGGAATATTGCAAGTCATGGACTGCTCAGCCACCTGGGTTCTATCCTTAAGCATCATGGGCCGCCACCCACGGCCAACAGGTGGCCCCATTGGGGGGAGTCTTACCCCTCTGCAGAGGTGCAGTCAGTACATTCTAACCCCCCAGCCAACAGGGCGGTTTTCTGTCAGAATACAATGGAATATACAACTGAATAATTTTCTAAAGTTTTACTTTGTTCCTTTGTGTTTGATCCTTGGAGACTACATAAGTATGCCATGGAGGGAAACAGTCACAATGGTGGCTGGTCTCATACTACAAATACATTCTGTACTCTTGGCTAAAAAAGCTAAGCTGTTCTTCCATACAACTTGCCAGAAGTTATGTAGTCTCCAAGGATCAAACACACAAAGAAATGAAGTGAAACTTTAGAAATGGCCATCTCTGGTTACATAATCACAACTGAATAAGTATCAATATAGCAGCAATAAACCTATTCAGTATTTAGAAATGTCACCACGCAGTAGCAGTATGTATGCCATGGGCAGGATGTGACACAAGATCAGTTTGTTAAGCAGAGTACAGCTGGTTTGAATTTAGTTTTCCATCATTTTAATAGTATCATTATTTTCTTTTCCATCATGATTTTTTTCCAGTTTTAAACCTAAATAACAAGACAAAATATCATAAAATGAAATAGATTGTTCAATACACATACTTTTTTCATGGTAAATTTCAAAATTAAAAAAAAAAACAAAAAAAAAAAAACTGTAAAACACTGTGTAATATGAAATGGAAAAACCAAAAATTGTAGATGAATTGTAGTAAAGTTACAATGATTTTTGGAATGACGTATGAAAAGCTAACTGTCGATTTCTGATTGATCAGCACAGCAAGGAAGAGAGTGAGAGAAAAAGAAAATGAGTTGTCAGTCTAAGCTGAATGTTGGAAGAGAACAGATACAAGACGCATGCCTGTTCTCCAAGGCATTTTTACCTGGGGGTAAATAAAATATAAGCTAAAAAAAACAAAAAAAAACAAAAAAAAACGAACATCTTGTGTTGTTATTAAAAACTAAGCAATGACCCTATACGAGACATCCTCAAGATGACCCAAGTAATTTCCAGACTCAAAGAACAGCAAGAATGCCATCCAGCCCAACAACAGATCAAACAATAGACACAGACAGACCCAACTATATCTAGCTAAGAGAATAATTGAACAGTAAGAAGATAAGTATAGCAGTATTACCATTATAACGTCATCACTCCTTTCAAATAGATCCCAAAATGCTACAACTGAAGAAAACCGAAATCTTCCAAATTGAAGAGCTTTTTTAACAAAAAGCTAAAACTAAATGGACCCCAGGAGAAATTTCTTAAGTCCATTATTTTTAGCATTTTTTAAATGACAAAAGCTATCTTGGTTCAGACATGACACACCCTCAAAAGCCATCCTGTAAGCTGGTACTGTGGAGAGAGGATGAATCCATTAGGAGTAACACAAGAACTGGATGGAGTTGACCTTCCTGGATCTTCTCTTGACAGTTACTAAACAAACAACTTGGGGGAAGAGTTGTTTGTCTTTTCGCTCCTTGTACCCCCTCCCCTCAAATGACTCCTAAGTTGTGGGACAGATGATAAAAAAAATCAAAATATTTTATGTTCTATCACTTTTGTAATTCGGTTATTTTTTTAATAATAAAATCAATTCTGTGAATAGGAAATGATTTAATATGGAGTCTAATGGCTACCTTTGGCAGTAGTGGTTGGCTGGATTTTACGGCATGTCAACCCTTGTTGGGTTATTTTATGCCAAAGATGTTTTGTTTTATTCATACTTGACATTCTTTTTATTTAAACTCAATTTTTTTTTTAAACAACTTTTTAAAACTCTTTTTTTCTATTTAATTCAGAGATGGGACCCTAATAGATATTACCACTCTGGCTTAGAGTGGACCTGGGAGTAATGGCAATGAAGGGGTATTCCACACTCCCCAGAGCTACAGAATTGGAACCTCACCATTAGATGCAGTTTAACATCATACCCTGGACACTGGCAACATTGGTGTGTTTGGTGGCAGCGAAGATATTTAGTTGAGTTCCCACTCACCAAGGACCAAATTTAGCATATCCATGATATACTAACACTGAACACAATGGAAGGAAAGACAAGAATAGCTCATTTATACAATATACAAAGAAGTGGTATTAAGAAGAATGAATACACAAACATATTCTAATGGCTAAAACTATACACACATTGTTCAATGAACAAGCAGTATGTGAAAGGAGTACAAAATAGAATAATGGTTACTTAATGAGTGTAGATTATATATACTAGCAAATATATGCACCCTCTGGGTGCAAGTATCTAAGTTTTAATATAATAAAATATATTAAATTAGAAAGGCTAATGAAACTAAATAATGCAGATAAAACGATTTAAAACAAAGGGGGGTATAATTGAAAATAAAACAACTGAAACTTACTCTTCCATCACTCTCGTCTTTCATTGTTATTTTTTCTAATTTAAGTATTTAGTTAAAAGAGGAAGTAAAGAATAAAAATAATGAATTTCATTTAAGATTTATTGAAGAGATTTTTGCTTATATTCATTAAAATAAAACCAAACAGTTAGAAATCAATAATACTAAGCACATATTTATTAAATTCGATTTTTTTATATCAATATGCAAATTAGCCTTCCCGTTCACACTGTAAACCGCTATTTTGTTGTATATATAAACATAATTGTATGTTGTTAGTATGTAGATATGGTTAACAGTATTAATAATGTAAAACAATTTTATTAATAATAGAGGTTAAAATAAAAATAAAATCATTGAGAATGTGATGTCAATAACTAAGGGAATAGTAACTTGAGTAGTGATATAGTTTCGGTTACAGATAGCAAAGCACACAATCTCCATTATAATAAGATATTTATCAACCCTTCTTCACGAGCAGGATGTGACACAAGGTCAATTTCTTAAGTGGAGTTTAACAGGTGTGAATTCAGAGTTTTCCTTCTAGACTGGTTACCTAGCCAAAGTTAAAGAACCAAGTCTGTCCTACTATTTACCCATAGCTGGAGAGAGAGAGAGTAGTTAGATTCATACCTTTCCCAAGGGTATTAGGGCTACATCATCCAGGATTTGAACTTGGGTCGAGGAGTCCATTTCCTATGACTAAGCATTACACCATGCACCTGAGTGTAGATAATAGAACCACGTAGCTTTACTGTTCCTGACAGGGTCTGAGAATGTGTCTACTTTTCAAAGAACAGGGACAAAAAGAGAAGGGGATTTTAGGACTGAGATGTGACCCACTATGAAACCTCTAATGAACATGCCAATTCTCTAAAGGAGAATTATTTATTGTATCCCAACATCAGCATTTAAGAAATAATGATCGATAGATTAAGTATAGAGTCAATTTACTAAAATTGACAACAACACATTAAAATAAGATAAACAGAATTTGTTAGTTTTGCTACAGGTTTAAATTATAAATTGGGCACATACTTGTAGCGATTATCTACCCCTGTTTGGTCCAGAAGAGTTATCTCCTCTGGTTGAAGGTTTTCTACCGTTAGGGGGTTTAATCAGGAAACTGCAAAGTTTTAGTTCTTTTTTCTCTGGGACAGCAAACAAGACATGGGTTAGACATTTGCATCGACACCTTTTATGTGAGGGGCTTCGCCTCCCAGCTTAAGTAAGTGACATAACTTCTGGACTCCATTTCTGCGTGGCTATCTATATACTATCTTTATACACGTCTATTATTGTGTTCTTTATGTATCTGCTTTGTATACCTACCTCGTAATTTTTTTGCTAATTATATATAAAACATAAAGGTACACATATTAACCTTCTCGAGTTTCACAATAAGGATCGTCAGGGTTAAATCCACTGGATTAATCAAGATATTGATTAATTGCAGTCGATTTATCTTGATTAATCCAGTGGATTTAAGCCTGAAGATCCTTATGGTGAAACTCGAGTAGGTTAATACCGTGTACCTTTATGTTAATAAATTTGCTCTACTAACGTATTGTGCACTTTATATTTGTTATATCGCTGCCTTATCATTGTGAAACTTGAATCAACTAACCACTGTGACCATTTTCACTGGTAAGTCACTTTTTCCACAAATACCATTATATATATATATATATAGATAGATAGATAGATAGAGATAGAGAGAGAGAGAGAGAGAACAAATTGTCTAATCAAATTAAAAACAGCACTAGCATACAAAATTTAAAGATTAATTTGGATGATTTCAGAAAAAAATGCTATGAATAATTTAAGAGGGCATTTTTGAGAACAATTGGATGAATTACTCAGAATTTGATATGTATATAGAATGTATTAATATAAGTTTTGTGCAAAGATTTTTTAAAAAGTTGATATGAGAAGATAGAAAAAAAAGAGGAGATGCTCAAGGAGGCATAACAAACAAATGAATAAATAAATAAATAAACTATCTAAATATATAATATAAATAACTGTATATCTAAATACATATGCTATGAGTAGGATGTGACCCAAGGTGGTTTGAAGTCAGTTTTCTTTCTAGACCAGTTGCTTCACCCAGGACTGGTACTATGGTCTTATGCCCCCCCCCCAATCTATTATATGGGGCCCTCACTCTACTACATGACAATTTTCATAAAGTAGTATTCATATAAAATATATGAACCTCTACAACATGTCAATTTTCATAAACTAATATTGATAGAATATATATATATGAAACCTACTCTTCTGGGGGCCTCCAAGCAGGTTCATTACTCCCCACCCCGTGTGTTTTGTGTGTAGTAAGAGCTGGCACTGGTCTTACCAAGGCTAAGAATCCAGTATGCCCAGTTATTTACCAATATCTGGAAGGATAAGAGAGATAGATTCATGACTTTTCCAAGAGTATTAGTATAAAGAGAAATGCTAACATTCCCATTCAGTATTTGAACTGGAGTTGCCAATTACATTTCATACAATAACCATTACATGTGAATCAAAATAATTTAACAAATAAAAAGCATTTGTACATGATATGAACTGAAATTGAAAAATCATTGATTAAAGTGAAGTATCTGTTCATCTACCTCAACTTCTTGTCACGGTCACTAAATTGACTTGTTAGCTATACTTAATTTTTTATACAAGTATTTTTTGTTACCAATTTAACTACCACCACAATATCTTAGAATAATTAAGTAGATTTTTATAAATCCCATTTTATCAGTTGCTGTTGACCCTTAAATTCATTGCTGAATTAAGATAAAGTTAAAATGGATAAAGGAATCAGAGCCCATGTACTAACCTTATAGTTGGATTACTGCTGTTGGTCAAAGAGGCAACACAGAATTTTTCTAAGACACTGTGTGTCCATTTCTTTGTGTTTCAATATCTATTGAAATATGTTAGTTATCTTTTATTGAATGTTATCTATTTCTTCTTTGTACAGTTTTCACAGTGTTTATCAAATAAACTTGATAACATCATCAGTATGAAGGTGTTAGCTTTTGTTTCCATACAGATCAGTGGCAGCTACATGCCACACACACACACACACACACACACACACACACAAAGAACCCCCCAAACCCCCCCCAAAAAAAAAACAAAGTCTTGGAGATTTCAATGCTGGAGAAGCATCTCCTTATGACATCAATGGATAGGTTTGAGTAGTCTGATGACTTTATGACACTGGTCATGAGAACTAGGCAATTTTTAGTCCATGCCTACATATTCATGTGTGGGAGGCCCTCTCATATATTACACACAAGCAATACAGTTAAATATAGACTCCTCAATGGAGAAATGAGCTATTTGGATTCAGTTTGCAATTAGAGTTTTTTTTTTAAATAATGAGCTCGTGATAAGGGGTCCTAATTTACTTAGTTCCTAATAATGAAACTTATAAATACATAAGTTCTATATGAAACAACCTATACTGCTACTCAATTAGTAACTGTATACTTGTACTTTATCTGATTTAGAGTTAGAAGATCAACAACCTTATGATTTTAATGATCACATTAGGTTTTGTTTTTTTTTTTTGTTTGTTTTTGTCTGGTGTGCCATTTTCATAAATGACAGTGTAGGCAAAATGCATAGTTTTGGTTTTCAGGTCTTACTTGATATTCTATTTACCAATGCTATCAGATTCAGAATTTTGCATCAAGGATAAATATCCCCCACCCCACCCCCACCCGCAAATAAAAACAGGCAAAAAGGATCTCAAAGACACAGGATTAAAAGGTCCATTAACCACACAATTTTTTGTCCTATTCATAACATTTCTCTACCTTCTCATACTTTCACACACACATGCACATATATATATGCGGAGACATGTCTCTGCATGTGTGTGTATATATATATATATATATATATATATATACACACACACACACACGTACACATACATGTAGAAACATATTCTCATACATATATACATGCACACACACACACATATATATATATATATACACATACATACATACACATATATATACATGCAGACATACATGTATATATACATACACGTGTATGTGTATACATATATACACATACAGACTCCACACACATACACATGAATATATATATACACAGATACATACTTTATGTATGCACACAGTTTATACTTGTCACTTCTCCCTTTCAGATCTCACTTTTTAAGTAACAAAATTTTTTATCCGTCTCAAAAATCATCCTTCCCACTTCTTTTCCTCTTTCTCTCTCTCTCAATATATCAATTTTTCTTTGTTTTCTCACTAATCTATTTTTCTCACTTTCTTTTTTATTATTTTTCTCGCTAACTTTTCTTTTTATTATTATTTAAGCCTTCCCTTTTTCCTCTATTTCTTTTTCTTCATTCTTTCTTGCTCCAAATTTTCTGTCTTTTTTCCCTCCCTATCTCCTTTTCAAATTATCTCCCTTTACTTCCACAGCACAAGCCTCTTTTTCATTTTTGCCTTGTTTATGTTTTTCTACCCTAATATATAAAATGCCAGTCTTATTTAAAGAGATGTGTCTGCTGCTATTGTTTAAATGCCAAACTCACCATCCATTGTTGTTGAAATCATTTTTTAATTATTCCCTACATTTTTTTCTGTCTCACATTTAATTTGTTGTCACTCTCTAATAAGAGGCACACGTGGCATAATAGCTGTCATTATAGGAAATGGACCCAGTGACCAGAGTTCAAATCCTAGATACAGCTGTTTGCATTTCACTTTGCAATAATGCCCTTAGGAAAGATAAGAATCAATCTCTCCCCCCCCCCACCAGTTCTATCTAAATAATAGGGCAGACTGTACTGTAACGTTGTAGCTAGGTTGATTGGATTTAGGGCATATCGTTAGGTTATTTTATGCCAACAACATTTTGTTTTATTCATTATTGTTGGGTATTTAATTTCTATTTTTAACACATTTAATACTGATTTTTTTTACCTATTTAACTTATAGATTAGTCCCTAACAGGTTCTACCACTCCAAGTCAGGGTGGACCTGGGAGTAATGGCGATAAAGGGGTACTCAATATTCCCCAGAGTTTTAGAATTGGAACTTCACTACTAGATGCAGTTTAATGTCATACCCAGGACCCTCAGCCACCGCCTTCTAGCACATATGATAAAAAGGGCAATAGGGTTGGGACAATCATATAGGTGCTAGAGCTGGACTTGACCAGCCAATTGATTGGAAGGAGCCTCTCCAACCGCCCGTCTAACCTAAGTAAGGGCCAAAGTGGACTGTTGCTCAGCCACCAGGATTCCATCCTTAAGCACAATGGGGCACCACCCGTGGCCAACATGTGGTCCCATTGGGAGAATTTTACCTCACTGCAGAGGTGCAGCTGGTGTATTCTACAGCCCCAACAGACAGGGCGGGTTGTAGATAGGCAAATTTGACTAGAAGAAAAACTGAATCCAAATGTGCTACCAATGTACTGGTGTAGCAGGATAATTTGCTGCACTGAGTCAGGTCAGGGATTGGGGATCGTCCCTTGCTACTGGTACCATGTAACCCAGTACCACCTGTCATGCAATGTAGTCTAATTTGGGAACTTACGCTTTAAGAGTTCAAATTGAGCCATAACACCACAGAAGTTATCAAAAATATCTATTATTTGAAAAGTAAAGATGCTCTTTATCACAGTAGAATAACCAGATGGTTCAAGAAATTTTGTTCGTTTTGCAAGAAACTCAAATGATCAGGTAAGGTCAAGTAGATTCCAAGGCTTTGCTCAAAGCCATAGAGGCAAATCTGGCAAATTTGCAATTAGAGAGCATCAGGAGAATTCAGCATTTCACAGTCTACTGTGGATGATTATCTATACGACTTTGGCAAAAGTATCCGGAGCTGCAGAATTGTGCATCACGTTACCAAAATATTGCAAAACTTTTAACTCACCCTAGTAGACTTAGTTACTTGAAACTATATCATTGCTAGAAAAAAAGAAAAAAAAAAAAAAAAAAAAAAAAAAAGACACTTTAGCATTGAGGGGCTTAACAGGAATTGACATGCTATAAAACCATATAACTGTGTAAATAAATTATTATTAACAAAGTGATATAATTATTTGAAACCATATAATTGTGTATAAATTATTAGTAATTAAGTATAGTTACTTGAAACTATAATTGTTTACAAATTAAACCAGATATAACTGCTTAACAAAAAAAATTTACAAAAAGAGAGAGAAGAGGACAAAAACAGAGAGAGAAGAGGACAAAAACAGAGAGAGAAGAGGACAAAAACAGAGAGAGAAGAGGACAAAAACAGAGAGAGAAGAGGACAAAAACAGAGAGAGAAGAGGACAAAAACAGAGAGAGAAGAGGACAAAAACAGAGAAAGAAGAGGACAAAAACAGAGAAAGAAGAGGACAAAAACAGAGAAAGAAGAGGACAAAAAGAGAGAGCAGGAAAAACGGAGACTTCAGCATTGAGTGATCCAACATGAATTGATATGCCAAATATACTTTCTTGTTACTTTAAATATCCCAATTTGAAGATTTGGTACTAGTTCAATTTGAAGGTCCAAAGAGAAATGCAGCTGACATGACACTTACATGTGTTCTTTCCATAGAAAGTCAGCAGTTTCTGTGTTTTCACATTATACTGATTTTTTTTTATCTGGAGTTATTTTAGATTAATTTAGACACAAACAATGAAACAAATTTAATCCAATAAAAATCAATTTAAAGCAAAAACAAATGATAGACAATCTATCTATACATATCTAAAGGGCAGTTGGTGTATATGTATGTTTGGATGAAACTACAAAATTAAAAAAATTACCAACAAAGTAAATATATATATATATATATATATATATATATATATATATATATATATATACATACATACATACATACATACATACATTAAATGGTAACGGTTCCTGTTTTTTGTGCAAAAATTATGAAGATATGATTTATATTCGAAGATATTTAAAAAAAATAAAATATACATAGAAACAGCATTGTAATTCTACTTAAAAATGTCCAGCATTTGTGTATCTCAAAAGTAAATAAATCAATACACCAAATTTTTTTGTAGCGCCTCCCTGTACCCAGGCAATGATGTGTAACTACTTCTAGTACATATATAAAGGGAAGTAGGTGTGTATGTATGTATGTCCGGATGTAACTATGAAAATAAAACAATAACAAAGTAAATATATATAAACATTAAATATCACTTGTTCTTGCTTTTTATGCAAAGATTATGACAATTTCATTTATATTCGAAGGTATTTAAAAATTAAAATAGAAATAGCATTGAAATTCTACTTAAAAATCTCAAAGTAAACAAATCAATATACTAGGTATTTGTTTTGCCTCTTTCCAGTCAACACTGGGTAGCCGCTTCTAGTGTAATATTATTCACTTAAATTTATTCAGTTAAAATGGATGAATGAACACCACACATTACTTTTATCTTTTTATTTATAGTTTTTCTACATACATACACCCCCCCCCATCCAAGTTAGTATAAGCACATGAAAGTGGGTCCACAGAATTTTCTATATTTATGTCATGTTCATATTTATCCATCTATATCATCATCAGGTCACACCGACAGCATGAATACCTATAACTCTCACCAACCATCCCTATCGGGTTGACACCTGGCAGGTCTTCCACATGGCATCCAGAATCTGCACAGAGCTGGTCGGCCTATGGTTGGTTGGTTTGGTTGTTTTCTTTTACGGCATATCAACCATTTTTAGGTCATTCAAATGCTGAACCAAGTTATTTTGATATCCGGTTGTTTACAGTACATCCCCCCCATCCAAGTTAGTATAAGCACATGAAAGTGGGTCCACAGAATCTTCTATATTTATGTCATGTTCATATTTATCTATCTATATCATCATCATTCAATGCCGAACTAAGTCATTTTGATATCCAGTTGCTTACGGTACCTGATGTTACTTAAATGGTCACTTATTTAAGTTTTGAACTGACTCATAGCTGCGGGAACTGGTGCTTTCAACGTGACCTGACTGTAAGCTGGTTGGCCTATACTGGGGCATCCGTGTGTAAATGTCCACAGGAGAATATCACTTATGAGTTCGTCCTTGTTTATCCAGCTGTGTCCAGCATGTCTTGTTCATCTTGCTTGGATGGTTTGTGTGATTGGCGGCAAGTAGACATACAGTTACTTTTTGTGTGGTACTATTTCAAAGATTTGTTTAAGACAGCATGCATTATCCTTATGTAGTTCCCATATCAGAATTATTTCATCAAAATACATTGTCTCTTATGTTTTTTTGTGTTTTTCCTTGCGCATCACTGGGTAACCCTACTAGTTTGTTATGAAAAATAAAAAATTAAAAAATAAAAATAACAAATGAATATATAGACCAGGGATCACCAAAATTTTTTCACATTGGGCCAGATAATTGAAAAAAATAATGGGTGCAGGCCACATTATTGGGTTCAACACTTGTTAGCCAGAACGAAAGCTCTGAGAAAAAGTTGTAAAATAAAATTTATCTTTCCATGTTATATTTATGGATAAGTGGTGTAAGATGCACAAAAATAAATTTAACCAACATATTTATTTTCAAAATATTATCAAAAACATTACAAATTCATGTACCGTTGGTGGACCTGATAAAATGCCTTAGCAAGCCGGATCTGGCCCACGGGCCGCAGTTTGGTGACCCCTGGTATAAACTGTTAAAATGTATAGAATACACGGAGACATGTCTGCAGAGCAACCAGTGATGCATTTTTAGTTCAGAGGTAGATCAAAAATAGGTAATGAGTTACTCATCTGTAACGGTTATTGTCATAGGAAATGGACAGAGCAAGTAGAGTTCAAATCCTGGACAAGTTTGTTTGCATTTCACTAAGCTAACACCCTTGGGAAAGGTATGAATGTAATTATTCTCCTTCCAGAGTGAGCTCTTTAACCTTTATATGACAACTGGTCTTGAGAAGGAAAATTTTTAATTTAAATGTGTTAAATTAACCTTGTGTTGCATTCTTCCCCTAGTGGAGGGGTTGGTTAAATAGCATTCCCAGTTGATTTTTTTTTATTTGAAGTTATTGTTATTTAATCCCATTAGTTATATAGATCTATGTAAATAGAGTTCAAAACTGTTTGAATTATGCAAATATCACTAGTGGTTCAAAAAGTTTTCAGTATTTAAAGCAAAACAAAGTAGCGTCTAAAATTTAGTCTTGAAAAAAATTCATATTTTGCATTTTCGGCTGTTCAAAACAAAATACTGTTTTAACTAGCTGTAAAAAATAATTCTATGGATAAAAACGCATACAAATTACATATTTAGGATCATTTTATTTCATTTCCAACCATATAAATATTTTTAAGATTGGACCAGAAATATTTGAGAAATTGCAAGTTAAACTGATTAAGTTGCAGAGATGCTGATAGGTACACATCCTGAGTCACTGATGCATAAAAAAATCTAAAAGAACACAGAAAAATCATATCCATGCATCCCAGTGTTTTTTTGTTTTTTTTCTTTCCCTACCATTTTCAGCTAACAATAAATACATTTCAATATTTTCTTGGAAACGAATTACACTGTATGGGGTACAAGGTAGGGGTTAGACAGCTTTAGTTGTTCATAAATAAAAACTCTATAATTTATCAAAAAACTTTAGTTGGGACCCATCAAATTTCCAGGGAACTCATTCAAATCAAATACATGTGTCCCAGGACCCACTGAATTAAGAAGCTCTCAGCATCACTGAAGTTGCAAATTTGTCAATGTCTCTGGATTTGAGCAAAACTCCTGGCAATGTTAGTTTAAATACATACATTAAAAGTAGGTGGATTTAGGTCACCTGCTTTGATTGTGAGTTGCTTTATTCTTATTTCAGATGTTTATTATAAGAATTTTACTTTGCAATGTATTTTTGTGGGTGGATATGTTGTGTGAAGGGACCACAGTTTATCTTATTAGTGAACATGGATGTGTTTGTGGTGTAATGGTTATCATCATAGCAAATGAAAACGGTATAACGGAGTTCAAATCCCTGAGTAAAAAACTTTTAATGAATAAAATAAAATAAAATTATTAAGGAAAAATCCCACTCTGACTAAAGAGATCCGAATCATCACTTGTTAAATCAGTTTCATTATTGGCAGACCCTCGTATACAGATATCTTTCTTTGAAGCTGTGCCCTCATTCCATTAAAAAGAAAGGCTGGGAATAGTGGCCATATTAAGCCTTTTATTATTTGATCTTCACCTCAAAATATCAACAAAATTTGTTGCTTTTACACTCCTTCACTTCTTTTCTATCATTTCTTCCTTTCTCGTACATCTTTCTTCCTTTCTGTCATACATGTTCCTTCCTTCCCATCATACATCTTTCTTCCTGTCATACATATTCCTTCCTTTCTGTAATACATCTTTCCTTCCTTCCATATATCTTTCTTTTTTCTTCCTTCAGAAAATATTTGGCATTATTTTGTTTTCTGATTGATCTTCTGTTTAACCAAGGGGAGGGGGTGTATAAATGGTCTGTTGGAATATTTTGGTGTTATAAGGCATGCTGGAATCTTCCACTAATTTATAGACTTGGTGTTGGCATGTGGATTAAACCCAGCCAATGAACAGCTCAAATATGTGGTTAGTTGACTATTTAATCGCCGATATTGAAGACCGTTCATTTGCACATATTCGACATTGCCGAACGGACCTACAACCAAGAACTTTGCTCAACTGAAGAATTCTAATCAACACTAAGAGACACCAAGGAAGAACCAAAAGGATTATTCACTAAAGATCAGCCTCTGCTTAACACAAGGGATCTCCACTGTAAAGTGCTCTCACTTGAAGCCTAAAAATGGCCACAAAAAGCATGACATGGTCAATAGTTTGTTTCAATTAGCATTACATTTACAAAGCTCCTGCTGCTACTGCAGTCAATGGTTTAAGAAACAGGAAGTGATTGATTTCAACATCATGCCAATCTGTCTGAGGTTATTTAATGCATAAGATACATACATTGTACAGGATGGACTGAAAATCATGTCACCCCCTAGATATTTTTTTCAGAGATAAAATAATTACATAACTTATTAAAACAAAAAATAATGAATGTTAAAACAATATGTAAGGGGTGACAAGACTTTCGGACCACCCTGTATGTTAATTACAGTTTTGGCTAAGTTATATATCAAGTATTTCTATTTAATACGAATAATTTATACACAATTATATGGTTTCAAATATTTCTATCCCACTGGTTTACAAAAAAATATTTTTTGTCTGAGGCAAGAATGTGGATAAGTGTTTTTTACTAATTTGGGTGTGCTGAATTCAAATTGATAAACAGTTTTGCTCTATCACCTCTAGTTTTCCGTCTTTTAAATAGTCTCATTTTAGTATATACAGAGTATATACATGCTTATTTCAACAGTTGCAGCAGCTTATTATAGATGAAACAGGATAGATAAAGAACATTGACGGAATAAATATACTTGGATGGCACAATTACACATAGTACCGCAGACAGTTAGAAGTGTGTTTTCTTAGATGATCTGTTGTATTTTTGCCTCCGGGATATCACACAAGAGCATCCAGCAGAAGTTTCCCATCATGCCGGGGTTCCACTAGCCTTGGTAGTTGCTCTCCATCTTCGTAATGTCTTGGAATCTTTCTCCATGCTCATCACTCACTGCTTCAAGGTTTGGAGGGAAGAAGTTGAGGTGGGAATGAAGAAAATGAATTTTGAGTGACATTCGACATCCCATATCCTTATAAGTCTTTAGCAATTTCTCAATACAGGCTTGGTAATTTGGTACGAGTGTGTTACCAAGGAAGCCACTACAGACGGACTTAAATGCTTCCCATGCTCTCAGTTCCTTTAATGTAAGAAGCTCCTCAAAATCAGTATCTTTCAGCACTTCTCGGATCTGAGGTCCGACAAAGATGCCCTCTTTGAGCTTAGCAGCACCGAGACCTGGGAACACAGTACACAAGTGTTAGAAGGCAGCACCATTTTTGTCCATGGCCTTCACGAAATTCTTCTTCAAACCAAGCTTGTGAAGAGGAGGAAGAAGCACCTTATTCATGTCAACCAGAGGATTCTCTTTGACGCTGTGATCGCTGTTGATTGAGACATGTTGGCTATGCTTAACTGCCAAAATCCGTCTTGATATATATATATATATATATATATATATATATATAATGTAATGCTATCACTTACATTTATTGCATAACTAAAAAAGAATACATAAGTCACATAATATTAGAAATTAACCCTGAATGCATATACACCTTTATGTACAGTATGTGTACAAAATGTACAGTATGCATATCTAAAAAAACTAGAGGTGATGAGTAAAAACGGATTTCAAATCTGAATTCAGCACCTCCTAATTAGGTTAAAATAGCTATTTTTGTGCTTGCCTCAACTTCTTTGTAAACCAGTGTTATTTATTTGTGATTAGATGGTTTCAAGTAACTATTTATATTTAATAATAATCATTTGGTTTGGTTTCTTTGTTTAATGGCATATCAACCTTCATGGGTTATTTAATGTCAAAGCCATCCTTATAAAACAGTATTTGTACTATTTAACCCGTAGCTGGAGGAATGAGGTGGTCCATACCCTTCCCAAAGGTATTAATCTGAAAATGAACATAATAGTACGAATGGACTTTGAACTCGCTTACTATGATGTCATAGTCCAGCACTTTAGCCACTATATGACAGAAACTCCCCCCTATATGATCTAGAGTATTTTTATCTAATACTAATAATTTTCAAACAAATTTGACCCATAGATGGGACTCTAACAGGTACTACCACTCAGGTCAAAGTGGACCTGGGAGTAATGGCAATGAAGGGGTACTCCACACTTTTCAGAGTTCCTGAACTGGATCCTCACTACCAAATGCATTTTACTGTCCAGCTCAAAATACCCTTTTGGGGGGGGGGGTAGCTTTCTGAAGGGGACACGGTTAGTGTATTCAAAGCCCTACTGACAGGGCAGGAATTGGTTAAAGAATAAATAACCACACATACATCATCAATGTAAATGTTTTGAAAAAATGATACCATAACAGTGATGCTGATAGTTTTTTGATTTAGTGCATCCTGGGATGCACATATTTGCTTTAAATTAGTCCCCAGGTAAATTCATGGGTCCCAACTGAAGCCATTTAACTCCTACCTTGTAACCTATCCTGTGTAATTCCTTTCTAAGAAACTATTGAAACGTATTTACAGTTAGCTTGAAATGGTCAGGGAAGAAAAAAGAAAAACACTGGAATGCATCAATATGATTTTATTGAGTCCTTTTAAATTTTTGTGCATCAGGTACGCAGGACACGTACCTATCAGCATCTCTGCCATAGATAAAAAATAAACATGATTGGGATTTATTCTTAGTTCTGTTTTCTGATACAATTGTTTATATTTATTTTGGTTGTTCTATCTATGCAATGTTTGGGTTTTTAGATGATTTTATTATTGAATTCTGTTCTAAACCAAAGTGCAACTGCAAATAAATATTTAGTATTAGGATCAATATAAATAATTGGGAACAATGTTTGTCCTCTATACATGGCCAAAGTTCCAGGTTTAATGTAGGTATAATATATATATATATATATATATATATATATATATATATATATATATATACACACACAGGGTGTTCGGGATAAATTTGACAGTTTCAGAAGGAAAAAGAAAAAGTGCTTGGTAACTACAAAATTTAATGGATTATAAAGAAATTCAACAAGCACGGAAATTACACTACTATCAATAAGTTTCACTCAAAATAACAGCCATTAGTGTCGATCACAGCCTCAATCCTGCTCTAGAACAAGCTGATGTTACGGCTTCCCTAGAAAGAGTCTCAAAAACTACCTTAATTCTGTGGATTAACTGGGCTTTTGTAGTACTGGCACAGCGATTGGTGTCTTTCTCAACAGCACGACATACAAATAATCCATGGAGTTAAGATCTGGGGAGTTTGGAGGCCAAACATTGGGACTGGTGTAGTTGTAAAAGTTCGTAAACAACCATTTTTGACTTTTCCCAGAGGTGTGGCAGGAGCTAAATCCTGCTGCCATACATATGGCCTACCACTGGCTTCCCTTGTTATCCAGGGCTTGACTACAGTGTTTAGCAACTCCACATAGGCATCTGAATTCAACCTGATACCCTCTCTGAAAAAATGCAGAAGCATCACATCACCCTCAGAGGACACACATCTGAAAACCATCACAGTTTGGGAAATTTAGTCTGCATGACACGAGGAGTGTCCTTTGGACTGTATGCAAGCCATCTGTTATTCTGTGTGTTGTGCTTTTGATCTTGGCCAAAGTTTTTCTCATCAGAAAAGAACCAGGATGTTTCACTTAACTCTTTGTCGGACAATTTTCATGGGCCTTTTCTGGGAGCAGTTGACCTCTGCGATGCTTGTATGAGTAGTAGTGAAGGTCTTCATTGAGTGCAAGCTTCATGGTAAAGGCTGAAACATTCAATTCACATGACAAAGCCTGAATTCCAATGCCAGGGTCCTACAACATTTTTTTCAGCAGATTCGAGGAATTCTGCTGTACGAATGCAATCAGATCGTCTGTTATGTTGCTTTCTTCTAGCCACAGCCTTATAGTCTTCATTGCAATTCTCCAGTTCATGCCTGATGTTTTTACAGTGTTTAGGGAGCATTGGGCAGCAACCATAATCTCCTTATTTTGATGGCCAGCACAGATCATCATGTTACAAGTTATTCTCTTCCATAATTGAGGTGGGTTCCAGTCATCCATTCTATCTGTCATCACGTATATGAATGAAGAAGGGTCCAAGCTATTAAATGATGTGTAGTGTGCATCAATACCTCCAACCTATGGAGAAAAATAACCAAATATAAGTATGTCAAATTTATCCCGAACACCCTGTGTATATATATATATATATATATATTTACTGAACCCCTCCACATGAGCAGGATTTTTAAGTGGAGCTTAATAGGTTTTGAATTCACAGTTTCCTTCTCCTAGAGAGGTTGCTATACCAAGGATAAAGATCCCAGTCTGCCCTACTATTTACCCATAGCTGGAGGAGAAATAGTTGTATTCATACCTTTCCCAAGTGTAGTAGTAGTATATGAAATGCAAACAGATTCATCCAGGATTTGAACTAGATTCGCCATGTCAATTTCCTATGACAATAACCATTACACCACCCATGCCTATATGATCTATATAATCACTATGAAACATGGGAACTCCTTTCATCTCAAGGAGTGTTTTAATGCTATTTGTTGGTAGTGTGAGGGGATAAGAATGGGATTTTTTGGAAGAAAATTTATAAGACAGGACAGAAAGCAAATAGAATAAATTTTTGTTTAACAAAATATGCTTTAGTATTTATTTTTTATCCAGGACAACATCAGGTGTATATATATATATATATATATATATATATATATATATATATATATATATATATATATAAATCACATTCTCTCCTTTTCCAGTGATAAACACCTTACATTTGAAGGTAGGTATTACTGATATATAATAGTAAAAGTAAAGTCAGCGGAGTGACCAGTTGTTGTTATCAGTCGAACAGCGAGGGAATCTACCCCATTTTCACTAGTGCTAAGGCAGGTAGATTGTTTTGCTGAGGTGGAGCACCAACAACTATAGTCAGCTCCCAGATGGTTTACCACAGACATCGAATTACCCAAACTGTACTATTCATGCACTGAGTTGGCATTGACCGGTATCGATCCTGGAACCTTGGGATTCTTAGGCAAATGCTCTATCAACCAAGATAAATCAGCCCTCTACTGATATGAAAAAAAAAAAAAAAAAATAGATAAATAAATAAAAATAAAATAAAATTAAAAATTAAAAAACCCACACCTATCACTGTTCAGACAACAATCCTTTGATCTTAATGTCCTGATAAAAGCTTATTAAAAAAACAATGTTTTAACGTTGACTTCATCTTATTGGAAATTTTTTCTATTTTCTACATATTGTCGGATTTATTTCCATATTTTACTCCCATATAGAAGATTAGAAACAGCTACCCAGCTACCAAAAGAATTCCACGCTGTTAGTATTGAGATTTTATTATTTAATTATCTTCACAAATATAAATCAAATCTTCATCATTTTTACACAAAAAGCAAGAACTGGTGATATTTAATGTGTATATACAAGGTGTGTCAAAAAAGTATTGAGTTTTTTTGTAGTTTTTGACACACCTTGTATTCTGAAAAAATTAACGTTCCATTCATTGTTTATTTCTATCTTGGTAAATACAGCTTCAATCTTGATACTTTTATGACACCTTGTATATTTAATTTGTTGCTAATTGTTTTATTTTCATAGTTTCCTCTGGATATACATACACACCAACTGCCATTTATATATGTATAGATAGGAAGCGCGTGGTGTAATGGTTAAAGTCATAGGAAATGGACTCATCGCCCCGAGTTCAAATCCTGGATGTTGTAATTGCATTTCACTTAGCGCTAATACCCTTGGGAAAGGTATGAATCCTACACTCCCTCAAGCTATGGATAAATAGTAGGGAAGACTGGGCTCTTTAACCTTGGTTAGGCAACTGGTCTAGGAGAAGGAAAACTCTGAATTCAAAACCTGTTGAACTCCGCTTAAGAAATTGATTGTGTCACATCCGGCTCATGCGGAGGGGTTGGTAAATATAGATAGATAGATAGATATAGATAGATAGATAGATATAGATAGATTATAAAATAAAAAAATAAATAAAACAATAAAATAAGCCCAAAGTGACCGGTGTATAATTTAAGGAAATTTGGCACAGACTCCAGACCAACTCATTTTAGTTAGAAGATACCGTGACCAACTGATCACACCCAAAGGAAAATACATAAATACATTAGTGATTAGGAATAAAGCCAAGAAAATTATTGGTAGAACCAGCACGATTTCTATCAGGGGAATAAATTAATCTTTTACTTGTGAAATTCATTAGTATTAGCGTTTTATAAGATTGCGACAAAAAACCTCTACCAATAAAGATCAATCGTTATTTTTCATTTC
This sequence comes from Doryteuthis pealeii, assembly GCA_023376005.1. Classification (NCBI taxonomy): domain Eukaryota; kingdom Metazoa; phylum Mollusca; class Cephalopoda; order Myopsida; family Loliginidae; genus Doryteuthis; species Doryteuthis pealeii. The sequence continues at coordinate 9,941,466 of CM042150.1, forward strand.
TTTTTTTTTTTTTTTTTTTTTTTTTTTAACTATATTGTCCTTCCTATTCTAACTATTCCGCCCCCAACCCAATAAAGATCACTCATTATTTTTCATTATTTTTTAAAAAACTACATTGCATTTCCTATTCTAACTATTTCCCCTCCCCCCGTCTTTTTCATTACAGAACATAAAAATATATCTAGCAGTAGACTGTTATTAATGTACCCTTGGGTAGATTTCATACAAAGTGTATTAATAATTCCTTCAGATTTATCAACTGATAAAACTTTTTGTTTGAACTCTCTTCAGATTTCTGTGTTACATTAGGAGAAATTATTTTAAAGGGTTTACTAACTTTAGTTTTTTTTAAATAATGTATTGAAACTTTGCTGTTGTCATACATTAAGCTTATCTCTCAGTACAAGGCTGGAAGTATGGGATACCCAGTGAGAATTAAACTCACTAGAAATGGTTGGTTGGTTGGATTTTACAGCATGTCAACCGATTGGGTCATTTTATGCTGAAGACGTTTTTGTTTTATTCATTCTTGATGGGTACTAAATCTATCTTTTAAACTCATTTTTTTCTATTTAACTCATAGATAGTAAGCAGGTACTACCACTCCGTGTCAGTGGACGAATGGTGATGAAGGGCACTCCCGATTCCCCAGAGTTCTAGAATTAGAACTTCCCATCAGATAGAGTTTAACATCACACCTAGGATATTAAAACCCTCAGCCACTGCCTTCTAACAGATATAAGAAGGGTTGGGGGGGTGCTATAAGGACAATATGGTTGGGACAATCATAAGTGCTAGGGTCTTGATGTGACCAGCCAATTGATCAGAGTTGGCCTCTTCGACTGCCCTCTAGTCTAAGTAAGGGTCAAAGTGGAGTGTTGCATATCAGGAACTGCTCATCCACCAGAATTCCATCCTTAAGCATCACAGGTTGCCACCACTGCCCACAAGCAGCCCCATTGGGGGGGGGGGATCATACCTCTCTGCAGAAGTACAGTCGCTGTATTCTAAATGGCTGGTACTGGTACAAGGCCAGAAGTATTGGACACCCAGTGAGAATTAAACTCACAAGAAATGGCCTGCAAGATAAGCTATTTAACCCATTCACTATTCATGGCACCCACCCTACAACAATATTCTTGTGAGAATATAAAAACGTTACAATAGTATAAATGTTGATAAATATCTGAAATCCCACAGAGACTATTACAGATGGAGACTATGTACATAATCTAGTGCTTCTCACAAATACACCTGCACAAGCAGAATCACTGATGCATAGCCTAGAGAAGGCAGAAATGTTTTAAAAAATATATATTAGTAATATAGTTTAATATAAATATTTGTGTTCCTTAATTGTACAACTGTTATCATCTTGCAACATCCTCTGAGAGTGTCCAAATAGTCCAATTTGAAAATTTGAAAACTGATTATCTAGTGTTGCTTATTTGCTGAATTATTCTTTCTTGTGAGTGTCATTACCTCAGCTAAATAATAGACCATTCCATTTTTATTATAAAAAAGAAAGGGAAGAAAAGGTACATGCTATACAGAAAAATATAAGAAAAGATTAGGGGAAAGATAGAGGGAGGGAGTGTGCAGAAGCGATAATGCTAATCTGTTTCAATCGAACATAATGAAAAGAAAGAAAAAAAGAGAAAGCAAGAGTTAAATAAAGATTGTTATACTTTTTACATATTGAAGTATTTTGTAATAGCTCTTAAGTAAACATATCAAACGTAATAATTAATCTTACTGTGGTATATTCACAGGATCTGCTAATATAGTTGAATTAGCTTGGGTACTGTATTATAGAGAAGAAAAATGAAGACTTAAATTTTATTTTAAGCCTAGAATCAATGCATTATTATTCTAGAGCACTACTACTTAAAATGAGTGTAGTATTTGTACCCATAGAAAATATGAGAGATAATATTTCAAACAAAAATCAATTTATAAAATAATTCATTTTAACATACTTATACATGGGGTAATGGTTAGCAAAGCTAGTCTCACAGATCCACTACTACTAAATAGCAAGTTCAATCCCAACTGGATGCCCCAGATTTGCAAGCTTGTGTCACATCCAACCTGTGGTACGGATTGGGTAGGTTGACTATTTAGGTATAATATGTATGCAAAATTGTAACTTCTATTTATGAACTTTCCAAACATCAGTAAGCACTTCTGGTAAAAATTGGCCAATGAGAGAGGAGGGCAAAAGCATTTAAGATTGTTTGCAACTGTTCTCAAATCAATTGCTAATTGAACATTCTGCCAGAAAGACCCAGCTTTTGGATTAACACCAAAAGGAACAATACAGACATAGACTATTACACATTACAAGGAACACTACAGACTTAGACATATATATTACAGAGGATTACCAACTGGATTCTGTGAATAAAAGAACAACTGAACCCCTAAAATAGCAACATGGATTCTAGCAGGGTAAATACCTACTTATACAGTTTTAAATTAACAAAATTTGAACCAAAGATTGGTGGTCGTTTAAAAAAAAAAAAAAAAGGACATTCTGAAGCAATTTGCATATAGTAAAAGTCCCAAATGATGCCATCAGAACCATTATGGTAACTCTAATCTTATAACCACTGGGCTCTCTTTCTATTCCATTTTATGAGTTAAGACGAGAACAACTAAAAGGAGAAGCAACCTGATACAAGTAACCAGTGAGATATTCCCCACTTGATGGGGGTAGTCTCAACTATTTAAGAAATGCAAAAATGCTTAAGCAATTAACTTTTGTGGGGACAAATTTCATCTGTACTTTTATTCAATCTGGAAAAGAGGAACATTAAATCCTAAATTTACTCAAAAAGCCATAAGATTTTACCTTTACTTGCTGAAGACTTTCTAATCTTTTAAAAATATCATTTATATATAATTAAAACTAGCAAGAATATGTGCCCTCCGCCAGGTGTAAGTATTTAAATTTTAATGTGATAAAATAGAAAGACTAATGAAAGAACACATAAAAAAGATTACACATATTTTAATTATATTCTAACTGTTTTCGATATATAAACATTCATAGGATTGATTTTAAAAAATTGGCCAATACAACAATAATATTAAAGATCAATAACACCAAGTAATTAAAACCGATTTTGTTAAAACCAGTATGCAAATTAACCACACCATATATTATGTAAACCATTATTTCTTAATGATATATAAGACACATTATTGGATTTTAAACACACTAATAACATGGCCTGTTTCAAGACAAATTAACTCAGATTTTCATAGAGACATCGTTAATATATGAGATTCATTCTATGTATCAATATCTGTTGGAATTTTGTGGTATAGAAGATGGCATAGATTCTTAATCTTAGCTTATTGATACTTGGATCTTCTTGGACGTCGATGAAAGGTGACTTACTTATTTACTTTAAGTTCTTTTACAACTGGCCAAGGATGGCGGCCAAATACAATGATTTTGACTATAATTTAAATACTCATCGATAAATTTCCACAATTCCTGAGGGTATTGTGATGTAAACCATGACGTAGTTTTGGTTACAGACAGACACCAAATGTACATTATATTTTCATTAAGCTTCTATGTATGTAAATATATCCCAGCAAAAATGGTACATCATTGCAAGATTTTTATTAGAGCAATATACTAATTCAGAGAATAAAGCAATTTCCAGTACAATTTGCAAGTGAATGATAATTTTGTAGGGTTTCCATTAGCAATGAACATTTTTAACAATCCAAATTTTTGATGAAGCAGATTGATTTTAACAGTATGTTGTCCAATCTTGGTTTATTTTAGAGGTTAGGGAATCATATTCATTGTACGTTCATATTTACATTTATTTTTATGAGGTTCTTTTAGAGTTTTTTTTTTTGCACATGGTCCTATCAGATACGATTAATATCTAATCAGATTTATTTGACCTATAGATGGGACCCTAATAGATATTTAGTTTCATTAGCCTTTCTAATTTAACATAATATTTTATTACATCAAAACTTAAATCCTTGCACTCGGAGGGTGCATATATTTGCTAGTAATAATAATGAAAGTATTGTGTACAGTACCCAGGTGCACTACAACTCATCAAAGGCATGTACATCTGTGTGAGTAATATATATATATATATATATGTCCAGACCCACATTCTGTACATCACCACTTGGATACAATGACAACTGGTGGAGGATAAGTTTCTGTGAATGGACTGACTTAAGCACTTTTTGAGACAAGAGATATACATTATTAAATTCCCTCTTTCTCACATTATATATATATATATATATATATATATATACATACATACACACACACATGTATATATTACACAAAAAAAACCTGCCAATACCATGTAACCCAGTACTTCCGACTAGATGGTCAAGTGATTGGCTCCCTCACCAACAGGCTTACCTGATGAGGATACCTGACATATTGAAATATAAGACCTGTCAAATATCAGATGAACCATCCTTTCTGGGTGAATGGTCATCTAGCACATTAGTGTATTAAATTAAGAGAAAGAGTATCTCTCGTCTCAAAAAGAGCTTAAGTCAGTCCATTCACAGAAACTGATCCTCCACCAGTTGCCATTGTATCCAAGTGGTGATTGACTGAATGTGGGTCTGGACCTATGCAACCCCTTACCCACCTAAAATCCACTTTACACACACATGCTTTCCTAAATAAAAGAAAGCCATTGTCTGCAGTGATAGAAATATATAACAACATAATTGTATATCTATGTAATTTAATTAGAAGAAAATCTAAAACATTTAACTCAATAAATCAGTTGATTTCTTTCATTTGGGTGTTCATTTGTAACAGAGTAACACTTTTATTAGGGATTACCCATTTTTTCATACCCCTCCGCAGGGGATATAGTCAGTATATTCTAATCTCTATCAGGGCAGTATAATTACTTATTTTATATCTATGAAATTCTACAGATTTTTGGGTAATTTTGATCTTTTGTCGTACCGGCCTTCTGCCCTAATTTATGCTATGTTTTAGCGTGCCAGTGTCAAGCAAATTTCTGGCCCAGGTTAGATACTTTCAGAGTTGTTTTTGTTGCTTTTTATTGGCAAATCAATGTAGATATTTTACAACCCCTCCTTTAAAAAATGTTTTTTTCAATTGAATTTGTACAAATTTCAATAGAATTTTTATAATACACAAACTCAAAACAATTTCCATACCATACATAAGTATTTTATGGCTTGGGGGTGATGTAAAAATCAAAAAGAGTTTTGTAAAAATTCAATTTAAATTAGTAAGATTCAATCAAAAAACATTTTTTTTAAAAGGGGAGCATGTAAAAGATGTATATTAATTTTCTGACAAAAGGCAACAAAATTATGACTTTGAAAATATTTAAGTTGTGTAGGAAATTCACCTGACACCGGCACAGTAAAACTTAGTGTAGATTAGGGCAGGAGGCCAGGATGACAAAAGATCAAAATTATCGATCTTTGCAGTGAACATGGAATACAGAGAGAAAAAAAATCCAAAGGTGCTGCACAGCTCTTAAAAATGTTTAGTTGCTTTTGTAGTTCTTTATTTTGAGAATTTATCAGCAGTGATGCTGATAGCTTTTTGATTTAGTGCATCCTGGGACCAACTAAATTTTAATAAATTGTAGGGTTTTTATTTATGGTCTGGGGAAATAACTAAAGCCGTCTAACTCCTACCTTGTAACCTATTCTGTATAATTCATTTCTAAGAAACTATTGGAATGTATTTACAGTTAGCTTGAAATGATGAGTGAAGAAAAAAGACACTGGGATGCATAGATATGATTTTACTGCATCCTTTTAGATTTTTGTGTGTCAGGGACGCAGGACATGTACCTACCAGCATTTCTGTATCAGATTACTTGACTGAAAATAAAATGTAAAATGGCTGCATTCAAGATTTCTAAAATTATTGACATTTTCCTAATAAAATGGTTAAATAAAATGCCTAATATTTCAACCTTGTTAAGACAGTAAAGAGATGCAAATTACTTCAAGAGATTCTGGTATTAAAAGGTTAGTAAAATGTTTGCAACACTTTTGCACAAGTTTTTAGTTTATATGTCATCAGTTGTACAAACTTTGGTTAGAATTCAATTAAGAAAACTAACATTTTTTTTCCTTTCCCTGCTTTGTTTGAAAATGACCTTTATTTTTTTTGAAAACCTTTTCTTGCCAAGAAAAATTGAGTTTTAAAGTGGCTCTAAAGTAAGGGCGGGGGGGGGGGTTATAATATACGTGTAAGGATTATGGAATGCACATTTTTAAAGAAAGAAATGAGTTTGACAAATGTATGGGGATTAGAATTTTTAAAAAATAACTCCCATGAGCCTTCACCAGAAGAACCCTCTGAACATGTGCGGAAAAAAGGACCCACTTCTGACCCCAAGATAATCTCTCAGTCATTTAAGCCTTAACTGGGGAAAGACACTACTACTGGCCAGGGAGAAATTTCCTTACCTGGTGGCTATGACCTGAGAATAAAGCCAAATTCATAAAACTACTTTTTGTCTGTCTCTTCCTTTTTCTTCCCTTGAATTCCTTTTTCAGCATGACCACCAAATAAGATGGAGTTAAATGTAAACCCAAGGAACACGCACCAGGAATAACCAGCTATATTTAAATCTAAAAAAATAATCCTCTTGCTACCCCACAAATGTATACAACACAAGATGGACAATTGTCTCACAGAAAAAGAAAAAAAAAAAACTTTTTTAGGGGTTAATTCACGGAAATTGTTTATCTCCCCTGTAACTAGTTTTAAATTGATTCTCTTGTGGGCATCCATAGACAAAATATCATCCAATGAAAAAACAAAAAAAAAAAAAAACCACACTAAACTAAAAAAATATTTTTTTTTTTGTATCTGATTAAATTTATTCATCAAGTATTCAGAGATGCTGATAGGGACGCAGGACGCGTCCCTGACACATAAAAATCTAAAAAGACGTAGAAAAATCGTATCTATGCGTCCCAGTGATTTTTTTTCTTCTCCATTTCCAGCTAACTGTAAATACATTTCAATATTTTCTTGGAAATGAATTATACTGCATGGGGTACAAGGTAGGGGTTAGGCGGCTTTAGATGTTCATAGATAAAAACTAAGCAATTTATTAAGAAACTTTAGTTGGGATCCATCAAATTTCCAGGACGCACTATTAAAAAGCTATCAGCATCACTGAGTATTTTTACATTAACAAAATCCCAGCCACTTGCGGTGAGTGAAAGAGTTTAATCTAGGAATGTCAATTTTAAACCTAAAAAAAAATTAACCTGATTTTTTTTTCTCTTTTATTAACCACATCCTTAGAGGATTAAGCTACAAAAACGAATAAAGAAAAACAAAACCTTGAAGAGAAATATTGTACCTAGTTTTAAAAGGGTTTGGTTAAAATAAAAAAGGCATCCATATGAACAAAATATACATGCAAAAATCATTCAATGCACCTTCATTAAGAGAGTCAAATTAACAAAAATTTTAAAAAACGTCTTCAAAATTTTGGAAAAACGTCTTAAAATAAACCTAACCGTTTATTACTTTGAATAACGAAAATTTTATAACAATACGATAATTAGCAGATTTTGAAGGAACTAAAAAAAATTATGCTTTAGCGAGTGCGTTTTTTTATTTAGACATCCCCACACACACACAATATATATATATATATATATATATATATATATATATATATATTAGGTATCTCCAAAATCGGGTCACGTGATCAGTTTAGGTCATATTGAATAAACGAAAGTAAATATTTTTGAACTTTGTTTTTTTTTAAATCCACAAAAAAAAAAAAAAAAAAAAAAAAAAAAAAAAACCAAGTAACGATCATACAAAGTTATTACAAAGAAAAACAGTTAATTCAAAGATCAAATTATCCGATTAGGAGAAATTGCACCGTTATCTTGAAAAATAAATAAAACAGTTCGTTTTACTTGCAAAAGGATGATTTTTATGTAGAAACGGGGACTACAAATTTACATATCTCTCTTTGACAATTATACATTTAAATGTATGGGTGGCTGTATACATGAACCCCTATTTAGTTCAAAAGTAAACAAATCAATACATCAGATTTTTGCCCCCCCACACACACACACTCTACCTAGTCGACGCTGGGTAGCTGCTTCTAGTTTTCTATAAAAGGTGCAAATAAAAGGCACATAAACGGCAATGAACAGATTCACTGTTGCTCTCCAGCAAAAAATAAAGACTTACCACAACTAATAATTACTGGCCTTTACCTGGTCACTGGTGGGGTGGGTGGGGTAATTTATCAAGCTTAGATCTAGCACAAAGCCATATGGGGTGCTCAGTGAGGATCAACTTCACTAGTAAGCCACTTGATAAGTTATACTATAACTAGGCATTTATGCCAACGAAAAATACACAATTTCAGCTGCTGCTTTTAGATTATTGGGTTGGTGCATAATTGGCTGAACTTGAACAAAGGTGTCAAAATTAGGGTGACCCAGAAAAAACAGAACCCACAAATTTTGAAATAAAACTTAATTTTGACTAGGGGGTTTAGGGTTAGAGTTGGGGTTTAAGGTTAGTTTAATGGGAAAATAAATAATTTGGGTTCTATTTTTTCTGGGTCACCCTAATTTTGACACCTTTGTGCAAGTTCAGCCGCATAATTATTGTGGCTTTTTTGCAACAAATTTGATGATAAAAGCTGCAATGATTATGCACCAACCCAATAAAAGATTTATTGCGGAGGGGATCAATGGACATGTTAATTTCTGCGGAATTGGTTTTGCAGAGTCCATTTACGTGTGGAACGTTTGAAAAGAAAAAAAAAATCAAACAAATGAAGAAGAAAAATAAATCACAACTTAAATCTCTTTCCCACGTAACAAAAAAAAGGGGGGGGGTCTAGTGCTATATCCAACTTCGTGAGAGGATAAACATCAATAAATCTTAAGGGAACTAAAAGAAGAAAAAAATCAGAATTACAAAATAAAGAACACCCTACTTTAAAAAAAAGAATCCCGCTTCGGATTTAAAAGTAATAAATAAATAAGTCACTGCCAACCTTCCAACTTTCCCGCCAAATGAACATAATGCGATACAAGGTCAAGGTTAATTCGAAGCGAGTATGATCTCCCTCGGTTGTATTCTTACTCTTTAGACAGATAAGAAAAATGAGTCGGGCATAGGACTCGTGACACTTAACTATTTGGGGGGAATTACTAATACGTGGGCACGGGGCTGAACCTCTTGTCACATACTGCAGCTGAGGGGAATTTAATTATATACCAATCCAAAACCACTCACGCGTGGGTGGTGCCAAAAATAGCTAAACTGTTAAACTTAGGCACCAACAATTTAAGTGCAGGTTTTCACTTAAAAAATTCAAATTAATTAAAGCGATTATTTAAGGTCAAATTTTTGTTTTAATCGAAAAGTATTTCAGTAACCTGAAAAAAAAAAATCAAGAAATTTTTAAAATAAGATAACCGATGTATTATAAAATTAATTCATTGATAAATCAACACTGAAAATTTTATTAAAATTGGATAATTCCCTGATTTTGAGTATTATTTTTTTTTCAAATAGGGGTATTGATTTGGATTTGTAAAATACGTCTATGACGTCTAAATTGTTAGTACCTAGTTGAACCCCATTATGATTACCTCAGATATCGGAGATTGACCCTGACCTTTCTCTTTTAGTACAATATAGGTGGTTCTGTCTGGGGAGCGGTATAGTTCCTTGAAGCTGAGACAGATAATTAATCCGTACCGATGAGCGGGAAATGTACCTACCCATGACAAGTATGTTGTTTTTTTTCTTGACCTTCCACCAGGCCGAATTAACACAAGGTCTTTTTAACATAAGAAGCCACGCACAAACTGAAACTCATGTGATGACCAATGCGAGGGAGCTGATGCTGCTTGGGACCCGCGATTTATTTTACCTCACTCACCGACCCTGAGGTGGGTAAGTATGATTTGTTTGAGTTTTACAGCATGTCAACCCTTGTTGGGGCATTTTAAGCCGAAGACTTTATTTTTTAAATTTTTTATTCAGTCTTGATGGATACTCAATTTTTTAAAACTAGTTTTCTCTTAAACTTACTTTTTTTCTATTTAACCCATATATGGGATCCTAACAAGAACTACCACTCTGGGTTAGAGTGGACCTAGGAGTAATAGTGATGAAGGGGTACTCCACATTCCCCAGAGCTCCAGAATTGAAGCCTCACCATCAAATAGAGTTTAACGTCATGCCCAGAACACTGTGATCCTCAGCCACCGTCTTCTATGATTTAAGTAATTTAAAAACAATAAATGAAATTACAGCAGTTATCATAGCCTCCTTCATAAAAAAAGTTTTAAACCTGAATTAAAAATGTACAAAAGGAAACCATTAAAGAGAAAATAAAATTAAATAATCACTTAAAAATCAAATTAAAATAGTTACGCCCTAAAAGATAACTCTATTTCGCGAACGTTCAAACTGGATAGTTCTTTTGGTATTAGTTTTAAGGTCTGTTGTTCAGAAATGTGCACAATAAATTATGACGTCACACATTTTGCATACATTAGACTTCCGTTTCTGCCTACTTGCTTGACTTTAATGAGCAAACATTAGAAAACAAAATAAACCATTTTTTATCGTTGATTTTAGTTATTTTTTTTCTAAAGGAACATTACCACTGCAAATGTTTGGTTTGTTTTATTCCGTTTTTATTAATTATTTTTTGGCAGACCTGAGCACCCCTGAAAACTCAAAAAATAACTTTTTAGAATTTTTTTTTTTTTACAATCTGATAGATTGGTGTGTAATCGTTAATAATCCATTGAAGAAAAAGAAGAAAAAAATTAAAAACAAAAATTTTAGATGGTTGGGTCCAGATGCTCAAGTCCGCCCTTTTTTATTGTAAATTAAGTAAGAAACATTAAGTTTGAATGAATGTATATAAATAAAAAGATATGAATAAAAAATGTTGTTCCATTGAAATGTATGGACTATAGTTTTAGCACTTACCTTCAGGAGTTCCTTTTGGCTCCGAACTATTCAAGGCAATATCTTGTATTATATTGGATACGCCATTATGGTTTTTGATTTTTCTCTATTTCATGTATTGAATATTAAAGTTTTTTTGTTTTTTACATAATTTCTTCTGGAGATATATATTACTTTTTTAAATGAAAAAAAAAAATGCAACTAAAAAGTCCAATATAAGCGAAACCTTTTGGGTATTAGTATAGCTCGCCAATGAATTAACATTAACTCTGCGTTAATGTACAATAAATTAAAACTTACCTTAATTTTCCAGATAAAAGTAGTCATTTGCTTCCTTTTCTTTTTAATTTTTACTAAAGACTTACAGGTGATTCGCCAAATGAAAAATAGCGCGCAAGATGATATTAGATTACGTCTAAAAAGCATTACATTTCACGGAAATTCCCGAAACCTTTGAGGGTTTAGCCTATTTGGGGAGTTTTCTACATCTAATGGCATTAGATGTCGGAAACTATAATGCTATTTATACGTAAAATGAAATTCTAATGATATTATGTCTTGCGCGTTAAAGTGCATCAGTACACGCTAAAATTATACATCGGCCACCATAAGTGTTTGGAGGTGGAGAAGACTAAAGAAATATGGGTAAATGAGTGAAGGGTTTTTGTGATTTTAATTGTTCAGTGAAAGAAAAAAAAAAAAAAAGAAATTCATGAACTGAAACTTGGTTCTTATCATATTACATTTTGATTTTTTAAAATCATTTTTGGGCTGAACTTGCAAATTGGTCGGAAAATTAAAACATTACAAAAATAGAACCCAAATTATTTATTTATTTTCCCATTAAACTAACCCTAAACCCCACTAGTTAACATTAACAGTTTTATTACAAACATTTGTGGGTTCTATTTTTTCTGGGTCACCCTAATTTTCCGACAACCCTCTTTTTTTCTTCCTTTTTTCAATACAATATAACAAATATTTATGTCGATTTTTTAAAGAAAGAATAGAGATTATTATTAAACTTTAAAAAAATATATATATAAGAATAAATAAAATCAGAATAAACCTTAATGTCGACGAACGTAGATCCTCCAGCTCTCGGAATTAATGGCTTTTCCAGGTAATGTGTTTTGTGTGTCTGAATTTTTAAAAAATTTTTTTTTTAATCAACCAAAAGGTGTGTCTCTGCCGATCCATTTTCAACACCAACTTGAAAATCTAAAGTTGTTTATCAAATATTCGTCTTTCAGTCACTTAAAAGACATTCTCCATTTCCGCCGTTTTCCATAACCTTGGCTTTTTTCTTCTTTTTTGCATTTAAGGAATGTAAAAGTGAGGGTTCAATCTTGGAATAAAAACATTCTTTGACTTTTTAACCATTCCAATGCCGCCACATTATTCTGAATCTATAGCGGATGGAAATACAAATTGTAACTGATAAAACGTTGCAAATGTCGTCTGCTTCTTTGAATTAAAACTTTGTACACAACGATGTGTGACGTCACCAAGTAGAAATAAATAATAGTGCCAGTCCGGCGAAACTTGCAAATCGGTCGGAAAATTTGGGTAACATAGAAAAAACAGAACACACAAATTTTGTAATAAAACTGTTAATTCTAACTAGGGGGTAGGGTTGGGGTTTAGGGTTATTTTAATGGGAAAATAAATAATTTGGGTTCTATTTTTTCTGGGTCACCCTGTAATATGTTTTAATTTTCCGACCGATTTGCAAGTTTAGCCCCTAAACCCTAACCCCCCTAGTTAAATTTAACAGTTTTATCAAAATTTGTGGGTTCTGTTTTTTTCTGGATCACCCTGTACATAGGGTGACCCAGAAAAAACAGAACCGAAATTTATTTATTTTCCCATTAAACTAACCTTAAACCCCCACCTTAGTTAACATTAACAGTATTATTACAAAATGTGTTGTTTTTTTCTTTCTGTGTCACCTTAATTTTGACACCTTTGTGCAAATTCAGACCAGCGGTTCCGATAAACTTATACGGGGAAATGAGCACCCCTGAAAACTCAAAAAATAACATTTTAGAATTTTTTTTTTACAATCTGATAGATTGGTGTGTAATCCATTGAAGAAAAAGAAGAAAAAAATTAAAAACAAAAATTTTAGATGGGGGGGGGGTCCAGATGCTCAAGTCCGCCCTTTTTTATTGTAAATTAAGTAAGAAACATTAAGTTTGAATGAATGTATATAAATAAAAAGATATAATGAATAAAAAATGTTGTTCCATTGAAATGTATGGACTATAGTTTTAGCACTTACCTTCAGGAGTTCCTTTTGGCTCCGAACTATTCAAGGCAATATCAGATATTGAATATCTTGTATTATATTGGATACGCCATTATGATTTTTCTCTATTTCATTTATTGAAAATTAAAGTTTTTTTGTTTTTTTGCATAATTACTTCTGGAGATATATATTACTAAATTACGATCAAACTTTTTTAAATGAAAAAAAAAAAAAAATGCAACTGAAAAGTCCAATACAAGCCAAACCTTTTGGGTATTTGTATAGCTCGCCAATGAATTAACGTTAACTCTGCGTTAATGTACAATAAATTAAAACTTACCTTAACCTTCCAGATAAGAGTAGTCATTTGCTTCCTTTTCTTTTTAATTTTTACAAAAAAACTTACAGGTGATTCGCCAAAAGGTACTAATGCAGAATAGCGCGCAAGATATGATATTAGATTATGTCTAAAAAGCATTACATTTCACGGAAATTCTCGAAACCTTTGGGAGTTTCCGACATCTAATGGCATTAGATGTCGGAAACTATAATGCTATTTATACGTAAGATGAGATTCTAATGATATTATGTCTTGCGCGTTAAAGTGCATTAGTAGCCGCTAAAATTATACATCGGCCACCATTAGTGTTTGGAGGTGGAGAAGACTAAAGAAATATGGGTAAATGAGTGAAGGGTTTTTGTGATTTTAATTGTTCAGTGAAAGAAAAAAAAAGAAACTCATGAACTCAAAATTGTTTCTTTATCGTATTACATTTTGATTTTTTTAAATCATTTTTGGACCGAACTTGCAAATTGGTCGGAAAATTAAAACATATTACAGGGTGACCCAGAAAAAATAGAACCCACATTTTTTATTTATTTTCCCATTAAACTAACCCTAAACCCCCCTAGTTAACATTAACAGTTTTATTACAAACATTTGTGGGTTCTATTTTTTCTGGGTCACCCTAATTTTCCGACCGATATGCAAGTTTGCTATACTACAGAAATAACTTTTTTCTTGAGCTCTGGATAAAGAACCCTTTTTTTCTTTTTCTATACAATATAAAAAATATTTATGTCGATTTTTTAAAGAAAGAATAGAGATTATTATTAAACTTTAAAAATATATATATATAAGAATAAATAAAATCAGAATAAACCTTAATGTCGACGAACGTAGATCCTCCAGCTCTCGGAATTAATGGCTTTTCCAGGTAATGTGTTTTGTGTGTCTGTGTTTGAATTTTTTTTTTTATCAACCAAAAGGTGTGTCTCTGCCGATCCATTTTCAACACCAACTTGAAAATCTAAATTTGTTTATCAAATATTCGTCTTTCAGTCACTTAAAAGACATTCTCCATTTCCGCCGTTTTCCATAACCTTGGCTTTTTTTCTTCTTTTTTGCATTTAAAGAATGTAAAAGTGAGGGTTCAATCTTGGAATAAAAACATTCTTTGACTTTTTAACCATTCCAATGCCGCCACATTATTCTGAATCTATAGCGGATGGAAATACAAATTGTAACTGATAAAACGTTGCAAATGTCGTCTGCTTCTTTGAATTAAAACTTTGTACACAACGATGTGTGACGTCATCAAGTAGAAATAAATAATAATGCCCGTCCAGAATGAATCCAAACCATTAAATGTTCTATTATTCTGCGGTAATGTACAAACATTGATAAAACTTGTAAATCATACTCAAAATCCCATGATATTAAAGGGTGACCCAGGAAAAACAGAACCCAAATTATTTATTTATTTTACCATTAAACTAACCCTAAAACTAAAACCCCTAGTTAAAATGAACATTTTATTACAAAATTTGTGGGTTCTGTTTTTTCTGTCTGGGATTTTGAGTATGATTTGAAAGTTTTACCCAAACATTATAGAAATGTAATACTTACATTCATCATCCAGATAAAAATAAGTTTCAACCATTAACCTTCTTTTTTTTACTTATCAATCAAATCCCCCAAAGTACATCTTTAACTACATACAATTCAGCCATATTTATTTCGTCTTTCCCTCCCACAATCACTAAGAAAGTGTCGACTTGATATAATCATATTTTTTACTTAATTATAACTTTTCATTAAAAAAAATTAAGCAAATGACGCAAATTTTCGCTTATCAGAGGACTGGATGATGGGGGTAAGTATTACATTCCTATTTTTATTTTTTACATTACCACAACAATGATAAATTTTCATCGGTAGGCTATTTTGAAGAAGCATCGGCATATCTGAACCAAATTGGCCTTAGTATTATCTGCATTATTCGGACTATTGTCCCCATCTTCATTGTTATCTGTACAACTTTTCGGCCGATATGCCCTCCGGCCTTCTTCAGGTATTTCTTTTCGGACTCGGGAACTTTCTTGTCAAACATTCAGAGAAATAGTAAATTGGTCATATCTAAAAAAAAAACTTTTTTTTAATTTTTTTAAGTTTCTCTCACTTATTTTTTGTTGTTTGGCATTCAGAAGACCTCTCTGTAAGTTAGAAAATTTATCATATCAAAAATATGGATCCTTATGGTTTTAAACGGTCGGGGTTCCTATTTACAATTAATACAATGTCGAGACTATCTCTAACTTTCAGTCTAGAGGGAAGATAATTATATATACAAGGTGTGTCTAAAGTATCGATATTTTTTGTACTTTTTGACACACCTTGTATTCTGAAAAAATAACGTTCCCATTCATTTTTTTTTTTTTTTAGAATACAAGGTATGACAAAATGTACCAGGTTTAAAGCTGTATTTACCAAGATAGAAATGAAGAATGAATGGAACGTTTTTTTTTTTTTTTCAGAATACAAAGTGTGTCAAAAAGTACAAAAAATCTCGATGCTTTTTTGACACACCTTATATATTAAAGATGAGATCAATCGCATTCAGAAGTGACAGAAAGTCTTCAGCAGTTTCTCGCACACCCACAAAAATTAGGCGTATCCAAAAATAAATAAACAAAAATACGCACATTTTATCGGGAATATTATGATTATGAATATCATGATACTGACAAGCTACGCCACTTTTAATTCAAAAGTAAAGATGATCAAAAGCGTAATAATTCTCCATGGAATTATTTTTCAAATATGTAAAAATCATTCACTTTCACCTTCATTAAAAAGGATTAAATTAACAATAGGTACCACCAATTTGACCCTGTGCAATTTACCCCCCCCCTACATTTAACACAATGAAACTTGCAGAAAAATTAAATATTTCTTGAAAATTTTTTCCATTCGAAAAAAAACATTAACTAAACTCCTGATGATTTTTTAAATTTTTTCAGCATACGAAAATAATGAAAATTATTTGAAAACAATGTTTTCATTTTTGCACTGTTAAATCAACTGAAATTTAACGTAGCTAAAAACAAGTTACGATAAGAGGATTTTTTTAAAAAATTCTATGAAAAATCAATTAATGGTCCGATTTTCACGAAAATTTCCATAAATGTTTACCATTGGATGTAATACATCTGAAATAGTTTTTTCTAAAATATATTAGGGGAAATATTTTTTTACGATGTCTATCACCCCCCCCTATTTTATTTTATGAGATAAAAAAAAATGATGTGGAAAAAAATTTGGTACTTTTTTTCTATAAAGATAAGAGTCTGAATAACTATATCAATGAAATTGTATAACGTACCGAATATAGTTTTTTTAGGAAAAAATAATGAAATCGGAAATAAAAAGTGCAAAAAAAAATTCATAATATTAATATTTGAAAACTTTTTTTTTCTTATGTAATTGGTATGTACTATATTCTATTAAATTGTCAAAAAAAAAAATTTTTTAAAGAAATTAATTTTACGAGATTTCAATCTTTTGTGTGATTAAATATTTTATTTTCTGCGTGAAATAAATTAAATATTTTTTTTTTCCTGTGGAAAAAAATCAAAATTTTCACGGATATTTAAAAACATGAATTTTAGAATTCAGGTGAACTAAAATTTGGTCCGATCCGTGCTCGATTAATATTTTTAAAAGAATTTGTAATTTTTATTGTTGAATAGTAATATGTGATTCTTAGAATGTACGGAAGAGCAAAACTGACATATGACGAGACGCTTCTCGGTAACTAAAGTTTGTTTTTCTGAGCGTAAAAAAATATTTTTTTAACTTTTACGAAACAATTAGAATATAAATAATATATTGAATGATTGTTTTATCAGTTTTTCTCTTAGAAAAAATATTCAAATTTTCATTTTTATTTTCGATTTTAAGAATTAATACTAAAACCGAAGATATTTTTTTAACGTCAATTTCATTGCGAAATTTAAGATTAAAGTTTTTCAAGTTTTTTTCATAGTAAATTGTAATATTAAAGTTTTAAAGATTTTATTCATTTTAAATTGTAACATTAAAGGTTTTAAAGATTTTATTCATTTTAATAGAAAAATTTGGCTAAAAAAAGTTTGTCCGTTACACCCATCCGTACTTAGATGCATAACGTAAGAGGGTAATAATATGTATTTCTTTCTCTCTAAATCGCGGCCTGAAAATTACCCTTTCGCACGTAATATGGATAGGTTTGTTATTTTTTAAGATAACGATGTAATTTTTCCCAATCGGATAATTTGATCTTTGAATTAACTATTTTTCTTTGTAGCAACCCTGTACGATCTTTTTTTAACGAGATTTTTGATAAACAAAGTTCGGAAATATCTATTTCCGTTTTATTCAAGATGACCTAAACGGTCTGGTGGTACCTAATTAACAAGATGTGTGGGGGGCGCATAACAACAAAACAATCTTTTAAAAAAGAGAGAGGAAAAGAAAACGCGGTCTTCGGAATTTTGAGGAAAAATGTCTTTTAAAAGAAATCTGGGATGACTTCTGATTTAGGTCGTAAAATTAAAACGGGCAGTAAATAAAAAATACCTTACAAAATGAAATCCTGAAAGCGAAAGGAATTGTTGGATTTTTCTAGGAAACTTCGGTAATTTTTAACTTTAAAAATCAGGAAGTTTTGAAATAAGAAACTGATGTATTCTAAAATTTATTCATTGATAAATCAACACTGAAAATTCCATTAAAAACGTTTACATTTTTTCAGGTCAGTTAACTTTGAACCATGTATCTTTGAGGCGTAACACAGATTCTCAAAGATACGTGGTTCAGAGTTAACTGACCTGAAAAAATGTAAAAGTTTTTAAATAAAATAACTGGTGCATTATATCTTTTATTCATTAATATATCAACACTGAAAATTTCATTAAATTCCGTTAATTCCCTGATTTTAGTTTTTTTTTTCTTTCGTTGGGGTGACATACGATGGTGGAATTTAGGTCTGTTAAGTTCGATTTAACCCGTTATTATTTGGAATTAACCAGAAATATTAATCCTGTGGTGTGTTGTAGGTAGAGTACTTTCCAGAAATCAATGAATAGAGGTCCCTTAACCTCATTAACTTTATTTTCTCTGGTTTCTTCAACATTCTTCCCACACTAAGTCCTACACAACTTTTTATCCTTTGACCCTGAGTAAAGAAACGAGACCCACTTGTCCACACTCACAAAATAGCCTTGTTTCCGTTCCCTTGGAAGCTATCGAGGCCCCCCTACCCCCCAAACAATCAGTTGGTGGTTGTATGTGAGAGAGTAGTAAGGTTACAGACAAGCACTCAATCAGTAGATTATATCTTAATATTATACACCAGGATTGCCAGATTCGGGCTACCTGTTGTGAATTAATCTACTTTTGAAAACCCCGGCACTAATAATCTTGAATTTAGATACTTGGAACGTTTTCGGTTATTTTAACTCTTAACATCCTATACCACCTCATTCCACCCGACCAGAAGTCACATTCGTTTTCCTAATCCATCCCAAATTATAGACTTTGTTTAAATGTAATATTAAACATATTTAGAAGTCTTTATTTTAAGGGAAATAATAGGTAACTTTAAATGAAAAGGTCATTTTTAGCCATGTTTATAAGAAAGGGGCTCTGGACTTAGAAAATTCTCAACAGGATGTTAAGAGTTAAATAAGCCCGGTTAACTTTGGCTACTACTAAGAAAGACGATGGATTATTTTTATAATGTATTGTAGGTACCACCAAAATAGGTCACGTGATGAATTGGTGGTACCTAGTGTATTGTTATATAACTCATCAGTTTTTGAAGACATAAAAGAAAAATATCGGTACCATAGGGATGTCCAATCTGCCTTGTTAAATTTACCCCTCCCCCATCATATTTAACACAATGAAACTTGAATGAAGGTTAATATTATCTTGAAAATTTTTTGGACTATTAAGAAGAAGAGACATTTAAAAAAAACTCCTGGTAATTTAAAAAAATTCAGTTTATGGAAATAATGAAAATTATGATCTAAAACAATGTTTATATTTTCACACCATTAAGTCAATTGAAATTTAACGTAGCCAGAAACAAATTATGACTATCGGGTTTTTATAAAAATTCTATGAAAAATCAACTAAGAGCAAATTCTCAAGAAAATTTCGGTAATTATTCAGCCGTTGATGAAATTATGTTTAAAATAAGTTTTTCCTAAAATAGGGGAAATATATATTTTTATCAGACCCCACCCTATTTTATTTCATGAAATCTGAAAAAAATGAACCGATAAAAAACGATTTTTAATTTTTTTTTCTATAAAGATAAGAGTCTGAATAATTATATCAAAAGATTTCTATATGGGATTTTTTTAGTAAAAAAAAACATGAATTCTGAATTTTGCTAAAAAATGTCAATATTATAACATTTTTTTAAAATCAGAATTCATATTATTATTTTTACTATAGTATGTTTGGCTCAGTAATTGGAACTAGTTAAGTTAATAATAGGATATTGAATTTCCTCCTCTCCTTTTTTTAGGCCTTGTGCCATATTTTGTATTATATACAAATATATATTCCCAATGTATTTTTGAAGTGTGTGTGTGTGGGGGGTGATAGGGGAATAACAAATTTGCTACTTCCAACTAACAATTTAGATTTAGCAATCCTGATTACCAATATCAGTGTAAAATGTCTGTTAGAATTTATTTCTCTTATTTAAAAGAAGAAAAAAATTCCCCAAAAAGAAAATACAGAAAGTGGAAATCTATATTGAGGGACATCAAGAATATACATATAAACATACATTCATACACACATGTGTATACAAAACATATATATATACAGTGATGCTGATAGCTTTTTAAGTTAGTGCGTCCTGAGATGCACATATTTACTTTGAATGGGTCCTCAGGAAAATTTATGGGTCCCAACTACAGCTATCTATCTCCTACCTTGTAACCTATCCTGTGTAATTCATTTTTAAGAAACTATTGAAATGTATTTACAGTTAAGCTTGAAATGGTGAAGGAAGAAAAAAGAAAAATACTGGGATGCATGGATACGTTTCTGCTATGTCCTTGTAGATTTTTGTGCATTAGGGACGCAGTACGCGTACCTATCAGCATCTCCGTATATAGGGATGAGCAAAAGTAACAAAGGAAAAAAAAATTGAGTACACGTCACAAATGAATAAAACCAAAACGTCTTTGGCATAAAATAACCCGACAAGTGTTGACATGCCATAAAACCCAACTAACCAAGTTTAAATGCATCAGGGTGGTCATCAATTATGTACTATTATCACAGCCAATTACGGGTTCTTGTATATCATATTGGCTACAATAGCAACCCCAACTTGATTTCAGAATTATCAGGTCACCAACCTGAAAGCACTGTGCTACGAATCTCGACATTGCAAACTCAAACGATAAAAACTACAAAAATTCAACCATTTAAATTGAAAAACCTCCATCAGTGTGAGCCAATGAGAGAAGCCCATCCACCCTCCCAATCCCGTATAATACTATATTTACTTTTTTTATGGATTTCTGAAAGATTTTTGTGTTCATAATCTTTCACTACTTTTTCATCTCCATAAAAATTAATTTTTCCCTCCCCCCAGCCAAACCACGGTGCAGAATTTTCTGGTACTTGCACAGAATTACCCACCCATGAAAATTTACGTTAATTTTGTTTTAATGTACAATTCAATAATATATATATATATATATATATATATATATATATATAGTGTGTGTGTAATATTTAATTTCACCATCCAAATAAGAGTAAGTTACACTTATTTGCTTAATTTTTTTTTACTGAAGAATTAGATCCTTATGTCTTCAAATAGCTACAATTCAACTATCAGCCATGTTTCTTTAGATTTTCTACCCCTCCCCTGGTAAGCACTAAAGTGTCAAATTATGGCTTATTTTTAATTTTCATATTTGACTGTAATTGTTCAATAAAACAGAAATGTTTGATTTCAACCAAATTCAGGAATTTGTATTAGATCTAGTTCAGACTGTTTTCTAATGTGAGATCTGTCTATCACTCCCTGTCTTACAGTCCAACTCTATGTACTTACCCATTCTCTTGCTAATGTTTATGAGAAACAGATATCTCTCACCCACTCTCTATGCACTTAGACCCATTCTGCCAGTGGGTCTTTTAATATTACTAATAGTGGAAATAGAAACATATTTGAACTTTTATTCAGTAGTATGTAAAGTCCTGTTTAAAAATCCGGACCATATGACCTTAAGGCACCCCTTCCGCGATCTCGACTTGTGGGGACACTTTTCTCATTTACACCGTAAAAATCCGGTTGTTTGTTAGGGGTTAGGGTTAGGGTTAGGGTTTAGGGTTAGGTTAGGGCTAGTTTTATAATTAAAAAAAAATTCTAAAAATCGTCTGTAAACAATTAACTGGATTTTGACAGTGTAAATGGAAAAAATGTCCCACGAATCGAAATAGCAAAAGAGGTGCCTTAAGGTCATATGGTCCAAAAATCCTTCATATCAATTCACTGTGTGATGACATTGAGTAATAAATAGTGTTCATTAGTCATGAGTTGTAACAGCACAAGAAGTTATCCACCTTGATTGATCTGAATACAACTGATAATATGAATATAAGTCCTACATATTAAGATGCATAGTATAAGTTCTAAGACTCTACAACCAGTAAGATATTGCCATCAATACCAGCACAGGAGGAAGTAAAAGTTTGTTAAGTGTAATTTTAACTAGGACTTCCTTTCTTTATGCCTAAATTGTTTTATACATATATTTTATTTTGTTGTTAAATTTTCTATCATTTTAGTTTATGGTGTTCTTGAGTGTTGATTGTATCAAAGAAAATAAATTAAGTACAAGGGTACAGAATAGCACAAAATAAAATATCAGTTAAAATTGAAAACTGTTCTTTTCTGAGATTGATACATGAGTATTATTAAAAGGTTATTAGAGATTGGTATATGAGTATTATTGTTCTTTTCTTAGATTTGTACATGAGTATTATTTCCAAGTTATAAAGTTGTGATCAGTGATAAAACTTTTGGTTCAACTAGAAGGTTGTATGCTAGTAAGGTACAGTGAAACCTTTGTGAGCTCTCTGTTATGATTTTTGTGGCCATTTTTAGGTTTCAAGTAAGAGTACTTTACAGTGGAGATCCCTTGGTTGTTCCTTTGTGTTAGGTAGAATCCTTTGGTTGTTCCTTAGTGTAGAATCCTTTGGTTGTTCCTTAGTGAAGAATCCTTGAGTTAAGCAGAGGCTAATTCACTCGTCCGTGTCAAATACAAGCAAATGAACAGCTTTGAAGATCGGCGATTAATTAGTTAATTAACTACATATTTGAGCATGTTGATTGGCTGGCTTTAATCCATGTGGCCACACAGAGTCTATAAGTTTAAGTGGTGGACTTCAGTACACATTATATTATAAAATACTCCAACACTCTCAAACAATGCATCTGAAAGGAGAACCTTTTTTTTTTTTTCTTTTTTGCATCACAACAATTCACAAGACTGAATTGGCATCAACAAAAAAGTGAGAACCCTGAAAATCACTCATTGCACCCCACCCCACCCCAACAATCAAATTTCTGATTATTCCTGAAATTGAAAGGTCAACATTTTTCATTTGATGCCCAAATTAAAGTTGTTGTTGTTGTTGTTGTGTGCAATTAGATCAAATGTAAACTAGAAACTTTCTTTTTCTCTCAATTTTTTAAATGAGGCTTGATAATTTGTATCGGTTTAGCTCAGTCGGTAGAGTGTTCAGCTGGGAATCTCAAGGTTTCTGGTTCGATATCGGCCCTCACCAACTCAGCGTATGAGTAGCACAGGGATCTGTACAGTAAAGTGAGGAGCTGATGGTAGGTGTGGTGCCCTACTTCAGATACTAAATAAAACAATCTCCTTGGTCTAGAACTAGTGAAAAGGGGGTAGACTCCCTCACTGTCTGGCTGATACCGACCTTAGGCCACCCCAACGACTTTTATTTAATACAGTTCTAAGTAACAATCATATCTAGGCTGCAGGTTCAATCCTGGCCAAGGGTGATAATAGCATAGATTACTTAAAATAGCTTAACACTTGTACCTGGTCATGGTTAATGGAATGAGAACAGTCTACCCCCCATGGATTGAATAAAAGGATTGGTTCAAAGTTCATTGAAGGCTCTTGATTACGACATGAAGCCCCTGAGCTTGATTCTTAAGTTTGACACAAAACATCTGAGGAAGGCTGGAGAGCACATCAGTCAACACATTGTGTATATAACAATAAAGATGAGGACAATAGTCCAAATAATCCAAAGAGACTTTCTTCATAGATGGAATGAAAAAAAAGTGGATAGAGAAGACTTGGATGGGTATACGTGTACTCACCAGATCATTATAAGTTTTCAAAGGAGATTATCATCATCATCATTATCATCATCATATCATGCTAGCAGCATGGATATCCATGACTCTCTCTCGCCAACCATCCCTATCAGTCATTGCCCCTGGGAGGTCCCTGCTATAGCATCTAGAATACACACAGAGCTGATCGATGTAGGTCCTTGCTGGAAGGCTCACACCGGATATCTATGACTCTCTCTCGCCAACTGTCCCTATCAGTCATCGTCCCTTGGAGATCTTCTGAACAGCATCCAGAATCCACACAGCTGTTTGATGTAGGTCCTTGCTGGACAGCCCATACTAGTATGTCCACAGAAGAACATCACTTATCAGTTCGTCCCTGCTTCTCCAGCAGTGTCCAGTATTTGTTCATCTCACTTGGATGGTTTGCAAGTACCCGTACAGCTGCTTTCTTATGGAGTGCCATTTCCACAAATTTTTAAAACAGCATGCAGCATTCTTGGGGCTTTGTTAGAGTCCAAGTGGTGCAGCCATACAGTAGCACTGATATGGCTACGGCTTGGAAGAACTGACGCTTTAACTTTTCAGTGAGATCAGATTTCAATATGATTGATAATCTGTCTGTCTTTCTTTTGTGTGCCTTACCATCACTCGGGAGGAGGTTGCTGTAATTTAAGTGTTGATCCCAGAGGGCTATCCCCCCAGGCAATACCTGCCCCCTTGATTTAAAGGAGCAGGGCTGGGTTTATTGCCTAGTCCCTGAGGCGCCCCACTTGAGGGGTAATGCCAACAGGATCAAAGCATTTTTTACACCTAAGCACCTATGAGTCACGGCTTGTGGGTGGTCCCACATTAATTGGGCCTTGTGCCTAACCCATACACGTGGGGTATGTGGTAAATACCACCACTCTCTGTAGATGAGATATTACTACCTAGGTACATGAACCAGTCCACCGATTTTAGAGGCTTACCATGCAGTGTAACTGCAAATATTAGTTACATATCACCTTATTTATCTATTTGCAATTATAAATTCTATAAATAGGATGTGACTTGACAATGTGCTTAATGACATTAGAAGGTGGCATTTAAGTGATGATGGCATTTAAGTGATTATAAATAAAATAATGCTAATAGGCTTTAATATGCAGTGGAAAACAGTGTTGTCGTCAGGGTGTCCTAAAGTCAGTATCAGCCAGACCGTGAGGGAGTCTATCCCCTTTTACTTGTGCTAGACAAAGGAGATTGTTTTTTTAGCATCTAAGGTGGGCGCCAAACCTACCATCAGCTCCTCACTTTACCACACAGATCCCTGTGCAACTCATTCACTGAGTAGACGAGGGCTGGTATTGAACCAGGAACCTTGCAATTCCTAGTCAAGTACTCTACCGACTGAGCTAAACTGGTGCAGTGTAAGAATCCAAATAATTTAATTCCTTCAGAATAGTTTTAGAATATTTGCCAAATATCTGGTACCTTTTTTTTCCCCACTTTATTTGTTGAACAAGAAGCACCTATCCAGTGTTGCCCGGGTAGAAGGGGGGGGGGGGGGTGCAAAAAACCCTGGTGTATTGATTTGTTTACTTTTGTGAATTACAAATGCTGGACATTTTTAAGAAGAATTTCAATGCTATTTCTATGTATATCTTAATTTTTAGATATCTTCAAATATATACTTTGTAGCAAAATTGCTTTATTTTTGTAGTTTCCTCCGGACATACATACATACATACCAACTGCTCTTTATATAATATAATATATATATATAGAGAGAGAGAGAGATAGATGGCAATTTCTCATAATAAAAAAAATTTTCATTCTTCATTTCTATCTTGGTAAATACAGCTTTAAACATGGTACTTTTTTTAATACTTTGTATTCTGAAAAAATAATGAATGGAACATTATTTTTTTTTCAGAATACAAGGTATGTCAAAAAGTACAAAAAATCTCAATACTTTTTTGACACACTTTGTATATCATGAAAATAAAATAAAATAACATAAATCTTATATTGCACATTTTTAGAGTACATTATATTTAAGCCTATAAAACAAAAATGTGTATCAAATTCTTGTATCTTATTTATAGCCTATTGTTTCAAAAGACATTGATCTTTTTTTTTTTTTGTCTACGTAAGTAAAAAGTGTCTATTTAACTCCTAGCAGGGACAAACTCATAACTGGCATTCTCCTGTGGACGCATCAGTGTGGGCCACCAACAAAAACCTACATCAATCAATTCTGTGAAGATACTGGATGATGTCCAAAAGACCTGCCAAGGGTGATCACTGATAGGGACAGGTAGTGAGAGGGTCATGGGAATCCATGCTGTCAGCACATGATGATGATGATGATGATTATGAATATTGGCTTACATTATAAGATAAACAATGTTTTATA
>CM042150.1:9972807-9998550 GCA_023376005.1 Doryteuthis pealeii
TTTGATTTAGTGCATCCTGGGATGCATATATTTGCTTTAACTCTTAACATCCTGTTGAGAATTTTCTAAGTCCAATTCCTATAAGGATTTATCAAAAATGGCTAAAAATGGCTTTTTCATTTAAAGTTACCTGTTATTTCCCTTAAATCAAAGACTTCTAATTATGTTTAATATTACATTTAAACATATAACCCGTCGGTCGCTCCCGAGCTAAAGGGCTCACAGAATCTCCGAAATTGGCCGTCAAGATCGGATTTTCTGCATCAACCACGGATTGCAGGGTATCTATATTTGCTGGAAGTCTAGCCGAATGCCCCACGTTGTGCTAAGATCTCAAACGACTAGAAATCTGCTATAGAAACTGATTTCCGAGATTAATGGCGGCCAATTGGTCACATGAAAAAAAATAACGACTCTTTTTCTTCTTCAAAAATCAACAACATTTATATTCGAAAATACAGGAATACAAATAATTACTTCTCAAGGTTTGTGGGAGTGATGTGCCCGTAATTAAATACTTCTGGTCTTCTGCAAAGTATTGTGCAAAACAGTTCGTAAGTTGACTAAGTTTTCAAAATGGTCTTAGCTGAAGTCAGTTACTCTCGGCTCTCAGTATTGCGTTAATCTTGTCAGCTAGCCCGATTCTCAAGCGATCACAACTTCATCTGCCCGTTTGGCCTCATCTGCCCATTCGGCCTCTTCTGCTCCTCAAGCCAAAAACGTCTGAGTTAAATAATACTCTGATCGGAACAATTTTATTTCCGGCCGGCACGAAGACATCGGGAATTTTTCTGCTCCACCCACTCAAGCAGGGTAACCGCCCCTCTTGTTTCCAACCAGCCAATCAAATTTACTTCCGCTCACCAATCTGGGTGCCATCTCTTCCGGCCACTTGAATGTTTTTTAAATACATTCGACTTTCTTTAATTTCGATTTTTAACAAGTTATCTCAATTCTCAAGTAGTAGGGAAACATAAAAACAATAGATTCTCTTTAATCCTGGTTTCTTCATGTTCCGGTAATCTATAAAACAAGATTTATCTTTTCCCATGAGACTCAAGTCTGATCACATCAAAGGACTCGTCTAGGACCGGCTTCTCTCACTTCTGGGAGTTCCGACCTACTTGAGATTTTACTACTGATATGGTCTGCCACCATCCGCCTCGACTCCCCGGTCGAGGTCATTTCAGGATCGCCCATCTGTTTTGAATCTACGGCCGAAGTCGGCCAGCGAGTTATATTTCCGTTTCTCTTTTTCTTTCTTTCTTCAAATTTCAAAACCTAGATCAGGTCACATCACAATCGCGGCCTTGTAATTCTGACCCAAACGATCGGAAGATTTTAACTTCCGATTTTTTCTTTCCCTCTTTTTTCCATCTTCCAAACCTGAATCAGGTCACAAACAAAGGCTATAAATTGAGGTAGATTAGGAAATAAATGTGACTTCCGGCCGGGTGGAATGAGGCGGTATAGGATGTTAAGAGTTAAATGAGTCCCCAGAAAAATTTATGGGTCCCAACTAAATCCATCTAACACCTACCTTGTAACCTATCCTGTGTAATTTATTTTTAAGAAACTATTGAAATGTATTTACAGTTAGCTTGAAATGGTGAAGAAAAAAGAAAAACACTGGGATGCATGGGTATGATTTGACTGCGTCCTTTTAGATTTTTGTGCGTCAGGGAAGCAGGACTCGTACCTGTCAGCATGTGTGTGTGTGTGTATATATATATATATATATATATATATATATATATATATATATATATATATGATATTGCACTGCTGCATATGTAATTTGCAGTGAATGCAACAGCTACTGGGGTTTCTCTGCTGGTTATCATGTAAAATTGTAATAAAATATCAATGAAAGTGGCTACAGATCCTAATTTCGAAACTCCAAGGACATAAAAGTGTCAGAAATCAACATTGCAAGTCCAAAATCAAAAATCTAAGTGGGCATCAAGTCAATATCCTAATACAAGCAAAATATAAATCCTAGGGGTGAGTCCCAGTGTCATATTGGTTAATAAGAAAATTCAAACTCCAGTTACACTTTTCCATTTCCCTTTTCATGGGGAAAGTATGAACTTCCTCATTCTTTCAGCTATGGGTTAAATAGTACTACTAGTGTTCTCCTACAAGGATAGTTGTTGGCATTGTAGCGTTGGTTTGTATTTGCCTGGTGGAGTTGTCTGCCCCTTTTAGTTTGATGATGCCCGCTAGGACACCATAGTATTTAAGCGCCGGGTTCAAAGCCTTTCGCTCTCTTTTCCCGTTTCAGCAACTACGAGCCACATGGGGTAGATTTTATCTAAACCCTCTCGTTGGGGCTCCGTCCCCCTTACATTACTGTAAGTCCTCACAGCATGGACTATTCCTAGTCTCATGTCTGTACTCATATATGTATATCTGTATCATTCATGAATGTGTCTTATCTTTATTTGTGTACCCCTTTTTATATGTACTCTTTCACTATGTACGTTGTACCAACTGTTATCCATGTGCTGTGTATATTAAATGTTTGTCTATTAACCTTCGTCGGAGTTATTTGTATCCAAAGTATGTATAACTTTGCACCATCCTTATAGCATTAAATAATTCACAAAAGTTGATATGCCATTAAACAAACCAAACAAAACCAAAAAATCCTATCTATAACAGCAATGCACTCAAAGTGTCTTGGGAATGACGTTAAACTGCATCTAATGGTGAAGTTACAATTTTGGAACTCTGGGGGGAGTGAAATACTCCTTCATTGCTATTACTTCCTGGTCCACCCTGACCTGGAGTGGTAGTACCTATTAGGGTCCCATCTATAGGTTAAATAGGAAAAAATGAGTTTAAAAAAATTGTAGATAACCATCAAGCATAAATAGAACAAAATATCTTCGGCATAAAATAACCCAGCAAGGTTTGGCATGCTGTAAAATCCACCAAACCAAACCACTTTGTCAAAAAGCAACAACTTTTTATAATTGGTGGCAGATTGTGACTTACGGGGAAGTAGGGGGGGGGATTAACATTTATGAATGTCCCTCTATTAAACTCACTAGCAAAAAGAAACAAAAAAACACCTTCTGGGCAGTGTAAAAGTTAACTTTTGAAAGATATTGTCTGAGGGTGGTGGGAGCTAAAAATTCAATGTCAGAGGGTTTGTATCATAAGTAAGTAAAAACATCAAATTTATTAAAGAAGTAAAAAAAAAATTTTTTTAAATCTTAAATGGAAACTTAGTTCTGTCCTCCTCAAATAAAATTTTGCATGCATCTATTTTTTACTTAAGCTCTTGATACTGAAAAAATTACTATTTCTTGTTTATATATAATTTTCTTATAAAACACTATACATTAGATAACTTTATTAAAATAAAACAAACTATATATAAATATATAATACCGGGAATGTATTTATTAAAACTTGTTTTAAAAAACAATAAGGACTGTTTGAGGTGGCATATTTAAATTTTGAGTGTATATAATACAAGGTTGCTCTTTATTCTATGTATTGGTGATTTTGGGTAATGTGATGTAAGCAGTGACATAGTTTTGGTTACAAAAATTAAGACTTAATTAATAAACTTAATTCTTGGGTCTTTTTCTCTCTTTTGACAGATTACACAGAAAACAAGAATTCTTTTTTTGAGGTAAGTCATTTTCTTCTGCACCACAGAGGTCTAACATTTACTATGATCATGGGTGTCCACTAGT
Source organism: Doryteuthis pealeii (assembly GCA_023376005.1). Lineage (NCBI taxonomy): Eukaryota > Metazoa > Mollusca > Cephalopoda > Myopsida > Loliginidae > Doryteuthis > Doryteuthis pealeii. Next base: position 9,976,518 of record CM042150.1, read on the forward strand.
GTGGGTACAAACAGGTCATTTGTATCCCCCACTCTGGATCAAGCCTTCTTAATTATCAGTCAAAGAAATTTGAAATTTGAAACTTTATATTGGCTGTGTATCAAGGGTGGGGGTCAGTCACTATAAACTAATGCAGCAACTTCTCTACAGGTGGAATACTAATAAAATGTATTCTGAATATATCCACTTGTTCCCCCACCCACACCACCAACACTACACTGGAAAATTGGCATCCAATGCCAATAATTTATGATATAATAAATGAGGCTGGGTGTTTTTTCTTTAGTGCTCCCACCCACAGACCCTAACACACTTAACCCTGGAGATTATCAAAACAAACTTAACATATCATTTCCAACTGGTTATCAAAATTTTTGGCACTCTAGGGATTAATGAAAAAAGTCGCTTGATTGAAGATTGAATCTCTATTAATAATTGGAAAGAGTTTGTTTTTTGTCCTTTACAGACAGTCAAATGGTTTCATATATATATATATTGAGGGCCAGTTTAACTCAGTCGGTAGAGTGTTCAGCTAGAAATCACTAGGTTCCTGGTTCGATACTGGTCCTCACAAACTCACCATATGAGTAGCACAGGGATTTGTGCAGTAAAGGGAGGAGCTGATGGTAGGTGTGGTGCTCCACTTCAGACGCTAAAATAATCTCCTTGGTCTAGCGCTCGCTAGTGAAAAGGGGATAGACTCCCTCACTGTCTGGCTAATACCGACATTAGCCGCCCCGACTTATATATATATATATATATATATATATATAAAGACACTATTTTTATCTTCTCAAATATCTTATATAATAATTATATTAATTTAATGCTTCAAAATGAATTCAGTAAGAATGAGGAAGGCTTTTCCATTAGGGACTTTAAATTTTTTTTTTTTTTGAAAGAGGTTCTTTGTAAAAGTATATATATAATATATATATATATAACACACACACACACCCTGCACGAGTAGGATGCGACACAAGGTCAATTTTTTAAGCGGAGTTTAACATGTTTGAATTCAGAATTTTCCTTCTCCTAGACAGGTTATCTAACCAAGGTTGAAGAGCCCAGTCTGCCCTACTATTTACCCATAGCTGGAGAGAGGATAGTAGGATTCATACCTTTACCAATGGTAAAATAGTTCTATATAAAATTCAAACAGCCTTGTCCAGGATTTGAACTCGGGTTGACGAGTCCATTTTCTACAACTCTAACCATTATGCCAAGCGCCTCTCATATAGAATGGTTTCACCAACTGCTCTGCATGTGCAGGATGTGACACAAGGTGAATTTTTTTTAACCCTATGACCTTTAGGCACCCCTTTTGCTTTGCTGATTCATAAGTACTTTTTTTTTCATTTACACTGTCAACATCCGGTTTTTGTTAGGGGTTAGAGGTTAGTTTTATATTTTTTTAAAAACTCTAAAAATCATCTGTTAACAAACAACCGGATGTTGATGGTGTAAATGAAAAAAATGTACTTATGAATCAGCAAAGCAAAAGGGGTGCCTAAAGGTCATATATGGTCCAATTTTTTAAACATGTAGCCTTTTGTAGGCCATTTATCCTGTGATTTCAAATTGCTATAGATTTTTTTTATAAAGTTCATACCTATTATAAAGTTTTCTAAGAGAACTAAAATTTGAGGTACAATCAAGCTTCAGATATACTTATGTTAATAAGTTCGCTAAAACATTAAAGTTTCCAAATTTATCAGGCCCAAGAAAAATATTATTTATAAAAAGAATAAACATTAAAACATATTATAGCACATAATTCATTACATTCTATTTTATTATGTTTTTATATAATACATGACTATTTTTCTTATTTAAAAAAACAAAACATAAAAAAAGAATTAAGAAACAACGAAAAAAAAATGTGCCATCAGGAGCAAGTATTTCCGGGGGGCGGGGGTATGAATGCATTTACAGAGATGCTGATAGGTACGGTACTGCATCACTGAAGCAGAAAAATCTAAAAGAAGCAGAAAAATCTTATCCATCTATCTCGGTTTTTCTTTTCTTCCCCCACCATTTTCAGCTAACTGTAAATACATTTCAATATTTTCTTGGAACGAATTACACTGTATGGGGTACAAGGAAGGGGTTAGACAGCTTTAGTTGTTCATAGGAAAAACTACAATTTATGAAGAACTTTAGTTGGGACCATCAATGTTCAGGGGACTCATTCAATCAAATCCATGCATCCCAGGATGCACTAAATTAAAAGCTATCAGCATCACTGTATATATATTAAATTAGAAAGACTCCTGAAACTAAATAAGAATTAATATGAAAACATTAAACTTATTTTGATTTTGATTGATTTCAATGTGAAATTATACATAGGATTGATTTGATAGGTCTGAGAATAACAATGATATTAGAAATCAATAACACCAAGTAATTATTTATTAAAATCAATATTTATCAAAATCTTACGCAAATTATCCACTATGTAAACCTTTATTCTTAGTGATATATAAAACACATTGCAGGATTTTAAAAGCATTAATAACATGGGCTGTTTTGAAGCAAAACTAACTCAGCTAGACTTTCATAGAGACATTGTTAATAAATATGATGCTAATTAAGATTGAATAATGATTATTTAATAATCAGAGATGCTGATAGGTACGCATCCTGTGTCCCTGATGCATAAAAAATCTAAAAGGACGCACTAAAATAATATACATGCATCCCAGTGTTTTTCTTTTTTCTCCCCTCACCATTTCAAGCTATACATTTCAATAGTTTCTTAGAAACGAATTTACACAGGATAGGTTACAAGGTAGGAGTTAGACGGCTTTAGTTGTTTCCCCAGATCATAAATAAAAACCCTACAATCAATTAAGCAACTTTAGTTGGGACTCATAAATTTTCCCAGGGACTCATTCAAAGCTCATATGTGCATCCCAGGATGTACTAAATCAAAAAGCTATCAGTCATTACTAAATAATCATTGAGAATATAACGTAAATAGCTAAGGGAATTGTGATGATGGTGGTGACATAGTTTTGGTTACAGACAGGCATACAGATAATCTCCATTATGATAATAAGGTATCTTTTTTATTATTTTAAACTTTTGACAGTATTGGCCTCTTTTTCAGGTAAAACTGCAAATTCTGACAATTTGATCTTGAATCCAACAAAAAAAGAAATACAAGACTGACCGTTTAGAAAAAAAGGTTTTGATTCCCAAAGATCAAATTGCTATTAAGTCTTGACCCCAAACTGACACCATGCATTGAGATCTTTTTTAGTTTGTGAGAAAAAAAAAGAAAATGCAACATTTAGTGAAACATGAAACAGGATCTAATCAAAACTAAAGAAGAAGAAAAAAATAAAGAAAATATCCAAGAAATATTTTTTATATTATAAATCAAAATATTTTCCCAGTTTAAAAAAGCCTCTAGTGATTTCTTTCTATACATTAAATTTGATATTCATTACAAATGAGTCATCATCAATTTCATTTGTGAGCTCTGTCTTGAATATTTCTCTGTCTCAAGAGAATTCTGGTCATTTGCTAGAAAGAGAGAGAATAATAAAATAAAACAAAAATGAATTTCAATGACTTTTATTCATACTAGCCAGAATATGCACCCTCCGGGCATAAGTATTTAAGTTTTTCGTGTAATAAAATGTATTAAATTAGAAAGACTAATGAAATTAAAAAAGAATGCACATAAATATCACACTTATTTTAATTATATTTTAATTGGTTTCTATATGAAATCATTCATAGGAATGATTTTAATACATTAGACAATAAACAATGATATTAGAGATCAGTAACACCAAGTAATTATCTATTAAATCCAGTTTTGTTAAAGCCAATATGCAAATTACCTGTACAGAGGGTTAAGACCTCCCAATGAGGCCATCTGAGGATGGAACCCTGGTGGCTGAGCAGTCCATGACATGCAACACTCCACTTAGGCCCTTACTTAGGCTAAGATTTGTTGTATATCCACTTACTGGGTATATAATATGACCAGAGAGTCATATTCTTCCTATGAGAAGATAAGAGGCATTCATGTATGTCTTCTGCATATTTAAGTCTTTTCTTACTGACTTCGAGTAGTACGACTGGTATCCTATATCTGTAGTCTGTTTCTTCATTTCTTCTAACTGGTCTGTTCTGTTGCCTTCATTTCTGGTCTGGTTCTGTAAGATGCTGGTGACTTTAAGATAGTTTCCAAGACTGCCATTAGCAGAGACAACATAAGGCTTATATTTATGTAATCACATTTTTTTTTAATTCAGACCCAGGCTTTCTCAACCGTGGCAGAGTCAATGCAAAGACAATGCTTACATCATGGCATCTCCCACTTAACTAACAAAGCTCTGGTCTTCATTCCCACATTCAGTGTGTGACCAGAAAGAAGGTGACTTAAGGTTATTTCCTATCATTCATCTAACCCTACAGATTTTGAATTTTAAACAACTTTTTAATTCAAAATCTAACTCTAACTGTCAAAAAAACATGGTTTTATCAATATACAACAGATGGGCGGTAAGAGAGGACCCCTCTGATCAATCAGCTGGTCACGTCAAGCACCTATATGATTGTCCCAACCCTGTTACCCTTATGGCAAGCCCCAATCCTTTTTTATCATATAAAGGTGATGGCTGAGGGTTTAATGTCCTAGGTATGATGTTAAATTTTATCTAATGCTAAAGTTCCAATTCTGGAGCTCTGGGGAATGTGGAATATCCCTTCATCACTATTACTCCCAGATCCACTCTCACTCAGAGTGGTAGTGCCTGTTAGGGTTACACTTATGGGTTAAATAGGGAAAAGATGAGTTTTAAAAAATGTGTTTAAAAAAAAATTGAGTTCCCATCCAAATGAATAAATAAAACATCTTTGCATAAAATAACCTAACAAGGGTTGACATGCCGTAAAATCCAACCAACCCAAACAGCTCCCAGTTGCATTGTAGATCTTTATGGGATTTGATTGATTGATTTTAATGGCATATCAACCTGTCAAGGTTTATTTTATGTCGAAATATGAATCAAACCCAATAAAGGAAAAGTTTCAAACAAACACAATAAGTAAAAATTCCATTTCGTGAAATTGACATCCAACCCTTAAATCCACACAAAGAAAACCAATATTCCAAGCATGCACCACAAACTTAACCAGAATCTAACTGATTAAATCCTTCCCACAGTGCACCACACAACAGCATATGAGGAAAATAAAAACGGTTTTTTTCACTTGAGTTAAAAATTGCATAGGCAAGGAACTGTCATTTACCAAGTGTCGGTGATTTCATGCTTACATTGCTTTAATATATATATATATATATATATATATATATATATATAATGTTCAAATCCTGCACGTGGTTATTGCATTTCACTTAGCACTAATACCCATGAGAAAGGTATGAATCCTACTCTCCCTCCAGCTATGGATAAATAGTAGGGCAGACAGGCTCTTAACCTTGGTTAGGCAACCAGTCTAGGAGAAGGAAAACTCTGAATTCAAAACCTGTTAAGCTCCGCTTAAGAAAATTGACTTGTGTCACATCCTGCTCTGTGGGAGGGGTTGGGTAAATATATATATATATATAATATATTATATATATATATTAGTTGTCGGTAAGCGTCCGTCGGGGAATCACAAGGTTAATGGTTTGATACCGCTCTTGCCAACTCTGCGTATGAGTACTACAGTGTACAGTGTGAATAAGTGTTCATTGTATGTTTATATTTACATTTGTGTAGTTGTTTCTTAAGAGTTTTTTGGTTTGTTTGTTTTTTGTTTTGTTTTTTGCACATGGAATAATTTTTAAACAGATCTATTTGACCTATAGATAGAACTCTAACAGGTACTATCATGTCAGGTTAGAATAGACCTGGTAGTAATGGCAATGAAGGGGTACTCCATACTCCACAGATCTCCAGAACTGGAACATGGTTTCCAGGTCTTTATTTGATATAACCTTGTAAGCAGCACATTTTAAACATCCAATTTCATGTGACAATTTAGTGTTGTGTAGCTGCAATATATTTGCCCTAGTGTCTGCAACTACTTCAATTCTTATAGAAAAATATTATATGTAACGTATTTGACAAATTAAGTGTAAAACTTAATTTCAAGTAGTGTCCTTAAACTAAGTGATAATGTTTGACAAGTTATTATTTAAGGAGAAATTTACTATTATACTTAAATTATTCTTATCAAAACAAAGAGCATAGAATTTTTAATTTTATATTCAAGTGCAAGTTGTATAGTCATCTCCTAAATTAAGTAGAGCCTATATATATATATATATATCTTCTCTACCATCTGGACTCTGATCTAAGAAAATAACAAGAAGAATTGAACGTAAGCACTTGAAGATCATCATGGGGAAATATTCTGTGTTTTTTACAAAGCCTTTTTAAAAATAAAACTTGCTGCAAATATACCATATATATATATATATATATATATATTATATATATATATAATATATACTAGCAGGACCTGTGATATTACCACAGTATGATAATATTAATTAATGAGTTTAAGAGCCATTGATTTAAAGGGCAGGGCTGGGTTTATTGCCTAGTGCCCTGAGTGCCTTCTTGAGAGGGAATGCTGACGTGATCAATGCACTTTTGCACCTCTGATCCCGTGAGTCTCAGCTCGTGGGTGGGCTCACATTAAAATGTCCTTGTGTCACACTGTATACATGGGATACATAGTAAATATCCTACATTTTATCACTGTGAAGATTTTTTTTTTTTTCAAAATGCTTTTGATAAATTGTCTTATCCTTATGATGTCAACAGATGTTGACTCTGTAAGATGACAACAATTGAATGATGATGTGAGAAAAAAAATGGCAAGGGCTGGTTTAGCTCAATTGGTAGAGCACCTGGCTAAGAATCACAAGTCCCTGGTTTGATCCTGGTCTCCATTAACTCAGTGCATGAAGTAGCCACAGATTGGGTAATCTAATCTATAAAATATACTAATCTAGTAAAGTAGGGACCTGACTCCACTTTGGCAAAAAACAATCTCCTTTTTGCTAGCAAAAAGAGAATAGACTCCTCGCTGTTCTGCTGATACTGACGATTGGCCACTCTGCCAGCTTTACTTTTACTTACAGTGTTAATGGTTTGAATGTTGATAAGGTTGTATTGAACTGTTTGGTCTCTTCTCATTCTGTGAGCTTAGGATTTGCTGCAGTTAAAGTTAGAAATTGATTGTTGAATAAAGTTGGTAATCAATTTTTTAATTTTTTAAATTGAAATAGATCACTAAGTAGGACTGAGCCTATTCTAGTAGTAACCACCCCAAGTGGAGATTTAAGAGGTTTGAATTCAGAGTTTTCCTTCTCCTAGACTGGTTGCCTAACCAAGGTTAAAGAGCCCAGTCTGCCCTACTATTTACCCATAGTTGGAGGGAGAATAGTTGGATTCATACCTTTCCCAAGGGTATTAGCACTATGTGAACTGAGGAGAATCTTTAAGGGTAAGATTCCTTGACTGAAAAAACAGAAAAACATTTCTGGCATTTCCTGAAACTTAAGACTTTATTTCCATCAACAGAACAAATTTCCTCACAACTTTTAAAGCAGATTAATCCTTTTTGAACTCATAAAGAATCTAGTATCACAAAAAGGTCTCATTTCATGTGAATTAAAAATTATTCAAATTGATGGTAGATATTCCTTACATATGAACAAAGATCAAAACACTATGTTATACACATCTAATGCCTTATACAATTTAAAATGGGAGTGTTGTATAATGGTTATCAACATAGAAAATGGACACGGTTAACTGAGTTCAAATCCTGGATGCGTCAGTTTGCATTTCACATAATACTAATACCCTTGGGAAAGGTATGAATCCAACTATTCTTCTATGAGTAAATAAGGGCAGAAGACTGGCTCTTTACCATGGTATGACAACTGGTCTATAAAGCAATCCTTTTAAACTCTGTTTAAGAAAAATTGATCTGTGTTGCATCTTGATCATACAGAGGGGTTGGTTAAATACATATGTGGTTGAAAAATAGAGAAAAGGTGGATATAACAAAAGCAACTAAATTCAATTGATATTTTGCCTCAGTATTTAGTGAGGCTTCTCAGAATTTAGTGTGTGTCAAATGCTTTTACAGTCTGCTTTTATACTGAAAAGGTAATTTTTTTTCTTCTTTTTGTGCGGGTAAGGAATGGAAAGTGGAGAGGGTTTTCATGTAGGATATAGAAAGAGGAAGTGAAAAAAGGATGGATTTAATTTTGTTGGATTTACTCAATCCTTCACTCCTCATAAATACGTTTATAATCCAAAAATAGCTTTAAAGTTATCATAGAAAACAAGTGACAAGAATTTTTTTCCAAAGCTTGTCAATAATTACCCCCCCTCTAAAAATACAATAAAAAATTTACCCAGACCTAGGTTTGAGACTCTAAAGTATGTTATACTCCATAAAATTCCGCTTCTAACAGTACCAACAGAAATTCTTAATAGTAACACCAGCTCTAAAGTGGGTGATTATTTATCTAATAAACTGACTTAGTGAAGTAAAACCCCTAATTTATGTATCAAAAAAGTAAATAAATTTTTTTTGAAAATATGGGTCTTAATCGATAGTAATTACAATAAAATTTGAAAAAATTAAAACTTACTTTTTTAGAGAGGTTTCAATCATCCTTGACCCACTGTTAAACTGACACCCCCCTCTAGAAATAAGGCTGTAAAACATTGTGCCCACAGATCCAGGTGTGAGGCTCTTAGGATGATATCATACATCAAACTTTTTATTCCTTATTTTATGCATAAAGTTCTAAACTTTTCTTAATTAGTAATTAAAAAGTAGACTCTGTCTGGGTGATAGTATTTAAGTTTTAATGTAATAAAAATATTATATTAGACTGACAAAACTAAATATGAACACATATAAAAAGATTACACTGTTTTATTTTTAATTGATTTCTATATAAAATTATACATAGGATTGCTTTTAATAAATTGAGAATAAAATACTAATATTAGAAATCAATAATACCAAGTAACAATTTATTAAATCTGGTTTTCTTAAGACCAGAATGAAAATTATCTACACCCTATATTATGTAAACCTTAATTTCTCTCTGATATATAACATACTTGGCGCAGATTCTAAACTCAATTAATACAAGGGCTGGTTTTGACTAGACTTTATAGAGACTGGCATCATTATAATAGATGTTATTTAAAGATTACATAATGATATTGAAAATATACATAAATATCTAAATGAATTGTAATGTTTTCAATATATAGAAATCAATTAAAATAAAACAAGTTGTAATCCGCTGTATATATGTGTTCATATTTAGTTTTGTCAGTCTAATATAATATTTATTACATTAAAACCTTAAACTATCACCCAACAGAGTTCTACTATTTTTACATTACTTTAATTAAGAAAAGTTTATTGAACTTTATGCATAAAATAAGGAATAAAAGTTTGATGTATGATATCATTCCTTAAGAGCCCACACCTGGATCTGTGGGACCAATGTTTTACAGCCTTATTCTAAGGGGTGTCGTTTTAACAGTGGCTCAAGGATGATTGAAACCTCTCTAAAAAAAGTAAGTTTTTAATTTTTTCAAATTTTATTGTAATTACTATCGATTAAGACCCATAGTTTTCAAAAAAAATTTATTTACTTTTTGAACAGAAATTAGGTTTACTTCACTAGTCAGTTTATTAGATAAATAATCACCCACTTTAGAGCTGGTGTTACTATTAAGAATTTCTGTTGGGTACTGTTAGAAGCGGAATTTTTAGGAAGTATAACATACTTAGAGTCTCAAACTAGGTCTGGGTAAATTTTTATTGTATTTTTAGAGGGAGGGTAAATATATGACAAGCTTGGAAAAAAAATTCTTGTCACTTGTTTTTCTATGATAACTTTAAACTATTTTGGATTATAAACGTATTTATGAGGAGTGAAGGATTGATGTAAATCCAACAAAATTAAATCCATCCTTTTTTCCACTTCCTCTTTCTATATCCTAACATGAAAACCCTCTCCACTTTTCATTCCTTACCCCGCACAAAAAAAGAAGAAAAAAATTACCTTTTCAGTATAAAAGCAGACTGTAAAAGCAGTTGACACACACTAAAATTCTGAGGAAGCCTCACTAAAACTGAGGCAAATATCAATTGAATTTAGTTGCTTTGTTGTTATATCCACCTTTCCTCTATTTTCAACCACATATGTATTTAACAAACCCCTCTGTATGATCAAGATGCAACACAAGATCAATTTTTCTTAAACAGAGTTTAAAAGGATTGCTTTATAGACCAGTTGTCATACCATGGTTAAAGAGCCCAGTCTGTCCTGCTATTTACTCATAGAAGAATAGTTGGATTCATACCTTTCCCAAGGGTATTAGTATTATGTGAAATGCAAACTGACGCATCCAGGATTGAACTCAGTTAACCGTGTCCATTTTTCTATGTTGATAACATTATACAACACTCCATTTTTAAATTGTATAAGGCATTAGATGTGTATAACATAGTGTTTTGATCTTTGTTCATATGTAAGGAAATCTACCTCAATTTGAATAATTTTTTAATTCACATGAAATGAGACCTTTTGTGAACTAGATTCTTTATGAGTTCAAAAAGGATTAATCTGCTTTAAAAGTTGTGAGGAAATTTGTTCTGTTGATGGAAATAAAAGTCTTAGTTTCAGGAAATGCCAGAAATGTTTTTCTGTTTTTTCAGTCAAGGAATCTTACCCTTAAAGATCTCCTCAGTTCACATAGTGCTAATAGCCCTTGGAAAGTATGAATCCAACTATTCTCCATCCAACTATGGGTAAATAGTAGGGCAGACTGGGCTCTTTAACCTTGTTAGGCCAACCAGTCTAGGAGAAGGAAAACTCTGAATTCAAACCTCTTAAATCTCCACTTGGGGTGGTTACTACTAGAATAGGCTCAGTCCTACTTAGTGATCTATTTCAATTTAAAAAATTAAAAAATTGATTACCAACTTTATTCAACAATCAATTTCTAACTTTAACTGCAGCAAATCCTAAGCTCACAGAATGAGAAGAGACCAAACAGTTCAATACAACCTATACAACATTCAAAACCATTAACACTGTAAGTAAAAGTAAAGCTGGCAGAGTGGCCAATCGTCAGTATCAGCAGAACAGCGAGGGAGTCTATTCTCTTTTTGCTAGCAAAAAGGAGATTGTTTTTTGCCAAAGTGGAGTCAGGTCCCTACTTTACTAGATTAGTATATTTTATAGATTAGATTACCCAATCTGTGCTACTCATGCACTGAGTTAATGAGAACCAGGATCAAACCAGGGACCTTGTGATTCTTAGCCAGGTGCTCTACCAATTGAGCTAAACCAGCCCCTTGGCCATTTTTTTCTCACATCATTCAATTGGTTGTCATCTTTAGCAGAGTCAACATCTGTTGACATCATTAAGGATAAGACAATTTATCAAAAGCATTTTTGAAAAAAAAAAAATCTTCACAGTGATAAAATGTAGGATATTTACTATGTATCCCATGTATACAAGTGTGACACAAGGACATTTTAATGTGAGCCCACCCACGAGCTGAGACTCACGGGATCAGAGGTGCAAAAAGTGCATTGATCACGTCAGCATTCCCTCTCAAGAAGGGCACCTCAGGCACTAGGCAATAAACCCAGCCCTGCCCCTTTAAATCAATGGCTCTTAAACTCATTAATTAATATTATCATACTGTGGTATATTCACAGGTCCTGCTAGTATATTATATATATATATATATATATATATATATATATATATATATGGTATATTTTGGCAGCAAGTTATTATTTAAAAAGGCTTTGTTAAAAAACACAGAATATTTCCCCATGATGATCTTCAAGTGCTTACGTTCAATTCTTCTTGTTATTTTTCTTAGATCAGAGTCCAGATGGTAGAGAAGATATATATATATATATATAGGCTCTACTTAATTTAGGGAGATGACTATACAAACTTGCACTTGAATATAAAATTAAAACATTCTATGCTCTTTTGTTTTGATAAGAATAATTTAAGTATAATAGTAAATTTCTCCTTAAATAATAACTTGTCAAACATTATCACTTAGTTTAAGGACACTACTTGAAATTAAGTTTTACACTTAATTTGTCAAATACGTTACATATAATATTTTTCTATAAGAATTGAAGTAGTTGCAGACACTAGGGCAAATATATTGCAGCTACACAACACTAAATTGGTCACATGAAATTGGATGTTTAAAATGTGCTGCTTACAAGGTTATATCAAATAAAGACCTGGAAACCATGTTCCAGTTCTGGAGATCTGTGGAGTATGGAGTACCCCTTCATTGCCATTACTACCAGGTCTATTCTAACCTGACATGATAGTACTGTTAGAGTTCTATCTATAGGTCAAATAGATCTGTTTAAAAATTATTCCATGTGCAAAAACAAAACAAAAAACAACAAACCAAAAAACTCTTAAGAAACAACTACACAAATGTAAAATAAACATACAATGAACACTTATTCACACTGTACACTGTAGTACTCATACGCAGAGTTGGCAAGAGCCGGTATCAAACCATTAACCTTGGATTCCCGACGGACGCTCTACGACAACTAATATATATATATATATATATATATATATATTTACCCAACCCCTCCACACGAGCAGGATGTGACACAAGGTCAATTTCTTAAGCGGAGCTTAACAGGTTTGAATTCAGAGTTTTCCTTCTCCTAGACTGGTTGCCTAACCAAGGTTAAAGAGCCCTGTCTGCCCTACTATTTATCCATAGCTGGAGGGAGAGTAGGATTCATACCTTTCTCATGGGTATTAGTGCTAAGTGAAATGCAATAACCACGTGCAGGATTTGAACATTATATATATTATATATAATATATATATATATATATATATTAAAGCAATGTAAGCATGAAATCACCGACACTTGGTAAATGACAGTTCCTTGCCTATGCAATTTTAACTCAAGTGAAAAAAACCGGTTTTTATTTTTCCTCAATGCTGTTGTGTGGTGCACTGTGGGAAGGATTTAATCAGTTAGATTCTGGTTAAGTTTGTGGTGCATGCTTGGAATATTGGTTTTCTTTGTGTGGGATTTAAGGGTTGGATGTCAATTTCCACGAAATGGAATTTTACTTTATTGTGTTTGTTTTGAAACTTTTCCTTTATTGGGTTTGATTCATATTTCGACATAAATAAACCTTGACAGGTTGATATGCCATTAAAATCAATCAATCAAATCCCATAAAGATCTACAATGCAACTGGAGCTGTTTGGGTTGGTTGGATTTTACGGCATGTCAACCCTTGTTAGGTTATTTTATGCCAAAGATGTTTTATTTTATTCATTTTGGATGGGAACTCAATTTTTTTTAAACACATTTTTTTAAACTCATCTTTTCCCTATTTAACCCATAAGTGTAACCCTAACAGGCACTACCACTCTGAGTGAGAGTGGATCTGGGAGTAATAGTGATGAAGGGATATTCCACATTCCCCAGAGCTCCAGAATTGGAACTTTAGCATTAGATAAAATTTAACATCATACCTAGGACATTAACACCCTCAGCCATCACCTTTATATGATAAAAAAAGGATTGGGGCTTGCCATAAGGGTAACAGGGTTGGGACAATCATATAGGTGCTTGACGTGACCAGCTGATTGATCAGAGGGGTCCTCTCTTACCGCCCATCTGTTGTATATTGATAAACCATTGTTTTTTGGACAGTTAGAGTTAGATTTTGAATTAAAAGTTGTTAAAATTCAAAATCTGTAGGGTTAGATGAATGATAGGAAATAACCTTAAGTCACCTTCTTTCTGGTCACACACTGAATGTGGGAATGAAGACCCAGAGCTTTGTTAGTTAAGTGGGAGATGCCATGATGTAAGCATTGTCTTTGCATTGACTCTGCCACGGTTGAGAAAGCCTGGGTCTGAATTAAAAAAAATGTGATTACATAAAATATAAGCCTTATGTTGTCTCTGCTAATGGCAGTCTTGGGAAACTATCTTAAAGTCAGACCAGCATCTTACAGAACCAGACCAGAAATGAAGGCAACAGAACAGACCAGTTAGAAGAAATGAAGAAACAGACTACAGATATAGGATACCAGTCGTACTACTCGAAGTCAGTAAGAAAAGACTTAAATATGCAGAAGACATACATGAATGCCTCTTATCTTCTCATAGGAAGAATATGACTCTCTGGTCATATTATATACCCAGTAAGTGGATATACAACAAATCTAGCCTAAGTAAGGGCCTAAGTGGAGTGTTGCATGTCATGGACTGCTCAGCCACCAGGGTTCCATCCTCAGATGGCCTCATTGGGAGGGTCTTAACCCTCTGTACAGGTAATTTGCATATTGGCTTTAACAAAACTGGATTTAATAGATAATTACTTGGTGTTACTGATCTCTAATATCATTGTTTTATTGTCTAATGTATTAAAATCATTCCTATGAATGATTTCATATAGAAACCAATTAAAATATAATTAAAATAAGTGTGATATTTTATGTGCATTCTTTTTTTAATTTCATTAGTCTTTCTAATTTAATACATTTTATTACACGAAAACTTAAATACTTATGCCCGGAGGGTGCATATTCTGGCTAGTATGAATAAAAGTCATTGAAATTCATTTTTTGTTTTATTTTATTTATTCTCTCTCTTTCTAGCAAATGACCAGAATTCTCTTGAGACAGAGAATATTCAAGACAGAGCTCACAAATGAAATTGATGATGACTCATTTGTAATGAATATCAAATTTAATGTATAGAAAGAAATCACTAGAGCTTTTTTAAACTGGGAAAATATTTTGATTTATAATATAAAAATATTTCTTGGATATTTTCTTTATTTTTTTTTCTTCTTCTTTTAGTTTTGATTAGATCCTGTTCATGTTTCACTAAATGTTTGCATTTTCTTTTTTTTTCTCACAAACTAAAAAAGATCTCAATGCATGGTGTCAGTTTGGGGTCAAGACTTAATAGCAATTTGATCTTTGGGAATCAAAACCTTTTTTTCTAAACGGTCAGTCTTGTATTTCTTTTTTTGTTGGATTCAAGATCAAATTGTCAGAATTTGCAGTTTTACCTGAAAAAAGGCCAATACTGTCAAAAGTTTAAAATAATAAAAAGATACCTTATTATCATAATGGAGATTATCTGTATGCCTGTCTGTAACCAAAACTATGTCACCACCATCATCACCAATTCCCTTAGCTATTTACGTTATATTCTCAATGATTATTTAGTAATGACTGATAGCTTTTTTGATTTAGTACATCCTGGGATGCACATATGAGCTTTGAATGAGTCCCTGGGAAAATTTGAGTCCCAACTAAAGTTGCTTAATTGATTGTAGGGTTTTTATTTATGATCTGGGAAACAACTAAAGCCGTCTAACTCCTACCTTGTAACCTATCCTGTGTAAATTCGTTTCTAAGAAACTATTGAAATGTATAGCTTAAATGGTGAGGGGAGAAAAAAGAAAAACACTGGGATGCATGATATTTTTAGTGCGTCCTTTTAGATTTTTTATGCATCAGGGACACAGGATGCGTACCTATCAGCATCTCTGATTATTAAATAATCATTATTCAATCTTAATTAGCATCATATTTATTAACAATGTCTCTATGAAAGTCTAGCTGAGTTAGTTTTGCTTCAAAACAGCCCATGTTATTAATGCTTTTAAAATCCTGCAATGTGTTTTATATATCACTAAGAAATAAAGGTTTACATAGTGGATAATTTGCGTAAGATTTTGATAAATATTGATTTTAATAAATAATTACTTGGTGTTATTGATTTCTAATATCATTGTTTTATTCTCAGACCTATCAAATCAATCCTATGTATAATTTCACATTGAAATCAATCAAAATCAAAATAAGTTTAATGTTTTCATATTAATTCTTATTTAGTTTCAGGAGTCTTTCTAATTTAATATATATACAGTGATGCTGATAGCTTTTTAATTTAGTGCATCCTGGGATGCATGGATTTGATTTGAATGAGTCCCCTGAACATTTGATGGGTCCCAACTAAAGTTTCTTCATAAATTGTAGTTTTTTCCTATGAACAACTAAAGCTGTCTAACCCCTTCCTTGTACCCATACAGTGTAATTCGTTTCCAAGAAAATATTGAAATGTATTTACAGTTAGCTGAAAATGGTGGGGGAAGAAAAGAAAAAAACGAGATAGATGGATAAGATTTTTCTGCTTCTTTTAGATTTTTCTGCTTCAGTGATGCAGTACCGTACCTATCAGCATCTCTGTAAATGCATTTCATACCCCCGCCCCCGGAAATACTTGCTCCTGATGGCACATTTTTTTTTCGTGTTCTTAATTCTTTTTTTTATGTTTTGTTTTTAAATAAGAAAAATAGTCATGTATTATATAAAAACATAATAAAATAGAATGTAATGAATTATGTGCTATTAATATGTTTTAATGTTTATTCTTTTTATAAATAATATTTTTTCTTGGGCCTGATAAATTTGGAAACTTTAATGTTTTAGCGAACTTATTAACATAAGTATATCTGAAGCTTGATTGTACCTCAAATTTTAGTTCTCTTAGAAAACTTTATAATAGGTATGAACTTTATAAAAAAAATCTATAGCAATTTGAAATCACAGGATAAATGGCCTACAAAAGGCTACATGTTTAAAAAATTGGACCATATATGACCTTTAGGCACCCCTTTTGCTTTGCTGATTCATAAGTACATTTTTTCATTTACACATCAACATCCGGTTGTTGTTAACAGATGATTTTTAGAGTTTTTAAAAAAATATAAAACTAACCTCTAACCCCTAACAAAAACCGGATGTTGACAGTGTAAAATGAAAAAAAAAGTACTTATGAATCAGCAAAGCAAAGGGTGCCTAAAGGTCATAGGGTTAAAAAAATTCACCTTGTGTCACATCCTGCACATGCAGAGCAGTTGGTGAAACCATTCTATATGAGAGGCGCTTGGCATAATGGTTAGAGTTGTAGAAAATGGACTCGTCAACCGAGTTCAAATCCTGGACAAGGCTGTTTGAATTTTATATAGAACTATTTTACCATTGGTAAAGGTATGAATCCTACTATCCTCTCTCCAGCTATGGGTAAATAGTAGGGCAGACTGGGCTCTTCAACCTTGGTTAGATAACCTGTCTAGGAGAAGGAAAATTCTGAATTCAAACATGTTAAACTCCGCTTTAAAAAATTGACCTTGTGTCGCATCCTACTCGTGCAGGGTGTTGTGTGTGTGTGTATATATATATATATATATATATACTTTTACAAAGAACCTCTTTCAAAAAAAAAAAAAAATTTAAAGTCCCTAATGGAAAAGCCTTCCTCATTCTTACTGAATTCATTTTGAAGCATTAAATTAAATAAATTATATAAGATATTTGAGAAGATAAAATAGGTGTCTTTATTATATATATATATATATATATATATATAAGTCGGGGCGGCCTAATGTCGGTATTAGCCAGACAGTGAGGGAGTCTATCCCCTTTTCACTAGCGAGCGCTAGACCAAGGAGATTATTTTAGCGTCTGAAGTGGAGCACCACACCTACCATCAGCTCCTCCCTTTACTGCACAAATCCCTGTGCTACTCATATGGTGAGTTTGTGAGGACCAGTATCGAACCAGGAACCTAGTGATTTCTAGCTGAACACTCTACCGACTGAGTTAAACTGGCCCTCAATATATATATATATGAAACCATTTGACTGTCTGTAAAGGACAAAAAACAAACTCTTTCCAATTATTAATAGAGATTCAATCTTCAATCAAGCGACTTTTTTCATTAATCCCTAGAGTGCCAAAAATTTTGATAACCAGTTGGAAATGATATGTTAAGTTTGTTTTGATAATCTCCAGGGTTAAGTGTGTTAGGGGTCTGTGGGTGGAGCACTAAAGAAAAAACACCCAGCCTCATTTATATCATAAATTGGCATTGGATGCCAATTTTCCAGTGTAGTGTTGGTGGTGTGGGTGGGAGAACAAGTGGATATATTCAGAATACATTTTATTAGTATTCCACCTGTAGAGAAGTTGCTGCATTAGTTTATAGTGACTGACCCCCACCCTTGATACACAGCCAATATAAAGTTTCAAATTTCAAATTTCTTTGACTGATAATTAAGAAGGCTTGATCCAGAGTGGGGGATACAAATGACCTGTTTGTACCCACACTAGTGGACACCCATGATCATAGTAAATGTTAGACCTCTGTGGTGCAGAAGAAAATGACTTACCTCAAAAAAAGAATTCTTGTTTTCTGTGTAATCTGTCAAAAGAGAGAAAAAAGACCCAAGAATTAAGTTTATTAATTAAGTCTTAATTTTTCTGTAACCAAAACTATGTCACTGCTTACATCACATTACCCAAAATCACCAATACATAGAATAAAGAGCAACCTTGTATTATATACACTCAAAATTTAAATATGCCACCTCAAACAGTCCTTATTGTTTTTTAAAACAAGTTTTAATAAATACATTCCCGGTATTATATATTTATATATAGTTTGTTTTATTTTAATAAAGTTATCTAATGTATAGTGTTTTATAAGAAAATTATATATAAACAAGAAATAGTAATTTTTTCAGTATCAAGAGCTTAAGTAAAAAATAGATGCATGCAAAATTTTATTTGAGGAGGACAGAACTAAGTTTCCATTTAAGATTTAAAAAAATTTTTTTTTTACTTCTTATAAATTTGTGTTTTACTTACTTATGAACAAACCCTCTGACATTGAATTTTTAGCTCCACCCCCTCAGACAATATCTTTCAAAAGTTAACTTTTACACTGCCCAGAAGGTGTTTTTTTTGTTTCTTTTTGCTAGTGAGTTTAATAGAGGGACATTCATAAATGTTAATCCCCCCCCCCTACTTCCCCGTAAGTCACAATCTGCCACCAATTATAAAAATGTTGCTTTTGACAAAGTGGTTTGGTTTGGTGGATTTTACAGCATGCCAAACCTTGCTGGGTTATTTATGCCGAAGATATTTTGTCTATTTATGCCTTGATGGTTATCTACAATTTTTTTAAACTCATTTTTTCCTATTTAACCTATAGATGGGACCCTAATAGGTACTACCACTCCAGGTCAGGGTGGACCAGGAAGTAATAGCAATGAAGGAGTAATTCACTCCCCCAGAGTTCCAAAATTGTAACTTCACCATTAGATGCAGTTTAACGTCATTCCAAGACACTTTGAGTGCATTGCTGTTATAGATAGGATTTTTTGGTTTGTTTGGTTTGTTTAATGGCATATCAACTTTTGTGAATTATTTTAATGCTATAAGGATGGTGCAAAGTTATACATACTTTGGATACAAATAACTCCGACGAAGGTTAATAGACAAACATTTAATAACACAGCACATGGATAACAGTTGGTACAACGTACATAGTGAAAGAGTACATATAAAAAGGGGTACACAAATAAAGATAAGACACATTCATGAATGATACAGATATACATATATGAGTACAGACATGAGACTAGGAAATAGTCCATGCTGTGAGGACTTACAGTAATGTAAGGGGGACGGAGCCCCAACGAGAGGGTTTAGATAAAATCTACCCCATGTGGCTCGTAGTTGCTGAAACGGGAAAAAGAGAGCGAAAGGCTTTGAACCCGGCGCTTAAATACTATGGTGTCCTAGCGGGCATCATCAAACTAAAAGGGCAGACAACTCCACCAGGCAAATACAAACCAACGCTACAAATGCCAACAAAACTATCTTGTAGGAGAACACTAGTAGTACTATTTAACCCATAGCTGAAAGAATGAGGAAGTTCATACTTTCCCATGAAAAGGGAAATGGAAAAGTGTAACTGGAGTTTGAATTTTCTTATTAACCAATATACCACTGGGACTCACCCCTAGGATTTATATTTTGCTTGTATTAGATATTGACTTGATGCCCACTTAGATTTTTGATTTGTGACTTGCAATGTTGATTTCTGACACTTTTATGTCCTTTGAGTTTCGAAATTAGGATCTGTAGCCACTTTCATTGTATTTATTACAATTTTACATGATAACCAGCAGAGAAACCCCAGTAGCTGTTGCATTCACTGCAAATTACATATGCAGCAGTGCAATATCATATATATATATATATATAATATATATATATATAATATATATATATATATACACACACACACACATGCTGACAGGTACAGTCCTGCTTCCTGACGCCACAAAAAATCTAAAAGGACGCAGTCAAATCATACCCATGCATCCCAGTGTTTTCTTTTTCTTCACCATTTCAAGCTAACTGTAAATACATTTCAATAGTTTCTTTTAAAAAAATAAATTACACAGGATAGGTTACAATAGGTGTTAGATGATTTCAGTTGGGACCATAAATTTTTCTGGGGACTCATTTAACTCTTAACATCCTATTACCGCCTCATTCACCGGCCGGAATCACATTTATTTCCTAATCTACCTTCAATTTATAGCCTTTGTTTGTGACCTGCATTCAGGTTTGTGAAGATGGAAAAAAGAGGGAAGAAAAAAATCGGAAGTTAAAATCTTCCCGATCGTTTGGGTCCAGAATTACAAGGCCGCGATTGTGATGTGACCTGATCTAGGTTTTGAAAATTTGAAGAAAGAAAGAAAAAGAGAAACGGAATAAACTCGCTGGCCGACTTCGGCCGTAGATTCAAAACAGTATGGGCGATCCTGAAATGACCTCGACCGGGAGTCGAGGCGGATGTGGCAGACCATATCATAGTAAAATCTCAGTAGGTCGGAACTCCAGAAGTGAGAGAAGCCGTCCTAGCCGAATCCTTTGATGTGATCAGACTTGAGTCTCAGGAAAAGATAAATCTTTTTATAGATTACCGGAACATGAAGAAACCAGGATTAAAGAGAATCTATTGTTTTTATGTCCCTACATACTTGAGAATTGAATAACTTGTTAAAAAATCGAAATTTAAAGAAAGTCGACATGTCATTTAAAAAACATTCAAAGGCGCCGGAGATGGATGGCCACCCAGATGGTGAGCGGAAGTAAATTTGATTGGCTGGTTGGAACAAGAAGGGGCGGTTACCCTCTTGAGTAGGGTGGAGCAAAAAATTCCCGATTCTTCGTGCCGCGCCTGGAAAATAAAATTGTCCGATCAGTAAGTATTATTTAACTCAGACGTATTGGCGTTGAGGACAGAAGATGGTACCGAAGGGCAGATGAGCCAAAACGGGCAGATGAAGTTGTGATCGCCTTGAGAATCGGTCGCTAGCTGACAAGATTAACGCAATACTGAGAGCCGAGAGTACAACCTGACTTTCAGCTAAGACCATTTGAAAACTAGTCAATTTACGAACTGTTCTTGCACAATACTTTGCAAAAAGACCAGAAGTATTAATTACGGGACATCACTCCCACAAACCTTGAGACAGATAATTATTGTTATTCCTGTATTTTCGAAGTATAAATTGTTGTTGATTTTGAAGTTAAGAAAAAAGAGTCGTTATTTTTTTTGCATAGTGACCCAATTGGCCCCATTAATCTCGAAATCAGATTTCTATAGCAGATTTCTAGTCGTTGATCTGTAGCCACAACGTGGGCATTCGGCTAGAACTTCCAGCAAATATAGATACCCTCCAAATCCGCTGTGTTGAATGCAAAAATCCGATCTTGACGGCCAATTTCGGAGATTCGTGAGCCCTTTAGCTCGGGAGCGGCCGACGGTTATATGTTTAAATGTAAATTAAACATAATTAGAAGTCTTTACTTTAAGGGAAAATAACAGGTTAACTTTAAATGAAAAAGCCATTTCTTTAGCCATTTTTGATAAATCCTTATAGGAATTGGACTTAGAAAAATTCTCACAGGATGTTAAGAGTTAAAGCATAAGTATATGCATCCCAGGATGCACTAAATCAAAAAAGTTATCAGCATCCCACTTGTCCAGGATTTTGAAACTGCATGCTAAATTCCCTTTATCTCTCTTC
>CM042150.1:9998650-10103746 GCA_023376005.1 Doryteuthis pealeii
ATATAAGGTTGTTTAGAATGGCTTTTTTGCGATAATTTTTTGGAGAATAAGTGCTTAATTGGAGTCGTACCTAATTTTGAAAATTAATCAATTAATAATGAATTAGGCGGGAATACCTATTAAATGTATGGCTAAACAAATCGAGAAAAATCAATCTCTGTATGTACATTTCGGCCTATTAGGCCTCATCAGCAGAGCTATAGATCGGAAGACCGCCCTGTGCGTGATTTGAAACCTGACCGTCAAGCTGACAGGCCGATCCCATAACCCCAACACCAAACGAACTTCTTAGATTTTATGATTTGTTTAGAGTAGGTTAACATTCCTCTTCTAGTGACTTTTTTTTATTACACGACGGTTGATAAGTTGTAAAACAAGGTTTGTTTAGAATGGCTTTTTGCCGATAATTTTTTGGAGAATAAGTGCTTAATTGGAGTCGTACCTAATTTTGAAAATTAATCAAATTAATAATGAATTAGGCGGGAATACCTATTAAAATGTATGGCTAAACAAATCGAGAAAAATCAATCTCTGTATGTACATTTCGGCCTATTAGGCCTCATCAGCAGAGCTATAGATCGGAAGACCGCCCTGTGCGTGATTTGAAACCGGACCGTCAAGCTGACAGGCCGATCCCATAACCCCAACACAAACGAACTTCTTAGATTTTATGATTTGTTTAGAGTAGGTTAACATTCCTCTTCTAGTGACTTTTTTTTATTACATGACGGTGTGATAAGTTGTAAACAAGGTTTGTTTAGAATGGCTTTTTGCCGATAATTTTTTGGAGAATAAGTGCTTAATTGGAGTCGTACCTAATTTTGAAAATTAATTAATTAATAATGAAATTAGGCGGGAATACCTATTAAATGTATGGCTAAAATTCATTATTAATTGATTAATTTTCAAAATTAGGTACGACTCCAATTAAGCACTTATTCTCCAAAAAATTATCGGCAAAAAGCCATTCTAAACAAACCTTGTTTACAACTTATCACACCGTCGTGTAATAAAAAAAAAGTCACTAGAAGAGGAATGTTAACCTACTCTAAACAAATCATAAAATCTAAGAAGTTCGTTTGGTGTTGGGGTTATGGGATCGGCCTGTCAGCTTGACGGTCCGGTTTCAAATCACGCACAGGGCGGTCTTCCGATCTATAGCTCTGCTGATGAGGCCTAATAGGCCGAAATGTACATACAGAGATTGATTTTTCTCGATTTGTTTAGCCATACATTTAATAGGTATTCCCGCCTAATTCATTATTAATTGATTAATTTTCAAAATTAGGTACGACTCCAATTAAGCACTTATATATATATATATAATAAAGACACCTATTTTATCTTCTCCGATATCTTGTATAATAATTATATTAATTTAATGCTTCAAAAGGAATTCAGTAAGAATGAGGAAGGCTTTTCCATTAGGGACTTAAAATTTTTTTTTTTTAAAAGAGAGGTTCTTTGTAAAAGATTTTTCATTTATTCCATTCATTTTATTAATTTTTTATTTCATTCATTCATTTTTTCCATTAATTCTTAACTGCACAAGTAGGATGCAACAAAAGGTCAATTTTTTTTTTTGTTTAACGTTTGAATTCAGAATTTTCCATTTCTTAGACAGGTTACCTAACCACGGTTGAAGAGCCCAGTCTACCCTACTATTTGCCCATAGCTGGAGGGAGGATAGTAGGATTCATACCTTTACCAATGGGAAAATAGTGCTATGTGAAATTCAAACGGCCTTGCCCAGGATTTGAACTCGGGTCGACAAGTCCATTTCCTACAACTCTAACCATTATGTCACGCGCCTCTCATATAGAATAGTTTCACCAACCGCTCTGCATGTGCAGGATGTGACACTAGGTGAATTTTTTGGACCCTATGACTTTTAGGCATCCCTTTTGCTTTGCTGATTCATAAGTACATTTTTTTTCATTTACACCGTCAACATCCGGTTGTTTGTTAGGGGTTAGGGTTAGAGGTTAGTTTTATATTTAAAAAAAACCCTCTAAAAATCGTCTGTTAACAAACAACCGGATGTTGACAGTGCAAATGAAAAAATGTACTTATGAATCAGCAAAGCAAAAGGGGTGCCTAAAGGTCGTATATGGTCCAATTTTTTAAACGTATAGCCTTTTATAGGCCATTTATCCTGTGATTTCAAATTGCTATAGATTTTTTTTATAAAGTTCATACCTATTATAAAGTTTTCTAAGAGAACTAAAATTTGAGGTACAATCAAGCTTCAGATATACTTATGTTAATAAGTTCGCTAAAACATTAAAGTTTCCAAATTTATCAGGCCCAAGAAAAATATTATTTATAAAAAGAATAAACATTAAAACATGTTATAGCACATAATTCATTACATTTTATTTTATTATGTTTTTATATAATACATGACTATTTTTCTTATTTAAAAAAACAAAACATAAAAAAAGAATTAAGAAACAACGAAAAAAAAATGTGCCATCAGGAGCAAGTATTTCCGGGGGGCGGGGGTATGAATGCATTTACAGAGATGCTGATAGGTACGGTACTGCATCACTGAAGCAGAAAAATCTAAAAGAAGCAGAAAAATCTTATCCATCTGTCTCGGGTTTTTCTTTTCTTCCTCCACCATTTTCAGCTAACAGTAAATACATTTCAATATTTTCTTGGAAACGAATTACACTGTATGGGGTACAAGGAAGGGGTTAGACAGCTTTAGTTGTTCATAGGAAAAAACTACAATTTATGAAGAAACTTTAGTTGGGACCCATCAAATGTTCAGGGGACTCATTCAAATCAAATCCATGCATCCCAGGACGCACTAAATTAAAAAGCTATCAGCATCACTGTATATATATTAAATTAGAAAGACTCCTGAAACTAAATAAGAATTAATATGAAAACATTAAACTTATTTTGATTTTGATTGATTTCAATATGAAATTATACATAGGATTGATTTGATAGGTCTGAAAATAAAACAATGATATTAGAAATCAATAACATCAAGTAATTATTTATTAAAATCGATATTTATGAAAATCTTATGCAATTTATTCACTATGTAAACCTTTATTTCTTAGTGAGATATAAAACACATTGCAGGATTTTAAAAGCATTAATAACATGGGCTGTTTTGAAGCAAAACTAACTCAGCTAGACTTTCATAGAGACATTGTTAATAAATATGATGCTAATTAAGATTGAATAATGATTATTTAATAATCAGAGATGCTGATAGGTACGCATCCTGTGTCCCTGATGCATAAAAAATCTAAAAGGACTCACTAAAATAATATACATGCATCCCAGTGTTTTTCTTTTTTCTCCCCTCACCATTTCAAGCTATACATTTCAATAGTTTCTTAGAAACAGGATAGGTTACAAGGTAGGAGTTAGACGGCTTTAGTTGTTTCCCCAGATCATAAATAAAAACCCTACAATCAATTAAGCAACTTTAGGGACTCATAAATTTTCCCAGGGACTCATTCAAAGCTCATATGTGCATCCCAGGATGTACTAAATCAAAAAGCTATCAGTCATTACTAAATAATCATTGAGAATATAACGTAAATAGCTAAGGGAATTGTGATGATGGTGGTGACATAGTTTTGGTTACAGACAGACATACAGATAATCTCCATTATGATAACTAGCAAATATATGCACCCTCCGGGTGCAAGTATTTAAGTTTTAATATAATAAAATATCATGTTAAATTAGAAAGGCTAATGAAACTGAATAAGAATTCAGATAAACATATTTGGAACAGAGGGGGTATAATCGGAAAATAGAACAACTTTGAAACTAACTGTTCCACCATTTTCCCTTACTCCCGTCTTTCAGTGGTAAATTTCCATAATTTAACTATTTAGTTAAAATAGAAAGAAAAGAATAAAATTACAGTTATTTCTTTATGTTAATAGATTTCTGTTAAGATTTATCCCCGAGATTTTTGCTCATATTTATTAAGATAAAACCAAACAATTAGAAATCAATAATACTAAGCATATATTTATTAAAATCAAATTTTTTAAGATCAATATGCAAATTAGCCTTTCCATTCACACTGTAAACCGCTATTTCGTTGAATATATAAATATAATTGCATGTTATTAGTATGTCGATATTGTTAACAGTCTTAATGATGTAAAACAATTTTACTAATAATTGAGGTTTAAATAAAAAACAAAATCATGGAGAATGTGTGTAAATAACAAAGGGAATTGTGACTTGTGTAGTAGTAGTATAGTTTCGGTTACAGACAGACAAACCCACAATCTCTATTATAATAAGATAAGGTATCTTTTTTATTATTTTAAACTTTTGACAGTATTGGCCTCTTTTTCAGGTAAAACTGAAAATTCTGACAATTTGATCTTGAATCCAACAAAAAAAGAAATACAAGACTGACCGTTTAGAAAAAAAGGTTTTGATTCCCAAAGATCAAATTGCTATTAAGTCTTGACCCCAAACTGACACCATGCATTGAGATCTTTTTTAGTTTGTGAGAAAAAAAAGAAAATGCAACATTTAGTGAAACATGAAATAGGATCTAATCAAAACTAAAAGAAGAAAAAAAAAAAATAAAGAAAAATATCCAAGAAATATTTTTATATTATAAATCAAAATATTTTCCCAGTTTAAAAAAAGCCTCTAGTGATTTCTTTCTATACATTAAATTTGATATTCATTACAAATGAGTCATCATCAATTTCATTTGTGAGCTCTGTCTTGAATATTTCTCTGTCTCAAGAGAATTCTGGTCATTTGCTAGAAAGAGAGAGAATAAATAAAATAAAACAAAAAATGAATTTCAATGACTTTTATTCATACTAGCCAGAATATGCACCCTCCGGGCATAAGTATTTAAGTTTTCTTGTTATGAAATGTATTAAATTAGAAAGACTAACAAAATTAAAAAAAGAATGCACATGAAATATCACACTTATTTTAATTATATTTAATTGGTTTCTATATGAAATCATTCATAGGAATGATTTTAATACATTAGACAATAAAACAATGATATTAGAGATCAATAACACCAAGTAATTATCTATTAAATCCAGTTTTGTTAAAGCCAATATGCAAATTACCTGTACAGAGGGGTAAGACCCTCCCAATGAGGCCATCTGTTGATGCTTAAGGATGGAACCCTAGTGGCTGAGCAGTCCATGACATGCAACACTCCACTTAGGCCCTTACTTAGGCCCTTACTTAGGCTAGATTTGTTGTATATCCACTTGGTGGGTATATAATATGACTAGAGAGTCCTATTCTTCCTATGAAAAGATGAGAGACATTCATGTATGTCTCCAGCATATTTAAGTCTTTTCTTACTGACTTCAAGTAGTACGACTGGTATCCTATATCTGTAGTCTGTTTCTTTATTTCTTCTAACTGGTCTGTTCTGTTACCTTCATTTTTGGTCTGGTTCTGTTAGATGCTGGTCTGACTTTAAGATGGTTTCCCAAGACTGCCATTAGCAGAGACAACATAAGTCTTATATTTTATGTAATCACATTTTTTTAAATTCAGACCCAGGCTTTCTCAACCGTGACAGAGTCAAAGCAAAGACAATGCTTACATCATGGCATCTCCCACTTAACTAACAAAGCTCTGGGTCTTCATTCCCACATTCAGTGTGTGACCAGAAAGAAGGTGACTTAAGGTTATTTCCTATCATTCATCTAACCCTACAGATTTTGAATTTTAACGACTTTTAATTAAAAATCTAACTCTAATTGTCCAAAAAACAATGGTTTATCAATATACAACAGATGGGTGGTAAGAGAGGACCCCTCTGATCAATCGACTGGTCATGTCCAGCACTTACTATATGATTGTCCCAACCCTATTACCCTTATGGCAAGCCCCAATCCTTTTTTTATCATATAAAGGTGATGGCTGAGGGTGTTAATGTCCTAGGTATGATGTTAAATTTTATCTAATGCTAAAGTTCCAATTCTGGAGAATGTGGAATATCCCTTCATCACTATTACTCCCAGGTCCACTCTCACTCAGAGTGGTAGTGCCTGTTAGGGTGACACTTATGGGTTAAATAGGGAAAAGATGAGTTTTAAAAAATGTGTTTAAAAAAATTGAGTTCCCATCCAAAATGAATAAAATAAAACATCTTTGGCATAAAATAACCTAACAAGGGTTGACATGCCATAAAATCCAACCAACCCAAACAGCTCCCAGTTGCATTGTAGATCTTTATGGGATTTGATTGATTGATTTTAATGGCATATCAACCTGTCAAGGTTTATTTTATGTCGAAATATGAATCAAACCCAATAAAGGAAAAGTTTCAAAACAAACACAATAAAGTAAAATTCCATTTCGTGAAATTGACATCCAACCCTTAAATCCCACACAAAGAAAACCAATATTCCAAGCATGCACCACAAACTTAACCAGAATCTAACTGATTAAATCCTTCCCACAGTGCACCACACAACAGCATATGAGGAAAAATAAAAACGGTTTTTTTCACTTGAGTTAAAAATTGCATAGGCAAGGAACTGTCATTTACCAAGTGTTGGTGATTTCATGCTTACATTGCTTTAATATATATATATATATATATATATATATATATATGTTCAAATCCTGCACGTGGTTATTGCATTTCACTTAGCACTAATACCCATGAGAAAGGTATGAATCCTACTCTCCTTCCAGCTATGGATAAATAGTAGGGCAGACAGGGCTCTTTAACCTTGGTTAGGCAACCAGTCTAGGAGAAGGAAAACTCTGAATTCAAACCTGTTAAGCTCTGCTTAAGAAATTGACCTTGTGTCACATCCTGCTCGTGTGGAGGGGTTGGGTAAATATATATATATATATATATATATTAGTTGTCGGTAGAGCATCCGTCGGGGAATCACAAGGTTAATGGTTTGATACCGGTTCTTGCCAACTCTGCATATGAGTACTACAGTGTACAGTGTGAATAAGTGTTCATTGTATGTTTATATTTACATTTGTGTAGTTGTTTCTTAAGAGTTTTTTGGTTTGTTTGTTTTTTGTTTTGTTTTTTGCACATGTAATAATTTTTAAACAGATCTATTTAACCTATAGATAGAACTCTAATAGGTACTATCATGTCAGGTTAGAATAGACCTGGTAGTAATGGCAATGAAGGGGTACTCCATACTCCACAGATCTCCAGAACTGGAACATGGTTTCCAGGTCTTTACTTGATATAACCTTGTAAGCAGCACATTTTAAACATCCAATTTGCATGTGACCAATTTAGTGTTGTGTAGCTGCAATATATTTGCCCTAGTGTCTGCAACTACTTCAATTCTTATAGAAAAATATTATATGTAACGTATTTGACAAATTAAGTGTAAAACTTAATTTCAAGTAGTGTCCTTAAACTAAGTGATAATGTTTGACAAGTTATTATTTAAGGAGAAATTTACTATTATACTTAAATTATTCTTATCAAAACAAAAGAGCATAGAATGTTTTAATTTTATATTCAAGTGCAAGTTTGTATAGTCATCTCCCTAAATTAAGTAGAACCTATATATATATATATATATATATCTTCTCTACCATCTGGACTCTGATCTAAGAAAAATAACAAGAAGAATTGAACGTAAGCACTTGAAAATCATCATGGGGAAATATTCTGTGTTTTTTAACAAAGCCTTTTTAAATAATAACTTGCTGCCAAAATATACCATATATATATATATATATATATATATATATATATATATACTAGCAGGACCTGTGAATATACCACAGTATGATAATATTAATTAATGAGTTTAAGAGCCATTGATTTAAAGGGGCAGGGCTGGGTTTATTGCCTAGTGCCTGAGGTGCCCTTCTTGAGAGGGAATGCTGACGTGATCAATGCACTTTTTGCACCTCTGATCCCGTGAGTCTCAGCTCGTGGGTGGGCTCACATTAAAATGTCCTTGTGTCACACTTGTATACATGGGATACACAGTAAATATCCTACATTTTATCACTGTGAAGATTTTTTTTTTTTCAAAAATGCTTTTGATAAATTGTCTTATCCTTAATGATGTCAACAGATGTTGACTCTGCTAAAGATGACAACCAATTGAATGATGTGAGAAAAAAAATGGCCAAGGGGCTGGTTTAGCTCAATTGGTAGAGCACCTGGCTAAGAATCACAAGGTCCCTGGTTTGATCCTGGTCTCCATTAACTCAGTGCATGAGTAGCACAGATTGGGTAATCTAATCTATAAAATATACTAATCTAGTAAAGTAGGGACCTGACTCCACTTCAGCAAAAAACAATCTCCTTTTTGCTAGCAAAAAGAGAATAGACTCCCTCGCTGTTCTGCTGATACTGACGATTGGCCACTGCCAACTTTACTTTTACTTACAGTGTTAATGGTTTTGAATGTTGTATAGGTTGTATTGAACTATTTGGTCACTTCTCATTCTGTGAGCTTAGGATTTGCTGCAGTTAAAGTTAGAAATTGATTGTTGAATAAAGTTGGTAATCATTTTTTAATTTTTTAAATTGAAATAGATCACTAAGTAGGACTGAGCCTATTCTAGTAGTAACCACCCCAAGTGGAGATTTAAGAGGTTTGAATTCAGAGTTTTCCTTCTCCTAGACTGGTTGCCTAACTAAGGTTAAAGAGCCCAGTCTGCCCTACTATTTACCCATAACTGGAGGGAGAATAGTTGGATTCATACCTTTCCCAAGGGTATTAGCACTATGTGAACTGAGGAGAATCTTTAAGGGTAAGATTCCTTGACTGAAAAATAGAAAAACATTTCTGGCATTTCCTGAAACTTAAGACTTTATTTCCATCAACAGAACAAATTTCCTCACAACTTTTAAAGCAGATTAATCCTTTTTGAACTCATAAAGAATCTAGTATCACAAAAAGGTCTCATTTCATGTGAATTAAAAATTATTCAAATTGATGGTAGATATTCCTTACATATGAACAAAGATCAAAACACTATGTTATACACATTTAATGCCTTATATAATCTAAAATGGGGTGTTGTGTAATGGTTATCAACATAGAAAATGGACACGGTTAACTGAGTTCAAATCCTGGATGCGTCAGTTTGCATTTCACATAATACTAATACCCTTGGGAAAGGTATGAATCCAACTATTCTTCTATGAGTAAATAGCAGGACAGACTGGGCTCTTTAACAACTGGTCTATAAATCAATCCTTTTAAACTCTGTTTAAGAAAAATTGATCTTGTGTTGCATCTTGCTCATACAGAGGGGTTGGATAAATACATATATGGTTGAAAATAGAGGAAAAAGTGGATATAACAACAAAGCAACTAAATTCAATTGATATTTTGCCTCAGTATTTAGTGAGGCTTCCTCAGAATTTATTGTGAGTCAAATGCTTTTACAGTCTGCTTTTATACTGAAAAGGTAATTTTTTTTTCTTCTTTTTTGTGCGGGTAAGGAATGGAAAGAGGAGAGGGTTTGCATGTGGATATAGAAAGAGGAAGTGAAAAAAGGAGGGATGGATTTAATTTTATCGGATTTACTCAATCCTTCACTCCTCATAAATACGTATATAATCCAAAAATAGCTTTAAAGTTATCATAGAAAAACAAGTGACAAGAATTTTTTTCCAAGCTTGTCAATAATTACCCCTCCCCTCTAAAAATACAATAAAAAATTTACCCAGACCTAGGTTTGAGACTCTAAGTATGTTATACTCCATAAAATTCCGCTTCTAACAGTACCAAACAGAAATTCTTAATAGTAACACCAGCTCTAAAGTGGGTGATTATTTATCTAATAAACTGACTTAGTGAAGTAAACCCCTAATTTATGTATCAAAAAAGTAAATAAATTTTTTTTGAAAATATGGGTCTTAATCGATAGTAATTACAATAAAATTTGAAAAAATTAAAAACTTACTTTTTTTAGAGAGGTTTCAATCATCCTTGACCCACTGTTAAAACTGACACCCCCTCTAGAAATAAAGCTGTAAAACATTGTGCCCACAGATCCAGGTGTGAGGCTCTTAGGATGATATCATACATCAAACTTTTTATTCCTTATTTTATGCATAAAGTTCAATAAACTTTTCTTAATTAGTCATTAAAAAAGTAGACTCTGTCTGGGTGCTAGTATTTAAGTTTTAATGTAATAAAATATTATATTAGACTGACAAAACTAAATATGAACACATATAAAAAGATTATACTTGTTTTATTTTAATTGATTTCTATATAAAATTATACATAGAATTGCTTTTAATAAATTGAGAATAAAATACTAATATTAGAAATCAATAACACAGAGTAACAATTTATTAAATCTGGTTTTCTTAAAACCAGAATGAAAATTATCTACACCTTATATTATGTAAACTCCCTAAAATATATAACATACTTTGCCAGATTCTAAACTCATTAAAAACATGGGCTGTTTTGACCTAGACTTTAATAGAGACTGCATCATTAATAGATAAGATGTTATTTAAGATTACATAATGACTATTGAAAATATAACATAAATATCTAAACGAATTGTAATGTCAATGGTGATATTGTTTGGTTACAGACAGACAGATACATAATCTCCATTTGTAGACAATTTGTTTTATCAAAACCATTTCAATTATTGACTTGTATTTCTCAAAATTCAGCAGTGTGGCTTATTATCGGTATCAGCCAAACAACGAGGGAGTCTATCCCCTTTTTGCCAGACTAGACTAGTGAGATTGTTTTTTGCTGAGGTTGTGCCACACTTACCATCAGTTCCCTACTTTACTGCACAGATCAGATTACCTAAGTTGTGCTACTCATGTACTGAATTTGCAAGGACTAGTATTGAACCCAGAACCTTTGCAATTCCTTGGCAGATTCTCTACCAACTGAACTAAACCAGAGCGGAATAAAAATCAAATTTCACTGTAAATTTAAAAAGTTTGATTAAATTTGATTTTATTCAAACAGAAATTTGTTATATCATTTTAACTGTATCTTAATTACAGCTAGCAGAAATGCTGATATGAGCGTCATCACTGATGCATAAAAATCTAAAAGGACACAGTAAAATCATATCCATGCATCCCAGTGTTTTTTTTTTGTTTTTTTTTACTTCCCTCACCATTTCCAGCTAACTGTAGATGTATTTCAATATTTTCTTGGAAACGAATTACACAGGATAGGTTACAAGGTAGGAATTAACCGGCTTTAGTTGTTTCCTCTACAATCTATTTAGAAACTTTAGTTGGGAACTATAAATTTTTACGGGGACTCATTTAAAGCTAATATGTGCATCCTAGGATGCACTAAATCAAAAATCTTTTGTTCCCCTACAATCTATTTAGAAACTTTAGTTGGGACCTATACATTTTTTTACAGGGACTCATTTAAAGCTAATATGTGCATCCTAGGATGCACTAAATCAAAAATCTATCAGCATCACTGAACTAGCTAAAAAAAAAAAATCATATCAAGAGACATTTGGCTCGATGTCTCAAAACTTTCAAACAAAATCAATAGTGACAAAAGCTTTTTTTGATCACGGATGAATCATATATGATAGATCAAACCAGAAAATATGACTCAGGCCATAATTACTAATACAAGTAAAGCTAGGCATCATGGGATATGTCAAACTGAGAAACAAAAATAAAGCCTAAAAGTTATCAAAGAAATTTTCACTTCAGTGTTGGTTTTAACTCTTTGTCTACCAAATTTCCCCAGTATATTCTATCTGTATGAAGGGACATTTCAAATTTCCCAATCTGTTCATCTCAGAACACATTCTATTCAAATAAAGTCCTGTTATTTTTGTAATCTGAATCCTTCTGCTCAATTATAATGAACTAACCAACAGTTTTTGTACTTTGCTTGGCTGTGGTATATGTAAGATTGTAGTGGTAGGAGAGCTGCTGGGAGCGGTTTAAAGAGTTAAATACAGTCAAATTATAATGCTAAAGACAATCCTAAATTCAGATAATATTTCATAATAACATAGCTGACTGTTAACCAGTTAAAATAACTTTCATGATAGACTCATTAGATAAATTATTTACTCCTCTACTTGGAGACATAAACACTCATTCAACAAAAAAAAAAAAAGATGGGCTTGACAGAATTCATTAAATTTTGACCTGGAAATTGATACACCAAATAATGTTCTAAATGTTCTGATAATAAAGGATATGCATAAAACTGTAGATTAATATTTGATAAGACAATCTTCATCATCATCATCGTCACACTAGTTAGACGGATATCCATGACAATCTCTAACCAACCATCCCTATCATTCATTGTTCTCAGGAGGTCCTCTGCACAGCATCCAGTATCCACGCAGAGCTGGTCGATGTAGGTCTTTGCTAGACGGCCCACACTGGCATGCTCATGTGCTGGTTTCCATAGGAGAACATCGCTTATAAGGTCATCCTCACTTCTCCAGCAGTGCCCAGCATGTCTTATTTGTTTCACTCGGATGGTCTGTGTAATAGGCGGAAAGTGACAGTACAGTTGCTTTCTTGTAGGGTGTTGTTTGCACGATTTGTTTAATATCACATGCAGTATTCTTGTGCAGCTCCCATCTAGCTTATTCTCTTGGCACTTTGTTAAGGTTCAAGTGGTGCAGTCATACAGTAGCACTGATACAACTATGGCTTGGAAGAATTGTCACTTTAACTCATCAGTGAGATTGGATTTCCATATGACTGATAATCTATCTATAGCAAACCATCCTTTCAATATATGTGCATTAACTCTTAATCTCCTATACCGCCTCATTCCACCCGGTCAGAAGTCACATTCATTTTCCTAATCTGCTCCAAACAATTGCCTTTGTTTGAATGTAATATTAAACGTATTTAGGAGTTTTTGATTTAAGAGAAATAACAGGTAACTTTAGGTGCAAAGGCCATTTTTAGCCATCTTTTGATCAATCCTTATAAGAATGGGGCTCTGGACTTAGAAAATTTTAACAGGTGTTAGGAGTTAACATCCTGTTGAGAATTTTCTAAGTCCAGAGCCCTATAAGGATTTATCAAAAAATGGCTAAAAATGGCTTTTCATTTAAAGTTACCTGTTATTTCCCTTAAATCAAAGACTTCTAAGTATGTTTAATATTACATTTAAACAAAGGCTATTGTTTGAAGCAGATTAGGAAAATGAATGTTACTTCCAGCCAGGAATGAGGTGGTATAGGACATGAAGAGTTAAGAGCTAACATGGCAACCTTTTAGCAATATTAAATCGTCCAATCATTGGAATCAATGAATTATTCAGTTTCTACAAAATAGTAAAAATGTTTTTGGATCTTATTTGGAGGAGCAAACTGAGGAAAGATCCATAAATCCACAAATCCATTAATTTATAAATATTGCTTTAAAGATTTTTTTTTTTTTTTCAAGTTTTCATTTAGACTTATTAAATTGGTCGAAATAATTACCCTCCAGATGTACATGAGAAATTGTTCATTCATTCACATGTATTGTGTCAATAGGTACAGTAAACCAGAGATGCTGATATTACGCGTACTGCGTCCCTAACGTACAAAAATATAAAAGGTCACAGCAAAAACGTATCCATGCATCCCAGTGTTTTTCTTTTTTCTTCCCTCACCATTTCAAACTAACTGTAAATACATTTCAATAGTTTCTTAGAAATGAATTACACAAGATAGGTTACAAGGTAGGAGTTAGACAGTTTTAGTTGGGACCCATAAATTTTCCCAGGGGACTCATTCAAAACAAATATGTGTGTCTCAGGATGCACTAAATCAAAAAGCTATCAGCATCATTGGTAAACTATACAAACTTGTGGAGAAATAAAATGTGCCAAGAAAATTCCAATTGATTTTTGCTATCCCTTTCCTATTCAGTAGCAGTCCAGCAGTCCAAGAAGACAGACCTTAGATACTCCAGCCTCTGAACTAAAAAATCAGTCTCAAATTTCACAAGGATAACCAAATTTTATCCCAAAAGGAATTCAAGACTGACACAGAAGTAAGCAAATAAAAAATTAAAAAATACTAAAAACGTTTATGTAAGTAAAGTTAGTGGGCTGGCCTATTGTTGGTATCAGCTGGACAGCGAGGGAGTCTATCCACTTTTTGCTAGAAACTTGTTATGCATATTTTGCTAGATTCCTGCTACCCCCATAACAGAGTAATACAAATATGTATTTAAAACTAAATTGATCGGATGGGGTCTCTCCGACCACCCATCTAGCCAAGTAAGGGACAAAGTGGAGTGTTGCATGTCTTGGACTGCTCAGCCACTAGGGTTTCATCCTTAAGTATTACAGGTTGCCACATTGGGGTGGGGGTCTTACCCCTCTGCAGAGGTGTGGTCAGTGTATTCTAAAGCCCCAGCCAACAGAACTGAATTCAAATATTTATTTAAAAAACTAAATATCACTTGATAAAAATGCTCTTTGTATTTATAATACTGGATAAAGTTGTACTAGTCCATGTCATTTGAGGGGGGGTGATGTGTGTGTGTGTGTGGGGGGTTGCATCTTCTGGATTAAAATCTTTCTTCAAACAATGTTCTAGGTACCATCCATCAAGATATACTACTTTTTGACAGTTTTAGTTTCCTCGTTTTTTCCCTTTGCTTATAATTCATTTCAGCATTAACCTTTTTTTATCATATTTATCCTAAAGAACTCTTCTGCTACAATAGTAAGTTACATTTTGGTAGAAACTTGTATTTTTTTTTTTTTTTTTTGTGATGTAGGGGGGAGATTGACAGCTTTAATTTCCTTGGTTAGTTGAATGAGTGTGTTTTCTATTGTCTTCTGATGCACCAATAATTTCTTTAAAATTTTTTTTTTTTAAAGTGATGGATTGTCCCCCCCCTCTCCCCCAAGAAAATTTTTTTTTTCACTCCCTTTCAACACTTTTACCAATTATTTATATTAAAAAAAAAGAAATAAAACAAGGGTTTTTCTGTCTGAATTTTTGAGATGAGGCTTGAAAATTAGGCACATGGCGTAACGGATATAAGTGTTGGGTTAGCACAGTCCTAAGTGACAATCATCTGGAGGTTGCAGGTTCAATCCTGACAACAGGCAAAAATAAGTGTCGAGGACTAGTCTATTTAACCTTTTCTTATAGAGTAAATGAACTGGTCCAAGACTATTTGTGTACTGCTGTTTAGAGCAGTCAGCAGATCATTACAAGGAACATATTACTAAGACTTCAATTCTTAGCACTCTGTGGCAAAGTACTTTATTGTTTGCATAAAATCTTATTTGGATGTACTAGTATACTAAAACATTCTATGTTCCAGTATACAAGTCATAGAATACTTAATATAGCTTAACATATGACTTGGTCATGGTTAATGGACTGTGAAAAATCTACCACAATGAATGAAATAAAGGGTTCAGTTTGAAGTTTCGGGAAGCTCCCAATTCCAACAAGAATCACATTAAGAAGGCCAGACGGCACATTGGCCAAAATCTTTATTTATATATATAACAATAAAGATGAGGACAACAATCAAAAAAATCTAAATAATACAAAAATCTTTCACTTCACAGAATCATCTCTAAGATGGTTTGATCTGTTTTGCCAGATTGCAAAATATGATTCTTTTTTTAGCCAGATCGCTAAAGATTGTTTGATGTTTTGCCAGATCGCTAAAGATGGTTTGATCTGTTTTGCCAGATCTCTAAAGATGGTTTGATCTGTTTTGCCAGATCGCTAAAGATGGTTTGATCTGTTTTGCCAGATCACTAAAGATGGTTGGATCTGTTTTGCAAGATCGCTAAGATTGTTTGATCTGGATTTTGATCTGTTTTGCCAGATCACTAAAGAAGATGGTTTGATCTGTTTTGCCAGATCTAAAGATTTTGATCTGTTTTGCCAGATCGCTAAAGATTTTGATCTGTTTTGCCAGAGCTAAAGAGAGATAGTTTGATCTGTTTTGCCAGATTGCAAAATATGATTCTTTTTTTTTAGTTAGATTGCAAAATATGTTTTTTTTTTTTAGCCAGATTGCTAAAGATAGTTTGATCAGTTTTGCCAGATCGCTAAAGATGGTTTGATCTATTTTGCCAGATCGCTAAATATGGTTGGATCCGTTTTACCAAATTGCTAAAGATTTTGATGCTAATTTTTAAGAGTCATTTCAGAATGGAATTTGGTATTTTTTAAGGAAGCATTTTGTTAACATACAAAAATAATGCCTTAAATTAGTTTAAGAAACTATGAATAATCAGATAATAATATAATCTCTAGCCAACTTAAAAGTTGTTTTTTATTTTCATAAAGATATGACTTGTTTTCTTTTTACAAAAGTGTACATATTGATATACTTTTATATATACATTGTATGGAGGTGTTCATGATGTAATGGTTAGCATCATAGGAAATCGACATGGCAACTCGAGATCAAATCCTGGACAAAGCTGTTTGCATTTCACATAGCGCTAATACCACACAGGTGACAGTTTGAAATATGGGCAGTATTTCTAACACAGCCTGTATATAAAATCATATTGGGTTTTAGTAGATTAGGATTAGTTTAGATCATTTAAATTTTGATAATTTGTTCACAACTACCTTACCTGCCTTCACATAGGCCACACCTACATCACCCATCATTATTTATTAGAGGCAAAGAATCCCCAATATGCACTACATACCAAGAGAGATTTACAGTGAAACATAAACTGCTAGAGTGTGTAGACTTTGATCTAGTGCAAATAAAATATTACCAAGCAAATAATTTGAAAAAGACTTTTCACAAAAATAAGACCATCCAGGATTTTACATTTTCTAAAAGAAGTGGAATTGTACTAAAAAATATGAGTAACTGATCAATAGTTAAAATCTATACATATATACACTTGTTTTCTAAAAAAAACTATCACTACGGATTCGAAACTTAGTTGGCATTAAATGACCCACCGAGGTTGATATGCCGTAAAACAAAACCAACCAACCAACCAACCTTGAAACAACAACAAAACAACCATCACAGATTACCAATTTTTCTATGCTGTTTGAAAGAATTGGTAAAAAAAGTTTCCCATTATAATTTTAAAGACATCCCTAAGATTTTCTCATTTTTATTTTCACTTCCTTATTTTTTTTTCTTTTAACCCTTTCTAAATTTGTCACCCTTTTATCCTCTCACTGACTTCTTGTTGATCACTGGCAAAACCCTGGTGTATTGATTCAGTTTCTTTTAAGATTTACAAAGTCTAGACATTTTTAAGTAGAATTTCAATACTATTTCTATCTCATTAATTGTTTTATTTTCATAGTTTCATTTGAACATACATACATACATACATACACACCAACTACTCTTTTTATAAATAGATAGATAAATGGCCAATTTTCTATGCTGCTTGAAGGAATTGGTAAAAAATAAAAAAAGGTTTTCCATCATGATTTTAAAGACATCCCTGAAATTCTCTTCCTTTTTATTCTTCACTTCCCTTATTTTTTTCTTCTTCTAACCCTTTCTCAATTTGTCACCCCTTTTATCCCCTCAATGACTTCTTGTTGATCACTGACAAGGCAAATGGGGGGGGGGTACTTTTTCTGCTATGTCATTTTCTTTTCCTTCTTTTCCCCTGGATAGAGGTGGGGCAAAAACCCTGGGGTATTGATTCGTTTACTTTTGAGATTTACAAATTCTGGATATTTCTAAATAGAATTTCAATGCTGTTTCTATGTATATTTTGATTTTTAAATATCTTTGAATGTAAATCAAATTTTCATAATTTTGGCCAAAAAGTAAGAAGTGGTGATATTTAATGTGTGTATATATATTTACTTTGTTGTTAATTGTTTTTATTTTCATTGTTTCATTTGAACATGTATACATACACACCAACTACTCTTTATATATGTATAGATCAGGGATTCTCAACCAGGAGTGTATCATTCTAGGGTGTGAGAGAAGCGTCCGTTCAGATTTAGATTATATTTTTTTCTTTTGTAATTAATATGATTTATATTTTCGTTTCTTTATTTCAGATTATTATCATTACCCTTCATCACGTTGAAGAAAATGAAATGGAATAAAACTGTAATATTGATTCACGTTGTATATTTTTGAACAAAAGTATAAATTGTAGGGGTGTGAGGTCAGAGCAAAACTCTTATAAGAGTGTGGGAATAGCAAAAGTTGGGATAGATAGATAGATGGCCAATATTTCTATGCTGCTTGAAGGAATTGGTAAAAAAAAAAAAAGGTTTTCCATCATGATTTTAAAGACATCCCTGAAATTCTCTTCATTTTTATTCTTCACTTCCCTTATTTTTTTTTTTCTTCTAACCCTTTCTAAATTTGTCACCCCTTTTCTTCCCTCACTGATTTCTTGTGATCACCAACAAAGCAAATGCTGGGGTAAGATTACTTCTTTTCTGCCATGTCACTTTCTTTCCCTTCTTTATTTTCATAGTCGACCATTTCTTTTCCTATTGCTTGAATAGATCAGAATGTTGCTGGTTGTTGCCATAGTCATGTCAGTCAAATGATCTGTGAGGGTTTTTATGTGCCACTATGGTCAGAACCAGCATGACCCCATTCTTTTTCTTTTTTTAATGTGTCCTTGGCCAAGAGTTCTCCCCCTCATTCCTGCCATGGGTTGTATTTGGAAGAGGGGGGGAGGAGGAGCAACAGACTTTCTTAAGAAATCTAAAGCCAAAACATTACAGCAATGTTTAATACGTTTATTCTCCAATGAATTTTCTGATAAATAACTCCATGCTTAATTTTTGCGTTGTGGGATTTAAGAAGTAATAGAACTAATTACCATAATTATTTACTAGGCTTAAACTCAGTTATGGCACAAGGCCAGAAGTATGTGTGCGTATGTATATATATATATATATATATATATATATATTATATATATAGATAGATAGATATAGATAAAAGGATATGAAAACAACACAATATGCTTTTAAAGTGAAAAGATTTTATATCATATTCATAGCTAATATTGAATAGGATATAAAATCTTTTCACTTTAACAGCATATTGTGTTGTTTTCATATCCTTTTATCTATACTCATATCGTCGGATTCATTTCCTTTCTTTAACTTATATATATATATATATATATATATATACATACAGTTAAACCTAATGAGTCAGATATAAAGCTAAAATGTAAAAAGTACTCAATACCTAAGTAGAGCAAATAATAAAATGAAACCTAATGAGTCAGATATACCTACTAATATTATTAGTAGGTATATCTGACTCATTAGGTTTCATTTATTATTTGTTATCGAGTATTTTACATTTTATAGCAGTTATATATATATATATATATATATATATATATATATATATATATATATATATATTTTATATAATTTCTTTTTCTTTATTGTGTTAATTGATTATTTTCGGTTGGTACGGCACTCTTGGTCTTTTCTTTTTTTCATTTTTTTTTCCCCAGGTGAAGTAATATATTTTTACTATCAAAAATATTTGCCCTTTTTTTTTCTTACGACAAGGGTTTACTAATAAGATTAGTATAATATATATATATATATATATATATAATATATATAATATATATATATTAAGTTGAAAAATGATTGGAAGAAAAATATACTTTGGTATGGATGAAACTTATTACTGTTATTTGTCAACACATGTTTCGATCAAATTTCATTTACATGCACAGGATATTCTATTTAAAATTATTTTAAATATAAAATAAAATGAAAATAGAATAATAGAAACAAAATACCAGACATGCAAACTGAGATCATCTTCAAGAGAGAGAGAGAGAGCATTGTTCTGAGGAAGATCTCAGTTTCACATGTGAACTATTGTCTTAATAGCAACTTTCTTGTGAAGAGACAAGTGTGAAAATTTTAGTTGTTGAATAGTTATGCTCAATTTACGGACATTTCATAAGTGTGTAAATTGTT
This sequence comes from Doryteuthis pealeii, assembly GCA_023376005.1. Classification (NCBI taxonomy): domain Eukaryota; kingdom Metazoa; phylum Mollusca; class Cephalopoda; order Myopsida; family Loliginidae; genus Doryteuthis; species Doryteuthis pealeii. The sequence goes on from CM042150.1 coordinate 10,018,535, forward strand.
AACAAATATTTTAAAACTTCAATTAAAAAAATGAAAATTATCTTTTTACTGTTTTCTTTTATGTTTGATATAAAGAACAATTCCAAATTTATGTGTTAAAAAAAGAAAAAAACAGATTTCTGTTACATATAACATATGTTTTTGCATTTTAGATGAATTTAGGATACATTTTTAATCTTTGTTGATATAGTTAAAGCATTTTGGTGTGAAATTAAAGCAACATGATTTTCTATGATTTTCTATGAAGAGTTGTAATTGTAAGTCTGAAGCAAAAACAAATTGCTATTATTAGCATTTTGACTTAAATTTCAAAATGTAAGACGTCCTACTACCAAAATAATCAGAGTATCGATTTTAAAATTATTTTTTTTACATATGTTCCGTCATTGAATTACCTTTCCAAAAATGTAAAATTCAGTAGGATCACAGTGGAAGGAGAGCCACTGTGAGTGGTTTAAAGTAGGCAAAGAGATCAAGTATACTTTATGAAGCCAGAATGTTCAGCTATTGAATAAAAAACGTTTTGCATTTTATCTTTATTAGTTTATTTACTGCTAAATAAAAAAAGGTGAGCATCATCTAATGTGCTAGTTCCATAATTTTTGTTAGTGTTGGTATATATATTTACCAACCCTCCGCACGAGCAGGATGTGACACAAGGTCAATTTCTTAAGCGGAGTTTATCAGGTTTGAATTCAGAGTTTTCCTTGTCCTAGACCGGTTGCCTAACCATGGTTAAAGAGCCCAGTCTACCCTACTATTTACCCATAGCTGGAGGGAGAGTAGGATTCATACCTTTCCCAAGGGTATTAGCGCCAAGTGAAATGCAATTACCACGTCCAGGATTTAAACTCGGGTCTACAAGTCCATTTCCCAAGACTTTAACCATTACACCACGCTTCCTTTAGTGTTGGTATATGTTTATACATGTATGTGTGTACATTTTTAAGTGTATGTATTTACCAATTCCTCTGCCCAAGCATGATATGACACAAGGTCAGTTTTTAAGCAGAGTTTAACAACTTTGAATTCAGAGTTTTCTTTCTCCTTGACCAGTTACCATACCAAGGTTAAAAAGCCCAATCAACCGTACTATTTACCCTCCCCAGCTATGGTTTAAGTAGAACCACTACTCTTCTTCTACAAGGATGACTCTGACATTGAATAATGCACAAAGGTTGATATGCCATTAAACAAAGAAACCAAACCAAACAAAACAAACTATTTGCCTATAGTCGGAGGAAGAATAGTTGGATGCATACCTTCCCCAAGGGTATTAGTGCTATGTGAAATGCAAACAGCTTTGTCCAGGATTTGAACTATGGTCACCTTGTCCATTTTGTAAGAGTAATCATTGTGCAATGAGCATCTCTGCATTTTCAAGTGAATGGCTTGAAATAAAGTGGACGTATAAGATAAAACAAACTATTTAAAGTGTTTGATTCTATGCATGATAGCAGATTATGTGTGTGAACATATGTTTGTACTCCTACACATGCACATGCACACAAATATATATGTATATATATGTACACACACACACATATATATATATGTAAGGGATAGCTATTGCCATGTATGTATATATGCATATGTATATATGTGTGTATGTATGTATATATATATATGAGTGCATGTATATATGTGTGTATATGTGTATGTATGTGTATATATACACATGTATATATGTGTGTATATGTATGTGTATATATACACATGTATATATATGTGTGTATATATACACATGTATATATGTGTGTGTGTGTATATATGTGTGTGTGTGTGTATATATATATATATATATGTGTGTGTGTATTATATATATATGTGTGTGTATGTATATGCATGTATATGTGTGTGTGTGTATATATATATGTATATATGCTTGCATGTATGTATATGTATGTATATGCATGTATATATATGTGTATATCTATATATGTATATATGCTTGCATGTATGTATATATATGTGTGTGTGTGTATATATATATATATATATATATATATTGCAGAATTTTATGTCAACACTTCAAGTTTCAAGCACACTCCACCCATTTTAGGCAATTTCTTTTCAGGTAATTCCACCCTGACCTTTTTCAAATCACTTATCTAGCTCCAAAATGTCTGCAATCTCATTTTCTGATCTTTTTTTCATCTTTGTTTTTTAAATTACTTGTGACCTTCTTTTTTGTTTTATTTGAAATATCTTAAATGGTAAAATGTAAACATGATCTGGGTTCTTAAGCCATTGTTCAACTTGATTTTTCTAGCCTCTTTTTTTTTTCTGTTTGTGTCTTTTCATGTTCTTATGTTTTCTAGTCAGACAGAAATATTTTCTGAACTAAAATTAGACGGATTATTAAGCGAAGTTCAAACATTTGCAAAAACAAAATATATTAATATCTATTTCAAGGAACTTTTCTTTTTTTTTCTTATTTAATAGGAAAATGTAAAAGAATAAATAAAAATGATTTAAAAAATGAAGATGATTTTGGTCTGACTGGACAGTAAGCAGCTAAAGATTGTAGGGGGGGGGTCTGGTTGGGATTGTCTCTTTTAGGGGTCTCTTTTAGTATGTAAAGGGCCGGGTTAGCTCAGTCAGTAGAGCGTTCGGCTAGAAACCACAAGGTTCCTAGTTCAATACCGACCCTTGCCAACTCAGCGTATGAGTAGCACACGGATCTGTGCAGTAAAGTAAGGAGCTGATGGTAGGTGTGGCGCTCCACCTCAGATGCTAAAATAATCTCCTTGGTCTAGCACAAGTGAAAAGGGGATAGACTCCCTCGCTGATTGGCTTATACCGACATTAGGCCACCCCGACGACTTTACTTACTTTACTTTTAGTATGTAGTGTTGGCTGGTTAGTTAGTTGGATTTTACGGCATGTCAACCCTTGTGGCATTATTTTATGCCAAAGACGTTTTGTTTTATTCTCTCTTGATGGGTACTTTTTTTTTTAAACTAAATTTTTTTCTATTTAACCCATAGGTAGGACACAAAACAGGTACTACCACTCTGGGTCTGAGTGACCTCAGAATATGGCAATGAAAGGGTACTCCACATTATCCAGAAATTAAAATTAAAATTCATGAATTAAATTCTCCAGTTGATTGTCCTTTGCCTGTTATTGTTTGTGTATATATATATATATATATATATATATATATATATGGAGTAAATATGGAAAATAAATCCGACAATATAAAGAAAATTTGAAAAAACAAGTGTTCCGAAAATAGGATGAATATCGATGTTTAAACATTCGGTTTCATTAACCTTCATCAGGATGTATCTTGGGATGAAGAAAAATGATGGATATTTTTATAGATGACAGGAGATGAAAATCTTTTTAGTTGTGTAACTGTATTTGATCAGCGTTATATTTTTGAAAGGCAATCCACGCACACGAAGAAATGCGAAAGACGAGAAAAGTATTAATAATCAACATGGATTCTTTAATATATCTCTGTTTCTAGCTAAAATAGTGTTAAATAATTACAAAATACCAGGCTTCATTTAATTATTTATTTAGTTATCATTCCCACTTTGTTCCCTTTGTTCTCTTAAAAAATCAGTCCATTAATACTTTTTCTCGTCTTTCGCATTTCTTCGATTTGCGTCACGTCATGACATCTTCGCGTGTGTGGATCTCGACTTGCCTTTCAAAAATATAACGCTGATCAAATACAGTTACACAACTAAAAAGATTTTCATCTCCTGTCATCTATAAAAATATCCATCATTTTCTTCACCCCAAGATACATCCTGATTAAGGTTTAATGAAACCGAAATGTTTAAACATCAATAATTAAATTCATCCTATTTTCGGAACACTTGTTTTTTCAAATTTTCTTTTTTTATATATATATATATATATATATATATATATATATATATATATATGAGGATTTGAATGAAAATCTTAGAAGAAAAAATGTGGACACTATCTGATTGACATGTTTCCCTATAAGGAACAGTGTTTTCAGAATGTTTATACCTCTCAACAGAATTTTTATATATATTATCTACATATTGTTTAAGTAATTTAAGTAAGTTTTTTTGTTTGTTTATTGTTATCTCTGTGGGTGGTAATATCAATCAAAAAGGCAAGGATTTCCATCTTTAGATATTTCTCATATTTCATTCATGAACACAGGCACTCCCTAACCAAAGTTCAATTCATCACTTGGGGATCCCTTTTAAGTAAGTCTCCTTTTATCTACCATTCACTGGGACTTTCCATTGGTCTCTCTTGTCATTACGATTCAACTCATCAATCATAAAAACAGGGAAAGTCTAATTGGTGAATCAGAATGTCAACTTTTTTTCCTTTTTTTTCTTTTTTTTGGCAACCCAAAATATTCAAAAGAAAAATATTTTCCTCTCTTGAATGGCACTAGAGTTTGATGAGAATATAAGACACATTAGATATAAAGAATATATATATATGAGAATATAAGAAACTTTAGATATAAAGAATATATATATATGAGAATATAAGAAACTTTAGATATAAAGAATATATATATATATGAGAATATAAGAAACTTTAGATATAAAGAATATATATATATATGAGAATATACGAAACTTTAGATATAAAGAATATATATATATGAGAATATAAGAAACTTATTATAATAATTCTTGTGTTCCTGTTGTATACTGGATCATACAGTATTCAGTATACTAGTACATTCAAACTACATGTGTGCCAGATATATAGTAACTAGCAACAGAGTATTAAAACATCGAGGTAGATGGTTTGTGTAACCTTTGCAGTCTCTGTAATCACTTCGATGTTCTCAGATAGTCATGTATAAATAGTCCTGGACCAGCGCATTCACTCTCTATGCAATGTACGCTAAGTTAGTCTACAATAGTTCCTTAATTGTACAATTTTATATGTCAACTTAAGGAATATTTTATGAAGCCAGAATGTTCAGTTATTAAAGAAAAGAAGTTTTGTATATTATTTGTTATTAGTTTATTTACTGCTAAATAAACTTAAGGGAATTTCCTCTTATGTGCTGATTCCATTATTTTCATCAAGGTTTGTATAATTGACTTAAACTGCAAACCAATAATAAATGAATCAAAATCTATATATTAATACTCGTGTTCCTACCAAATACAACCATTATCATCTTGCAACACCCTCTGGTTAAAAATGAAACCGTCCAAATCATCCAAGATGAAATGCAAAATAAATTCCTGGTTATCTGGTGTTGCTTATCTGCCGAATTCTTATTTCTTATGAATTTTGTCACCTCAACTAAATAATGGACCATTCCATTTTTATTAGAAAGAAAGAACGGTAAGAAAAAGGACATGCTACACAGAAAAAATATAATAAGAAAGAAAAAAAGAAAGAGAGTAGGAGAAAGATAGAGAGAGGGAATGAGTGTATAGGAGCGATAACACTAATCTGTTTCAATCAAACCTGATGAAAAGAAGAAAAAGATGAAAGGAAAGAGAGAAACAAAAAAAGAGTGAGAGAGAGTTAAATCAAGGTTATTATCGTCATCAGGTGGCCTATAGTCAGTATCAGCCAGACAGTGAGGGAGTCTATCCTCTTTTCACTAGTGCTAGACTAAGGAGATTGTTTTTTAGCGTCTGAGACGTAGTGCCACACCTATCATCAGCTCCATACTTTACCGCACAGATCCCTGTGCTACTCATACATTGAGTTGGTGAGAGCTGGTATCGAACCAGGAACCTTGAGGTTTCCAGCTGGACACTCTACTGACTGAATTGAACTATTTAGCAATAGCTCATAAGTAAACATAGCAAACGTTGTGATAATTAAATTATCATACTGTAGTATATCCATAGGTCCTGCTAGTTTGTAATATTGTATATGCTTGTGCACACATCTGTGTATTATTGCAAATGTTCTTCCTGTCACCGACTTTATATATTTACATTGGAGATCAACAGAACCTAAAAGATTTTCTCCAAACTAATTTGAAACTCACAAGTGTCTTCAGTTTAAGTGAAAATCTGTGTGTGAAGTGTGGACAAAAGTTTGCTATGAATTCTTAATTGTGACAAAGATAGTGATGATGTTGAAAACATTAACAGCATGATGTCAAAACTGGAACAGGATTTTAAAAATTCCACAACCATTTCTAAATGTTTTCCAGAATCTTAACCTTCTGCTGGAGAAGTAAGGACTCATAAGCAACATTAACCTAAGGACTCCTACACACGGACACACCAGTGGTGGTTGACCAGCAAAAAACCTACATTCTTCAGCTCTGTATGGAGACTAGATGCCGTTTAGAGTACTTGCCAACAGCAATGATCCATAGGGACAGATGGTGAGAGGGAGTCAAAGGAATCTATGATGTTGGCACCCCTTGATAATAATGATGAAACTTTGGATGCAAGACACTTTTATGTGTTTAGGGCAGCTATGAACTTGAAATTATTTTCACTGATAAGATAAAGTGAAAATTCTTCCAAGCCGTAGCCATGTCAGTGCTAGTGTATGGCTACACCACTTGGACTCTAATGAATCGCTTAAAGAAAAAGCTAGATAGGAGTTACACAAAGATGCTGCATGTTGACTTGAACAAATCTTGGAAGCAGCACCCTATAAGAAAGCAGCTGTATGACCACTTTCCCTCTATCACACAAACCATCCGAGTAAGACATGCTGGACACTGCTGGTGAAGCAAGGATGAACTCAGGTGACATCCTCTTGTGGACACCAATATACGGACACACCAGTGGAGGCAAACATCAAAGCAAAAACAATTGGACACATAGCATAGTGGATAAAGGCATTGGGTTAAGACACCCATTCTGTGCAGATTCTGGATGCTGCTCGGAGGACCTCCCAGGGCCAGTGACCGATTAAGATGGTTGGAGAGAGAGAGAGAAAGTGGATATCTGTTCTGCAAGGATGGCCTGATGATGGAGATGATGTATTTGAAAATGTCTGAAAGTTAATAAAAGAACAAATTGTGGAAACAACACCCCACAAGGAAGCAACTGTATGGCCACTTGCTCCCTATCACACAGACAATCTGAGTGAGACAAACAAGACATGCTGGACACAGCTGGAGAAATAAGGATGAGCTCATAAGTGACGTTCCCTTATGGAAACCATTATATGGATATGCCAGTGTAGGCTGTCCAGCAAAGACCTGCATTGACCAGTTCTGCACAGATACTGGATGCTGTGCAGAGGACCTACCGAGGATGATGAATGATAGGGACAATTGGCGAGAGCTTGTCATGGATATCTATGCTACTAATGTGACATGATGATGATGATAAAAAAATTTCCTTAAAGGCCATCAAGTGTCTTTGTTATATTGGTTACTGAAAATCTTTGTGACGACCACATCTGTGAAGAAGAAGAAATAGAGAAGAAGAAAGATAAGAAGGAAAAATAAAGTAAGAAGAAGAAGAAGAAAGATAAGAAGGAAAAATAAAGTAAGAAGAAGAAGAACGAACGAAATAGAGAAGAAGAAAGAGAAGAAGGAAAATAAAATAATAAGAAGAAGAATGAAATAAAGAAAAAAAGAGAAGAAGGAAGTAGAAAGAGAAGAAGGAAAAATAAAGTAAGAAGAAGATGAAATAAGGAAAAAAGAGAAAGGAAGTAGTTGGAGAAGAAGGAAAAATAAAGTAAGAAGAAGAAAAACAAAAAGGACATGCCTGTGTAGGCCATCCAGCAAAGACCTACATTGACCACCTCTGCACAGAAACTGGAGGCTGCACAGAGGACCTACCGAGGACAATGAATGATTGGGACAAACAGCTTGTCATGGATATCTATGCTACTAACATAATATGATGATGATGATGATAAAAAATTCATTAAAAGCCATCAAGTGTCTTTGGTGTATTGCTTACTGAAAATCTTTATGATGACAACATCTTGAAGAAGGAAGATAAGAAGGAATAGAGAAGAAAGGAGAAAGATAAGAGATAGAAAGAAAGGAGAAAGATAAGAAGGAATAGAGAAAAAGAGAAAGATAAGAAGGAATAGAGAAGAAGAGAGAAGAATAAGAAGGAATAGAGAAGAAAGAGAGATAAGAATAGAAGAAAAAGAAAGATAAGAAGAATAGAAAAAGGAGAAAATAAGAAGAATAAGAAGGAAGAGAAGAAGGAATAGGAGAGAAAGAGAAAGATAAGAAAGGAATAAGAAGAAAGGAGAAAGATAAGAAGGAATAGAGAAGAAAGAGAAAGAAGGAATAGAGAAGAAAGGAGAGAAAGATAAGAAGGAATAGAGAAGAAAGAGAGAAAGATAAAAGGAATAGAGAAGAAAGAGAAAGATAGAAGGAATAGAGAAGAAAGAGAAAGATAAGAAGGAAAGAGAAGAAAGAGAAAGATAAGAAGGAAAGAGAAGAAAGGAAGAGATAAGAAGAATAGAGAAAAAGAGAAAGATAGAATAAGAAGAAAGGAGAAAGATAAGAAGGAATAGAGAAGAAAGGAGAGATAAAAGAATAGAGAAGAAAGGAGAAGATAAGAAGAATAGAGAAAAAGAGAAAGATAAGAAGAATAGAGAAGAAAGAGAAGAAGGAATAGAGAAGAAAGGAGAAGATAAGAAGGAATAGAGAAGAAGAGAGAAAGATAAGAAAGAGAAAGATAAGAAGAATAAGAAGAAAGGAGAAAGATAAGAAGGAATAGAAAGAAGAATAGAGAAGAAAAGAAAAGATAAGAAGAATAAGAAAAAGGAGAAAGATAAGAAGAATAGAGAAGAATAGAGAAGAAAGAGAGAAAGATAAGAAGGAATAGAGAAGAAGAAGAAGAATAGAGAAGAAAGGAGAAAATAAGAAGAATAGAGAAAGGAAAAAGATAAGAAGGAATAGAGAAAAAGAGAAAGATAAGAAGAATAGAGAAGAAAGGAAAAATAAGGGAATAGAGAAGAAAGGAGAAAAGATAAGAAGGAATAGAGAAGAAAGGAGAAAGATAAGAAGAATAAGAAGAAAGAGAAAGATAAGAAGGATAGAGAAGAAAGGAGAAAGATAAGAAGGAATAGAGAAGAAAGAAAGAAAAAGGAATAGAGAAGGAAAAATAAATAAGAAAGAAGAACAAAAAGAAGAAGAAGAAAAAAAAACCAGCCATAAAGCTACATTTGGCAGAATTCATATTTTTTCCTTTGTTAAGAATTGTATTAAAATTTTCTCTGAATAGAATAAAACTGCAAATAAACAATTGTCAAGCTGAGAATGTCTTTGTGTTTTTCCTCTTGATATAAATAGTTTGTAAACATGTTCACATCAAAATCAAAAGAAAAAACAATTGGACACATAGCATAGTGGATAAAGGCATTGGGTTAAGACAGTTCTAAGTGACAGTTATCTCTAGACTGCAGATTCAATCCGGGGGTGACAGTAACATAGAATAATTAACACAGCTTAACACCTGTACCCCAGCTATGGCTCCTGATTAGGACAAGAAGGTTCCTGAGTTCGAAAAGAAGATTCCTGAGTTCGACAAGAAATACCCGATGAAGGTCAGAGGTGCCCAATTTCTCCAGCTGTGTCCAGCATGTCTTGTTTGTCTCACTCAGATTGTCTGTGTGAAGCCATACAGTGCTTCCTTTGGGGTGTTGTTCCACAATTGTTCTTTTATTACTTTCAGACTTTTTTAAATCCATCAGCCAAAATGTTGTCAATGAAGATGAGGACAATAGTCCGAATAACCCAAAAATACTATCAAGCCTCATCTAAAAATTCAGAGAAATAAAAAAAAAACAAGAAGACCAATCTTATTATAATGGAGACAATCTGTCTGTCTGTCTATGTCCTACATCACTGCTTACATCACAATACCCTCAGGAATTGTGTAAGTTTATCAATGAGTATTTAATTCATAGTCAAAATCATTAATACATAGAATAAATCTTATTTATTAACAATATCTTTATGAAAATTTCAGAGATTTGCCTCAAAACAGCCCATGTTATTAGTGTATTTAAAATTCTGCAATGTGTCTTATATATCACTAAGAAATAAGGGTTATATAATATATGGTGTGGTTAATTTGCATACTGTTTTAACAAAACTGGGTTTATTAAATAAATAATTACCTGGTGTTATTGATCTCTATTAATGTTTTATTCTCCAACGTATTAAAATCAATCCTATGAATGATTTTATATAGAAACCAATTAAGATAAAATTAAAATGAGTCTGATATTTTATATGCATTCTTATTTGATTTTGTTAGTCTTTCTAATTTAATATATATATTATATATATTAAGTTTACATTAAAACTTAAATACTTATGCCCAGAGCACGAATATTCTTGCTAGTACAGTAAATATACTTTTAAGTCAAAGAGTGATGACATGAATGATGATGCTTTAACATTCACACGTTGGGTTGGTGATGCTCATTAATATACGAAGGTCATTCAATAAATAAGGGGAATTTTATTTTTTAAAAGAAAAAAATTTTTTTTTTTAGAAATGTTTTCCCTTAATGTAAACTCTCCATTGTTTGGAATTGGTCCATATCAAAAATTATTTTAATCCTGCAAAAATATTTGTTTTGAGGCTATTTAAACAAAGTGCCCCAGGCTTGAAACTGGGTCTGTCATCAAACTTTTGGTGGCTGAGAAGTGCAAACCATGTGAAATTTATGGAAGAATGTGTGATGTGAATGGAGAAGCATGTTTTAGTCAAGAAATATTTACAAATGGGCTAAACATAGGTTTGTCACTGTGAACCAGAGTCAAAAAGACAGTCCCTGGAGTGAAACACACTGATTCTGTGATAAAGAAAAAGGTTCCAGGTGAAGCAGTCAGTAAAGAAGATAATGCTGACAGTCTTCTGGATCAGGAAAAGACTCATCACTGGGATTATTTCCTGGTGCTTAAAGTGCTTCAAAAGTGAAATTCCAAAGGGATTCATGCAATTTTTTTACACTGGCCACTGTATGAGCTGTGGTTTGTGCATGACTCCCCACAATAATTAGACTTTATGTTCATCTGACATAGTGCGAGGTCAGAAAATATCTTCTGGTTAATTTGCATACTGGTCTTAACAAAACTATGTTTAATAAATAATTACTTGTGTTATACATTGAGTACACTACATAATTTTAAGGATGACATTAGAATCCAAATCAACAAGGTAAGACAATGTGACACCTTGTGAGAAATCTTCAACTCAAAGGAATTGTCTCTTTCTCTCTGAAACAAATTTGTAATTTCTAAGGCAAAGTGATTCTACCTCAGCAAAAAATGTCCCTGGTCTATTGTTAGAAAAAAGGGGATAGACTCCCTCATTGTTCAGCTATAACCAACAATAGGCCAATCTGCAAACTTTATTGTCGTGTGGGTCTGAGTTATGAGAAGTTACTAACGCCATTACCAAAAAGTTTAAAACCGTTTTAAACAGATGCTTATGCCACATCCTGAGATTTTTCAGCAAAAACCTTTAGAAGAGAGAACTAATCAGAACTATCACCACCAAGAGGACATGAAGAAGTAAAAGAGTTAAAGGGTAATTTTGATCTTTTGTCATCCCAGACACCTGCCCTAATTTGCACTGTTTTAGAATGCTGGCATCAGGCCAATTTTTGTACCAACTTAGATATTTTCTTAGTTGTGTTTTTTTTCCGAAAATTAATGTAGATATTTTACAGAGCCCCAACCCCCAGATTTTTATTGGCAAATCAATGTAGATATTTTACAACCCGACTTTTTTAAAAAAAAATGTTTTTTTTATTGAATTTGTATAAATTTCAAATCTCAGAGTGTACACTCAAAGACAGCACTGTATAAATATTGTATTGAAATTTGTGTTTGAGTTTTGTAAAAATTCAATTGAAATTTATACAAATTCAGTTGAAAATAAAATTAAAGTGTGGGGTAACATATCTACATTGATTTGACAATAAAAATTTGAGGGGGGGTGCAAAATGTTTACATTAATTTGCCAACAAAAAGCGACAAAAACATGACTCAGAAAATATCTAAGTTGCACCAGAAATTCACCTGATGCCAGCAAGCTAAAACATGGTGTAAATTAGGAGGCAGGAGACCTGGACGACAAAAGATAAAAATTAGCCAAGAGTGGATGGATTGACATACCCTACAATAAATAGACCAGCTGGCAATGTCATAAGACAGGCAATGGACTAAAATCTACAAGAGAATTGTCAAGGGAAAAAAAAAGAAAGGACCAAGAAATTATCAGACAAAAGTGATGGTGGACAGATTGGCATGGGACTCAACTCAACTTGGAGGGGGCACCAAGTTGTATCTGCTGGCATTGGTATGATTGCAGCCATATGCTTCACAAGGTGTCTATAGAATAAACCAAATTCTATGAACTAAAACCAGAATTCTTAAAATGCATTCAGAAAATTACACACCAGCACAAATTTCAAAGGGTCTTTACTTTTGTGCATTCAAACTCATATTAAAAAATATCCTGAAATTACTAGTTCCTACCAGATCACCCAAGTTAAGCATCAATAAGCCTGGTCAGTACTTAAATGGGTGACCATTTGATAATAGCAGGTGTATAGCCTATGTGCCAGACTTGGTAGACTTCAGTAAATGAGCTCAACAGTCACATGACCCCAAAAAAGAACAAGAAAAAAATAAATGCCAATGCCCAGATGGGCAAAAAAGGAAAATAACAAGACTTAAACGTATAGAGTTTTAGTTTCTTATTGTCTTCAAGAAGTGCCTCTTGAGAAAAATAAAATAAATAAACATTTAAAAAAACACACAAAAACTGCTCAAAGCTCAATGATATACACAATGATGGAGTCCTCTTCTTTACAAGCACATCATACTCAGAAATTTCTTCAAAAGTGAATTCCTCACTATCTAAAAAATGAATAAATAAATAAACACAATAAAAACAGTTTCAAACTTAAAAATAAAGAAATAAGATCTCCTTTGCTGTTTCCTGTCATAAGTCAGTTAATGGCCGAACATGACTCTTAGATTGGCTGCTATTCATTTTTACACTTCATTACCCTTGGTGAAATTCTCTTTTGATGCCATGTCATGCAACACTCCACTTAGGCGATTGTAGAAGTCTGCTCCAATCAATTGCATGGTCGTGTCAAGCCCTAGCACCTATATGATTGTCCCAACCCTATTGCCCTTATGGCAACCTCCAACTCTTTATATATGTGCTAGAAGGTGGTGGCTGAGGGTCTTAATGTCCTGTGTATGATGTTAAACTTTATCTGATGAAGAAGTTCCAGTTCTGTAGCTCTAGGGAACATGGAGTACCCCTTCATCACCATTTCTCCCAGGTCTACCCTGGCCGGAGTGGTAGTATCTGTTAGGGTCCCATCTATGGGTGAAGTAAAAAAATAGATCAAGTTTGAAAAAAAGAAATTGAGGTTGAAAAAAAATGTTGAATATCCAGCAAGAATGAATAAAACAAAACATCTTTGGCATAAAATAACCCAACAAGGTTTGGCATGCCATAAAATCCAACCAACCAACGTACTCTAGTGTAATGTGTGTGTTCGTGTTAAACAGATTCAGACTGAATAGAATTTTAAATCAGATTCTTTTATTTGAAATCAATATATTGAATTCACAAATTTAACTTTAACCCTTTAACCTCTCAATCCCAATCCCTGTGAGATCTGAGAAAATTCCCTCCCAAATCAACCTGAGCATTAAACACATTCAATCTTTGCTCATCTTGGCTGCAGACATCTTTGTTTAAAGCTTTTTCATTCGGGGGGGGGGCTGGATTAAGTCCTGTAGAGGCCTTAAGCCCTGAGAAGATTATGGTGCCCCACTCCCACCAATGCTTGCACGTACATTGTTAGCAGTACACCAGATAAAGAGTGATAAAGAGTGAGCAAGAGACCAACAATGCACTCACTCACATTGGATGACTGAGCAGCTAAAACAGGTAGGATCTTTGAACAAGACATTTAACATGTCCAAGACAAGAATGATCATGTGAGCTTCATTAGATTGTGTGGGCTGCTGGGGGGGGGGGGCAGTTAACAGAGTCTAATTTTGTTTTATTCCCAAGATTAATGTATATCATTATTCTCTATTATTATTATTATTATTATTATTATTATTACGGGATGATGGTTTGTTAAGTTTTTCTTTCTTTGAAAGTTAAATATTGCTCTGTATATTATCTAATTTATTGATTATTATACATTGAGCTCTCTTTAGGGAATTATAAAAATCCTTGTATGAATATATGTTTGCACCTACAAGAGCATACAGTATGGTTATACAGTGAGATTTTGAAGATCCCAAATAGAATCATCCCTTACAACCAGTCATATGGATTACCTTACACACACACACACACACACACACACACATATATATATATATATATATATATATATATATATAAAGTTGGCAGAATGGCCTATTATTGGTATCAGCCAGACACTGAGGGAGTCTATCCCATTTTTGCTAGCACTAGACCATTAAGATTTTTTTTCTGAGTTGAAGCATCACACCTACTACCCCTCCCCCCACGCACACACTTTACCACAAAGATTAGTTACACAAGCTGTGCTACTCATAGGCTGAGTTGGAGGAGATTGGTATTGAATCTGGAACCTAATGATTCATATATATATATATATATATATATATATATATATATATGCTTAATGTTTAATCCAGCCCTGTATCCATTTAAAGAAAGTTGGTTGGTTAGATTTTATGGCATGTCAACCCTTGTTGGGTTATTTTATTTTGAAGACGTTTTGTTTTATTCATTCTTGATGGGTATTCAATTTTTTTTAAACACATTTTGTAAAACTCATTTTTTTCTATTTAACCCATACATGGGACTCTAACAGGTACTACCATGCCAGGTCAGGGTGGACCTGGGAGTAATGGTGATGAAGGGGTACTCTACACTCCTCAGAGGTCCAGAATTGGAACTTCACCACTAAATGCAGTTTAACATCATACCCAGGACACAGAGTTGCAGTCGGTGTATTCTGCCCCAGTTGATAGGGCAAATTAAAAGATAGAATGGTTCCTATATGAATGTTTTTAATTATTAGTATATGACACAATATCTTTAAGTTTGAAATTTTGGCCCTACAGTAAAATAATGTTCAGCTTGAAATATTAGCTTTATTTGTTTAAAAGCTTAAATTCAATTACTAGGGTGAGTCAAAAGTTTTGCAATATTTTAGTAACATCTGGCACAATTCATCAGCTCCTAATGGTTGTGAAGGTGATTTTTGATTTAATAACTGAACATTCTGGCTTCATAAAATATACCATAAACAAACTAGATTAGATTATATAAACTAAAAAAATATGCAACCTCTGGGCACAAGTATTTAAGTTTTAATAAAATAAAATAATACATTAGATTAGAAAGACCTACAAAATGATTGCCCTTATGGCAAGCTTCAACCCTTTTTATCATATGGGTGCTAGAAGGCAGTGGTTGAAGGTCTTAATGTCCTGGGTATGACATTAAACTTTATCTGGAGCTCTGGGGATGTGGAGTACCCCTTCATCACCATTGCTCCCAGGTCTACTTTGATCCTGAGTGGTAGTACCTGTTAGGTCCCGTCTATAGGTTAAATAGAAAAAATGTGTTCAGATAAAAATTGAATTCAAACAAATGGCCACGAGTAGTAACCTGTGAGGCTTAAGAATTGATCCCTGGTGGCTGAGCAGTCCATGACATGCATCATATCACTTGAGCCCTACTTAGACCAGACAGGTGGTCAGAGAGGCCCTCTCCAATCAATCTGCTTATCATGTCAAGCCCTAGCACCTATATGATTGTCTCAACCTTATAGCCTTTATAGCAAGCACCAACCCTTTTATCATGCATGTGCTAGAAGCTGGTGGCTGAGTGTCTTAATGTCCTGGGTATAAAGTTAAACTCTCTCTGATGGTGAAATTCTAGTTCTGGAGGTCTGGGGAATTTGGAGTACCCCTTCATCACCATTGCTCCCAGGTACACTCTGACCCAAAGTGATAGTACCTGTTAGGGTCCCATCTATGTGTTAAATAGAAAAACATGAGTTTAAAAAAAACATTGAGTACCCATCAAGAATGAATAAAACAAAACGTCTTTGGCATAAAATGACCCAATAAGGGTTGACATGCTGTAAAATCAAACAACCGGTCTAGAAAATTAATTAACACATAAAAACACTCTATTTCATTTTAAAGTTAGCAAGCTAGTGTGTTGAATTCTCACTAGGTGTCTCATACCTCTAGTCTTATGCTGTGTGCCACAACTAAGCTAAGTTTAGTAAATAACTATATCAGTGATGCTGATAGCTTTTTGATTTAGTGTGTCCTGGGACACACATATTTGCTTTGAATGAGTCCCCGGGAAAATTTATAGGTCCCAACTAAAGCTGTCTAATTCCTACTTTGTAACCTATCATGTGTAATTCATTTCTAAGAAACTATTGAAATGTATTTACAGTTGGCTTGAAATGGTGAGGGAAGAAAAAAGAAAAACACTGGATGCATGGATATGATTTTACTGTATTAGGGACACAGGATGCATACCTATCAGCATCTCTGCTATAGGAATATATTTATACATGTGTGTACAGAAGGGGTACAGAAAAGTTCTTGGCCTGACCAAAAAGGGAATCATTTCTCAACTTTCTTTAACTCTTCCAAAAAATTCAATAATTTGGTGTCTGTCTATCTGTAACTGAAACTACATCACTGCTTACATCACAATATCCTCAGGAATTGCATAAGTTTACATAGAATAAATCTTATTTATTGATGTCTCTATGAAAATCTGAGTTAGATTTGCCTAAAACAGCCCACATTATTAATGTGTTTAAAATCCTGCAATGTGTCTTATATCACATAGAAATAATTACTTGTGTTATTGATCTCTAATATTATTGTTTTATTCTCCAACCTATTAAAATCAATCCTATGAATGATTTTATATAGAAACCAATTAAATATAATTAAAATATGGTGTAATCATTATATGTGTTCTTATTCAATTTCATTAGTCTTTGTAATTTGATATGTTTTATTATATTAAAACTTAAAATACTTACATCCGGAGGGCGTATATTCTTGCTAGTTTAAAAATCAAAGACCCCATGTTATTTCCCTTCTTGGTTGAGCCAAGAACTTTTCAGCTTCTTATACATGTCTTATAGAAACTAATTTCATATAAGATTCTTATTAAACATATTTCCCTAATTCTTTGCTTATGGTCAAGTCACGTTGAAAGCACTGGTTCCCGCTAGATCACCAAAGTTAAGTCGCAACAAGTCTGTTCAATACTTAGATGGGGGGCCATTTAAGTAACAGTTGGTACTGTAAGCAACCTGATATCAAAGTCACTTTATTCAGCATTAAATGACTTGAAAAGGGTTGATATGCTGTAAAACAAAAACAACCAACCAACCTAATTCTCCAAACTAGAAATGTGAAGTTTATATGGCAGAGAGAAAGATGCATTTTTTTCACTAGATCACCAAAGTTAAGCAACAATGAATCTGTTCAATACTTAGACGGGAGGGGACCATTTAAGCAACAGCAGGTACTGTTTAGCAACCTGATATAACCTGAAAGGGGTTGATATGTCATAAAACAAGCAATCAACCAACCTAATTCTCCAACCTAGAAACACGAAATCCAGTTTATATAATAGATAAAAAGATTCATTTTTAGAAACCACATGAGCTTTATCAAGAAGAGATGATATAATAAAATAGGTAAGTAGTTTGGTTGGTGGAAAAAGTGGTGGATGATATTATATTTTTTTTTAAAAAAGGGGGTATGTAGGTCAGGAAATAACTGACCACACCCACAAGAATATTTTTCTTCTTACTGACCCCATTTTACTTTTGTCTTTTTTTTTTTGTTTTCAAATTCTGACAAAAGAAGTCATGCCGAGCATTTTTTTTTAAAGATATCTTCAGT
This sequence comes from Doryteuthis pealeii, assembly GCA_023376005.1. Taxonomy (NCBI): domain Eukaryota; kingdom Metazoa; phylum Mollusca; class Cephalopoda; order Myopsida; family Loliginidae; genus Doryteuthis; species Doryteuthis pealeii. The sequence goes on from CM042150.1 coordinate 10,036,407, forward strand.
GGTTATTTCTAACTCTACTAAATAAAGTTTTCTTAAGATTTTTAACAGTTTTTCATGTTTTTAGAAAAAGAATGTTGAAAAATCAACTGGATTTTCAAATCCTTGAAGAAAAAAAATCCCCAAAAGAAAATATCTATATATTAATACTCGTGTTCCTTAATTGTACACCCATTATCATCTTGCAACAACCTCTGGTTAAAAATGAGACCGTCCAAATTGTCCAAGATGAAATGCAAAAATGAAAATCCTGATTATCTGTTGTTGCTTATCCGCTGAATTATTATTTCTTATGAGTCTTATCACCTTAGCTACGTAATAGACAATTCCTTTTTATTATAATAAAAGGGAAGAAAAAGAACATGCTACACAGAAAAATATAATAAGAAAGAAAGGGGGTATGGAAAAATAGAGAGAGGGGGTGAGTGTGCGGAAGCAATAATGCTAATCTGTTTCAATCGAACATGATGAAAAGAAGGAAAGAAAGAAAAAAATGAGTGAGAGAGTCAAATCAAGATTATTATACTTTTTACATATTGAATTGTTCTTAATTAAACATATCAAATGTGATAATTAAATTATCATACTATGGTATTAACCACAGGTCCTGATAGTTTTTATTATTATTTTTATTCAAAATGATTTCCAAAGTTGAATCATTACTATACTCAGATAAACAAAACCGAATGAGAACAATCTACCCCAAAGGATTACAAGAAACACCTGAAGAAGGCTGGAGGGTACATCGGTTGAAACATCATGCATGTGTATTTAACAATAAAGATGAGGACAACAGTCTGGAAAATCAAAATAATGCATAAAATGAAAACCTTTTGCTTTTCTATACCAACGGTCACTTGCCCCCTGCCCCTGCCCCTGTCACACAAACCATCCAAGTAAGATGAACAAGACATGCCGGACAAGTAAGGATGAAGTCATAAGTGACATCATACTGTGGAAACCAGCACATGGACATGCTAGCATGGGTCATCCTGCAAAGACCTACATAGACCAGCTCTGTGCAGATACTGCATGCTGCACAGAAGACTTCCTGGGATCAATGAATGATAGAGAGGGTTGGCGAGAGATTGTCATGGATATCTGCGCTGCTGGCAAGATATGATGATGAGGATACCAAGTATCAAGTAGCTGTATCAAGCGAGCCAATAGTGAATTTAAAACGTTATTTATGGCAAATTGATATTTGTTAACAATTCCCTGTGTTTAGAGAACAAAAAGTATAAAAGAGGAAGTTAATAATCTTTTAAAAATTGCTTCATTTTCCCCAGAGACATCAGCAGAAAGCTTCTATAATTTTCTTTTTATATTTAATAGGTATTTAATTGCATCCCAACAAAAGCAGGGGATCAAGTTTTACTGAAGAACCCTCCCACTCTCCATTGTATGAATGAAGGTGGGAAAATGATCAGCCCCTTTTAGGTGCACATCAGGCATCAAAAATTCACCCTGACTCTACCCCTTTAAGTGGAATAAGAAAGTGTTGCCTGTAAGACTCACCCCACCCTCAAATCATACCAACATACTTATTATATTCCCAGTCATGGATGAGTGGGCACAAAGTATATATTCAAATAGGTTTATTCTTTTTTTTAACTTAATTATAATACATTGCTATTTGGTGAGAGTAAAGAACTTTTTACTATTATGAACGTTGAATAAATTGATTTGATCTTCAGTCACACAACATTTAATAATAAAGAGTGCATGAAAGAGACAGATGTATATAATGACTTGATGGAGGCGCTTGGTTTAATGGTTAGAGCAAATGGACACGACAAGACGAGTTCAAATCCTGGACAAGGCGGTTTGCATTTCCCATAGTGCTAATACCCATGAGAAAGATATGAATCCAACTACTCTCCCTCCAGCTATAAGTAAATAGCAGTGCAGACTGGACTCTTTAACCATGGCTAGGTAACCAATCTAAGAGAAGGAAAACTCTGAATTCAAACCTGTTAAATTCCGCTTAAGAAATTGACTTTGTGTCACATCCTGCTCATGTGGAGGGGTTGGTAAACATATATAATATGCACTGACTTTTTAGAATTTGTAGTAGTTAAATTTAAACTAAATATAAAAATAGTGCATCCTATACACAAATAATTAGGAAGTGTGCTGTGTAATGGTTAACGTCATGGGAAATGGACTCGTCGCCCCGAGTTCAAATCCTGGAGGTAGTAATTGCATTTCACTTAGCGCTAATACTCTTGGAAAGATATAAATCCTACTCTCCTCCAGCTATGGGTAAATAGCAGGCAGACTGGGTTCTTCAACCTTGGTTAGGCAACCGGTCTAGGAAGGAATTCAAACCTGATGAACTCCGCTTAAGAAATTGACTTTGTGTCACATCTAGCTCGTGCAGAGGGGTTGTGTGTATATATATATATATATATATTACAAGGAAAGTAGGTAGTTGCCCATGCATCAGAGTTCTCCTTTCCATTTTATCAATATCCAAAGGGAAGAGGAAAAGATGATACAATTTGGTTGGAGTTGACAGAATGTTGTAGAGAATCCATCTTCAGGATTTTAACTTTCTTTCAAATCCTGGATTTCACATAACACTAATGTACTTGGGAAAGGTGTGAATCCAACTATTCTCCTCCTGCTATGGGTAAATAGTAGAGCAGACTGGACTCTTGAACCTTGGTTAGGCAACCAGCCTAGGAGAAAGAAAACTCTGAATTCAAACCTGTTAAACTTCACTTAAGATGTTGACCTGCCTGTGTGGAGAGGTTGGTAAAAAAAATAATATATATATACACAGACGTTATAATGCTTCATCATCCATGACCTTTGATAGTAAGTACATTTAATTTTTCAACACTTTCTTTCTTTTACATTAGTTTAATTTATAGGCCATTCGATTGTCAACAAATTCAGAAAATGTCAATCCCTGAATTTGTTTAGCCTTACATTTGAACATATATGCCTGCCTAAAATTCATTAATTATTAACTAATTAATTTTCAAAATTAGGTATGACTTCAATTAAGCACAGATCCTCCAAAAATTGTCGGCTAAAAGCCATATCTATATATTATTATACTAGTTTAGGAGAAAGATAACTATATATATATATATATATATACATATATATATATACATATATATATATATATATATATAGTTGTCTTTCTCCTAAACTAGTTTCCCACCAAGCCTTGATTGCACTACTATTTTACGTATAACTGGAGGGAAATAGATGGACTCATGTCTTTTCCAAGGACCTAACCACAAAGTGAAAATCCTTGGCTGGAATTTACACAACCTGCTGATTTCCTTTTCCCTGCCACTTCACGATCTTCCCCATCACAGGAAACACCTTTACTGAAATAGATCAGCTTTTAACTAAAATCAACTGACTTTTTCAGATAGTCATTTGTTATGAGGTGTAGCATTGCAAAAGTTTCGGACTGGGATCTTCCCAACATTCCTCAGCCATAAAACATTACACAATAAGAGAAACAGAATAAAGAAAATTAAAGAAAAAAAAACTTCCCACCATTAAATGAGTAACTTAGATTTATTTCTTAAGATCCAGGCTCACATTAAAGAAGAATAAAGACGTACAGACAATAATATTGGCTTTATAGAATTTTTATGTTACTTTTTTATATTCTCTCCCACTATAATATCCTTTATTTGTCTTACGTCTAATGTGTGAAAAACACTGAATATGTACAACTAGGGTCACCCTTTCGGCCTTTGTCTGTCCTGGACACACACTCACACATAGATAGATAGGTAGATATAACCTGTTTGATGAAAAAAAAGAAGCAAAACAAATCTAACGTCAGTCAAATACATGTCAAGTGAAAGGCCAGTGTTGTTTTGAGGGGAAACAATAGTTGAATAAGATAAAAGAAGGAGACATTGTGTCTGCCCAAAACCCTAACAATGGCAGCACTTGTCGATTCTTTTCTTCTCTTCATTCCTTCACCTTAACTTCTTTGAATCCAAAAGGAAAAAAAAAAAGAAAACAAAAAAATGATTTTGTCTTTTCAAGTGACAATTTGCACTTTGGTTTGCTGCATGTGAAATGGATCTACAGTTGTACGGATTCTTAAGTGTCGTTAAGTGTTCATTTTACGATGATGCATTACTATATTTAATTATAAGCTGACTATATCCACAAGTCATTAGAGATACTAGCAGGTAATTTTCACCTTTAGTTGTCAAAATTCCTAGCAAATAAGGCAATTAGAGTAACCTCCCTTGACTTTCACTTTGAACTAAGCCAGTAGCTATTTTGAAAGTCTCCGTGCGAAATAAACAAATCTTAGAAACTTTTTCTAAATACAACTGCATGCTTTAACACAAAAATATCATAAAATGTGTTCTTAATAACAATTAAGTTCATTTCAGATAATTTTATGCTAGGAATTTAGCCAACTGACTTTCACTTTCAAACAAGACAGTAGCCATTTTGAATGTGTCCGTGCGAAATATACAAATCTTAGAATCGTTTCGAAAACAATACAACTGCATGCTTTAACACAAAAATATCATAAAATGTGTTCTTAATAACAATTAAGTTCATTTCAGATAATGCGCACACAATTTCATGCTAGGAATTTTAACAACTAAAGGTGAAAATTACCTACTAGCAAATAAATGCACGCTATGGATGTAAGTATTTAAGTTTTAATGTAATAAGATATTATATTAAATTATAAAGTCTAATGAAACTAAATAAGAATGCGGATAGAAAGATTTAAAAGGGGGTATAACCGAAAAATAGAACAACTGAAACTTACTTTTCTATCACTACTGTCTTTCATTGCTAAATTTTCCTAATTTAACTATTTAGTTAAAGTAAGAAGTAAAGAATAAAATTACAGTTATTTCTTCTTTTAATTGATTTCTTTTAAGATTTATCCCCAAGATTTTTGCTCATATTTATTAAGATAAACCAAACAATTAGAAATCAATAATAGAAAGCACATATTTATTAAAGTCAAATTTTTAATATCAGTATACAAATTAGCCTTCTCGTTAACACTGTAAACCTCTATTTTGTTATATATATAAATATAATTACATGTTATTAGTATGTAGATATGGCCAACAAATCCCCCCAGGCAATACCTGCCCCCTTGATTTAAAGGGACAGGGCTGGGTTTATTGCCCAGCGCCTGAGGTGCCCCCCTTGAGGAGGAATGCCGACGGGATCGATGCAATTTTTTTCCACCTGCCACCCATGAGTCTCGGCTTGTGGGTGGTCCCACATAAAAACGAAATCTTGTGTCCAAGCCATACAAGTGGGGTATGAGGTAAATAAATGTAGATATGGCCAACAGTATTAATAATGTAAAACAATTTTATTAATAATTGAGGTTTGAATAAAAATAAAAGCATGGAGAATGTGACTGAAAAAGAAATTTAAGAAAAGAAAAAGGATAAGACAAAGACAAAAGGTAGATTTATGATTTGGGCTTTATTCTTGGGTCATAGCCACCACATGAAAACGAAATTCTTCCTGATCAGTAGTCATGTCTCGACCCAGATAAGGCCTAAGAGATTATCTTGGGGGTCGGAAGTTGGTCCTTTTTCCCACACATAATTGAAGGGTTCTTCTGGTGTGAAGGCTTATGGGAGTTTGTTATTTTTTATTTTATTTTAATCCCCACACATGTCAACCCTTGTTGGGTTATTTTATGGAGCCCTGTTGGCTGAGCAGTCATTATTTGCAACTCTCCACTTTAGTCCTTTCTTAGGCTAGACAGGATACCAGAGAGGTTCCCCCGATCAATCGGCTCAAAGGGCACATTGGCTGAAATGTTGTGTATATAATACACAATGTTTTGGCCAATGTGTCCTTCGACCTTCTTCAGATGTTTCTTGTCAAATTTGGCTCCCAATTGCAATATGAAGGCTCCCAAGTTTGACAAGAAACACCTGAAGAAGGCATGTGGCCACATTGGCTGAAACGTGTATATAACAATAAAAATGAGGACAACAGTCCAAAAAATCTAAATAATACAAATTATATAACCTCATCTCCAAAATTTTGACAAATAAGAAGTCTCCTTATTAGAAATCTGTGCGGCAACACTATACCTGGTATGATTAATCATCTGGTGCACTTAATCACCTTGGATGTCATTTATATCCATTGCAACCTGCTCATTGAACTGACACCAAAAAAGAACCTGATGATAAGTTTTGGTTTAACCTTTTTGTATTTCAGGCAAATACCACATGTGAATGGAAACACTTCTAGAATAATAAGATACTCTCTCTCTCTCTCTCTCTCTCTCTCTCTCTCTCTCTCTCTCTCTCTCTCTGTTATGCCAGCATCCCTTGCCAATGATGCCATTTTATCACCTCTTGGATGGCTGAATTGTTTATGTAATTTTCTACCAATTTGTACATTCCCCGTATGGTTCTTATTCTGAATTTGCTTGATAAATGATACATCAACACTATTACCATCAGTAGGTCATGGTTTAGTTATTAGTATATAGTAGTGGCCTGATTCAGTTATAAACAGCTTTATATTTTTTTACCAAGATAGGAAACAATGTCTGAAAAATGTACATGTCTTTTTGCAAGGGGATATTCTGTTGACATGTACATAAGTTAACGTAGCGTGGACATAGAATCAATGGTGCCAGGTTACTGACAGTTTCTCATTTATGTGATCTTCAGACTAAAACTTGGTCTGAAGATCACATAGACAAGAAACTGTCTGTAACCAGACGTCATTGACCCTATGTCTACCCTACCTTAACATAGATATGAATGCTCTATCCATGATATTGACACTATTTACTTATAGATATAGCACCTATATTATCTATATATCTGAAGATAATGATTTTCAGGATAATTACTTATCCTGAAAATACTCCCCGTGAAACCTAGGTAGATATAAAAAAAAGTCATCGTCGGGGCAGCCTAATGTCAGTATCAGCTAGACACTGCGGGAGTCTATCCCCTTTTCACTAGCACTAGACCAAAAAGATTATTTTTAGCATCTGAGGTGGAGCGCCAGACCTACTATCAGCTCCTCACTTTACTGCACAGATCCCTATGCTACTCATACGCTGAATTGGCAAGTGCCGGTATCGAACCAGGAACCTTGTGATTCCTAGCCACTCTGAATTTATTGGTTTTCTAAACCAGCTCTACAAATGTATTGAGTACTTTTTATATTCATTCATTATTATGACTTATTCAGTTATTTTTCTCAGTAGTCAAAATTGTGATTTGCACAATGTTTTTTGTCTTCTCTGTTAAGTCATCCTCTCTTGAAAATACATCTCTACATATATATATTATATATATATATATATATAATGGTGTAATGGTTACCGTCATGGGAAATGGACTCTGTGATACAAGTTCAAATCCTGGACAAGGCATTTCACATAGCATTAATACCCTTGATAAAGGTATGCATCCAACTATTCTCCCTCCAGCTATGGGTAAATAGTAGGGCGGTCTGGTTCTCTTTAACCTTGGCTAGGCAGCCAGTCTAGAAGGAAAACTCTGAATTCAAACCTGTTAAACTCTACTTAAAAAATTGACCATGTATCACATCCTACTTGCGCAGGGGGATTGGTATATATATATTACAATATAGGTACAAGTGATAACCTACTCACCATAAGGATCTTCAGGATTGAATCCACTGAATTAATCGTGATACCGATTAATTGCAGTCGATTACACATGTGTGTTCATTGTGTTAAACGGTTCGTTATGAGGAATGCTGGTTTCAAATTTAAATGTTCTCACAACGGAAGTTGATTTTTCGTAAGGTTCGAAATGTAAACAATAGAGGTGAATTGTTTTGTGTTAATGTTTTTACTAGATTACGGTTGTCTAACAACTGTATGGGTCATAATGCTTAAAAGTGGTTTCATTAAAAAATATGTTCAAATGTATTTATTTTGTTTTGTTTTGATTGGAGTTATTATGAAGTGAGTATGGTTATACGCATTGGGATGTATTATAATCTCGGTAAGAGAGAGAGAGAGAGAGAGAGATGGGGGAGGGGGGTATACATGTTGCATTTTATATATATGGATTATTGTTTTTGCTTTTCATTTTTTCTCATAACATTTACTTGGTTATTGAAATTTGCTATTTTCATTTTTATATGTATTTACCCAACCCTTCCACTGCAGACAGGATGTGACACATGGTCAATATTTAAAAAGACTGCAACTAGTTTGAATGCAAAGTTTTCCTTCTCCTAGACTAGTTGCCTAAACAAGGCTGAGTTCTCAGCATGAAATAACCCAACAAGGGTTGACATGCCATAAAATCCAACCAACCTACCAAACCCAAACAATGCTGAAGAATCCAGTCTGCCCTACTATTTACCCATAGTTGGGAGAGAAGAGAAGGATTCAGGCTTTCCCCGATGGCATTATCATGAAGTGAAACCCAAACAACCTCATCCAGGATTTGAACTCTGGTCACTATGTCCATTTTATACACTGATAACCATTTTTGTAGACAGAGAGAGAGAGAGATGAAGAGAGAGAGAGATGAAGAGAGAGAGAGAGATGAAGAGAGAGAGAGAGAGAGAGATGAAGAGAGAGAGAGAGTGGATAGGGGTGGTGGATAGAGGGAGGGTAAGAAAGAGAAAACAAGGAATAAATTATTGGTGAAGATGCCCAAAACAGAAAACATATTTTTTTAATTTGAAATAATTTATTTTTATAATTCAGTCATGTACAAGTTGATGAAATTTACTCGTTAACTTGTTGCAACATTTTCTATTTCAAGCTCAGAAGAAGAAGAAGAAAGAAAGAAAAATAGAATGATTGCTGTAACAGCAACAAGCATATAATTGTTAATCTAATTTGAATAAGAAGAAAATTTAACAAAACAAAACAATAAGATCCAACAGAGAAAACTCTGGCCTTTTTTTTGTTGTTGTTGTTGTTTTTGTTTTGTTTTGCTGCTGGCAAAGGAAAAAGAAACAAAACAAAACAAAAAATAAATAAAGTTATGTTTCTAATAATAGTAATCAAACCATGACAAACAACTTTTTAGTCTTTTTTTCTTGCACATTACACAACCAAGGTAGCCATTTTTATACAAGACATTCAAAAAAGTTTCTCTCTCTCTTAGAAAAAAAAAAAAGAAACGTTTATCATATTAGTTATTACTAGCAGGACCTGTGGATATACCACAGTAGTTCTTTACATTTTTGCCTTTAATCTTGGATGATTTTTAGTGTTTTTTTCTTGCACATTACACAACCAAGGTAGCCATTTTTATACAAGACATTCGAAGAGTTTATTTCTCTCTCACTCTCTCTCTCTCTCTCTCAAAAAAGAAACGCTTATCATATTAGTTATTACTAGCAGGACCTGTGAATATACCACAGTAGTTCTTTACATTTTTGCCTTTAATCTTGGATGATTTGAATGGTCTCATTCTTAACTAGAGGGTGTTGCAAGATGATAACAGTTGTACAACTAAGGAACATGAGTATTATTATATAGATCATTAGCACCAGAATATTATGATTGCATTTCATAAAAGTTTCATCTGATGTTCATCAAATTATGTGAATCATACTCACCTTCACAAGAAGGCTTTAACTAGCATCCAGTTACCAGACAAAAATAAAACAGACTGTAACCAAATACAGGCCTTCTACTAACTACCAGAACATAGTTATTTATGGCTCTGTGTCTACACTGAAAACCAGCAACCAATCAGAGTCCAGGGAATGAGCTTGGCCAATGTACATATTGGAACAGCCCAAACTTGGATATAAACCACCTACCAACACTCTGAGGCTCAGTGTAGATTCAACTTGCAATACAGCTGAATACTGATCACCTAATATGAAATTCTACAACTTAAAAGAGTTAATTATTGATACATTTTGGGTTTTCCTTTAGAGAAGTTGATCATTCAGTAGATTTTTTAAAGAAAGAAAAGTTTTATTTTGATCTACGTTTCCATTTTCTATTTATATGAACTGGGATTTTCTTCTCTAACTAATGTTAGATAAAAAATTAAAAAAACGAATGAGAAAAAAGTGAAAAAGACAAAAGAAAAAGATATTAGTGAATTGAGTCTATTTATTTCATGTATGTTTTGACAACAACAAAAAAACCCCATCAAGCCCAGGTTTCTTCTTGATAACCAACCTTGCTGGTTTAACTCAGTTGGTGGAGCATCCACCTAGGAATCTCAAGGATCTGGGTTCGATAACTGTCCCCTCCAACTCAGCGCATGAGTAGAACAGCTTCTGTAATCTGATCTCTGTAGTAAAGAAGCTGGGAGCCAATGGTAAGTGTACCACTCCAGCTCAGAAAAAAAACAATCCTTCAGTCGATTAAAAAAAAAAGCTTTAACTATTTTGATCTAGTTTTCCATTTCCTATTTATATGAACTAGGATTTTCTTCTCTTACTATTCTATTAATAATGGAGATTGTGTGCATTTCTGTCTGTAACAAAAACTACATCATAGCTCTACATCACAGCTTACGTCACAATATTCTTATGCTATATACACCCAAAATTTGATTAAGCAATTTTAAAAATTGTTTTTTTACTCTTATTCTTTTTTTTTTTTTTTACTAAGTTAACTAAAAAGTTTACAAATAAATAAATACCTACGATTTTGTGGAAAATTGATGTGGAAAATATTCAAAATAATTATTTGATCATTACATGCACGCAGCATTTCATTTGAGAGGGTCGGGGCTCAGTTTTCATTTGAAATTGTTTTTTTGATTTTTACTCCTTTAATAAATATGAGGATTTTGTTTACTTATGATACAAACCCTCTGACATTGAATTTTTAACTCCAGCAATGTCTTTCAAAAATTAATTTTTACGATGCCCAGAGGGTGTTTTCTGTTGCTAGTAATGTTGAAAAAAAAAAGAACGAGAAAAATTTCTGTGTCTTAAAGAGGAAATGAGTCCCTAATAGAAAAGCCAATGTTTATTGCAGATAACTATATTTAATTTATCAATTAAGAAAATGATTAATAAAAATGTTTTACAGTTTAAATAGATAAGGATAAAATATATAAATAGATTTTTTTAGATACATTTTTAATTTCAAGTACAAAAAGTGTTTCAAAACATTATATCAGAAAAAGTTTTTGAATGACTGACATAGATTTTTGTATTTAATCTATAGATTTATTAATAATATATATATATAACTAAGTTGTCGGGGCAGCCTAATATTGGTATCAGCCAGGCAGCGCTAGACCAAGATTATTTTAGCATTATTTAGTGGAGTGCCACACCTACCATCAGCTCCTCACTTTACCGCACAAATCCCTGTGCTACTCATACGCTGAGTTGGCAAGGGGCGGTATCGAACCAAGAATCTTAGGATTCTTAGCCGAACACTCTACTGACTGAGCTAAACTGGCCCTTATATATATATATATATATATATGTGTGTGTGCTGTATTTGTGAATCACTGATGCAGAATGTCTACATTATTATAAACTAAAAGAAAGATAAAATTGAACTCATATGAAAACAAGTTTAACTGACAAAAATTGAACCATGAAAGCCCCCCCCCCCCAATATTGATCTTTAGAAATGAACCAAAATTATCCTGAATGGATATAAAATAAAAAGAAATCAATGTTTTATTCATCCAATAAGAAAATAAAAATAAACCAGTTTCATCTTAATGTCACTATCTGCTCTAATCATTTCTAGAATGTAAAAGTATACAAATCTTCAAAATTGCTTGGAATATCTATATATTAATACTTATGTTCCTTAATTGTACAACCGTTATCATCTTGCAATACCATCTAATTAGAAATGAGACCGTCCAAATCATTAAAGTTGAAATGCAAAAATGAAAATCCCGATTATCTGGTGTCCCTTATCCACCGAATTCTTATTGCTTATGAGTGTTGTCACCTCAACTAAATAATAGATCATTCTGTTTTTATTATAAAGAAAGAAAGGGAAGATAAAGGACATGCTATACAAAAAATATTAGAAAGAAAGAAGGAAAGAAAGTATGAGAGTAGGGGAAAGTTAGGGAGAGGAGGTGAGCGCACAGAAGTGATAATGCTAATCTGTTTCAATTGAACATGATGAAAAGATGAAAAGGAGAAAAAAAAGAGTGATAGGTAAATCAAGATTATTATACTTTTTACATATTGAACTATTTAGCAATAGGTCTTAAATAAACATAACAAACATTGTAATGATTAAATTATCATACTGTGGTATATCCATAGGTCCTGCTAGTATTGGTAATTGGGAAGAGTTTCTTTATTTGTTCTCAACAGCCAAGAAAACAGTGTGATATAAGGCTACCAAATTTAATATACATAACTACTGTTATTATCATTTTATTCCTTTGAGATTTTCATACCAGTTTTAATTAGTATGTTTTTTTTTTTCCCCTGTGGTCTGAGAGCCAGTAAGTCTGCTTTGGTCTCTTCTAAATATTGTAGTTGATTTTAACAGTGCTGTGATCTTGATTCTTCTGATCTCCAATTCCTCCAGTCTTTTTCCAAACCTTTGGGGACCATTCCAAATATACTATAATTGGCATCACCATCATGTTACACAGATTTTCAGCTCTCTGGCAAGATCTAGGTATTTACCTATAATTTTATTTTATTTTATTTTCACTCTGTGATCCGCATCCACTAGATGACAAATGTATTTCACTCATTGTGAGTTTTTCACACCAGCATTAGCTGTGGTCTTGATGGTCTTGATTCTTCTGATCTCCAATTCCCCCAGTCTCTTTTCCAAACCTTTGGGGACCATTCCAAATATACTACAATTGGCATCACATGTTACACAGATTTTCAGCTCTCTGGCAAGATCTTGGCATTTGCCTATAATTTTTTTCTTTTATTTTCACTCTGTGATCCGCTGAAACAGTAGCATCCACTAGATGACAAGTGTATTTCACTCGTTGTGAGTTTTCACACCAGCATTAGAGACTCAGTGATAGCAAGTCTCCTCAGGTCTCCAGGACACTTCTGAGTATCCTAGCTGATCTTAACAATACTGTTATCTGTAAGGTCTCAATTCTTCCTCCAGTCTTTTTTCCAAAACTTTCAGATGGGAACTGTTCCAAGTGCACCAACTACAATTATCATAATCATCACCCTTATGATCCACAGTTTTTTTTTTCAGTTATATGGCAAGTATTTTTTTTCTTTTTTTTTACTCTGTGGTCCACCAGAACAGCAAAATCCACAAGAAAACAATTTTTTTTTCTCTCTCTTATTTTTAAACAACTCTAGGTCTGCTGATCTGGCTGGGATTTAGGTGATCTGTCTGTATCTCAAAATCCCAGAGAAGTTTATGCATTTCATTCTCTAGGACCAATTCTAGCTATAACCAATTTGTCGAAAAAATCCATGTTTTTACAAAACAAATTTAACCCCCCACCGTTTCAAAAAATTTACCAAAAATCAGGGAATTATCAGATTATAATGAAATTTTCAGTGTTGATTTATCAATGAATGAATTTTATAATGCATCATAGATTTTAAGTCATTTTTAGATACCGTTGGAGCAAAATTGACCAAAAAAATCGTTTTAAATGTATTAAAAATAAATTACATGTGTCATATTATTTTGCTTCTTTTTTTTACTGATGCTCATTATGTTACTACTTTTTGACTTAGACAAAAATTAGACCTTAAATAATTGATTTAATTAATTTTGATTCGTTTTTAAAATGAAAAGCAGATGAAAATTTGGGTATACCTAGTATATACCATTTGGTAGCAAAGTCAAAATTTAATTTTTTTTTTTTAATTATTATTATTATTATTATTATTATTATTATTATTATTATTAATTAATTAATTAATTAATTAAACTAGAAATCCTGAATTACCATTTCTATATGTGGTTTTGTAACTCACATGACGATGATGATGAAAAAAGCCCTCGGTTAAATTTCTTATTAATTAACTAAAAGATTAAATTATCTTGCATTTCCTGAAAGAGATCAATGTTACAGTAAACTGACTCTGGGGCTCTGAGTTTTGTACCCACGTTCCTTGGCCAGTTAAGGGAGGCACACATGGTGTAATATTTACCCTTGTAGGAAATGTACTTAGTGACCTGAGTTCAAATTCTGGATGTGGCTGTTTATGCTTCACATCTTGCTAATGTTCTAAGACATGAATCTCTTCTCTTCTCTTTCCCCCTCCAGCTAAATAGGTAAATAGTAGAGAAGACCTGTGCTCTCTGGCCTGTTAATGAATAAGGGGTTTGGTTTGAAAAGTTTCAAAAAGGTTAGAGTACAAAATGTGACTATAATAACCAAGATGAAGATACTATTCTGATGGTATCAGTGATGAATAGTATTTCATATTTATGTACAAGGTGGTCCGAAAGTATTGTCACCCCTTATCAAAATATAACTCCTAATTAATCAACTATAATTACATGAAATAAACCGCTTGAAATGAAATAGAAAGTTATTATTTATATAATTAAAACAAAAAGTGATTTTTTCACACCAGCATAAGCTGATGGTCTATCACTGCAGTCTGAGTGACAACAAGTCTCCAAGACACTTCTGAGTATTCTAGCTAATTTCAACAATACTGTTGTCTGGGTGGCCTCAATTCTTCCTTTGATTTCCAGTTCTTCTTCTTCTTATTATTATTATTATTATTATTATCATCATTATTATTGAGGTTTTCCCACCTGCCATAGCCGGTGGTTCACTGGAGGCTGAGTGACAGCAAGTCTCCTCAGGTCTCCAGGACTCTTCTGAGTATTTTAGCTGATCTTAACAGTGCTGTAGTTTGGATTGTCTCGATTCTTTGTCTGATTTCCAATTCACCCAAATTCTTTTCCAGAGCTTTGGGGACTGTTCCAAGGCACCAATTACAATTCACCTTCATAATCCACAGTTTCCTCAGTTCTCTGGCAAGGTCCAAGTATTTGTCTATCTTTTCGTTCTCTTTCATTTTCACTCGGTGGTCGGCCAGGACGGCAAAATCCATGAGATGACAAGTTCTCTTCTTCTTGTTGATCAATACTATGTCCAGTCTCCTAGCTAGGATTAGGTGATTTGTCTGTACCTCGAAGTCCCAAAGAATTTTATGTGTCTCATTCTCCAGGACAGGTTCAGGCTTGTGCATATACTATTTAGTTGTATGGTGAAAATTGAATTTCTTGCACAATTCCCAGTGGATTACCTTTCCCACTCATTCATGCCTAGTCTTGTCCTCTTTATGCTCATTTACTGCATTCGCTTATTATATGATTAACCATTTTGTCTCTGTCTCCACACATTCTGCACTTGCTATTCTGCTGCATCTTATCTATTTTTGCCTTTATATAGCTTGTTCTAATGGCATTGTCTTGTGCTGTGATTATAAGTGATTCAGTTTCTCTCTTGAGGTTTCCTTTTCTTAGCCACATACATGTCTTCTGATGTGATATCTCTTGGGTTTGACACTTGAAGTAGTAGTTGTTTTTCTTCCCATTTCTGTTTTTTAGTTTTTGATCTATTTCTGCTTGTCAATATATTGCAATTGTTTTTCCTGGCTGCTGCAATTAGTCTTTCCTTTCTTTTATTAGTGTAATCATCAAGTTCTCGGATTATTGTATCTACACTATCTTCAATGTTGGCGAGTCCCCTTCCCCCTTTTTTCTTGGCATATATAGTCTGTCTATGTCGTCTTTTGGGTGTAATGCTTTGTGCATTGTCATGAGTTTCCTTGTCCTTTGGTCCATCTGTCAGAGCTCCTCTCCTGTCCATTATAGAAATGGTCCCAAGTATCTTACAAGAGGGACAGCCTATGTGTTTATTTCCTTCATAAGGTTTTTGTTACATAGCTTGGTTTCAAGGAACTTTTTCATTCTTCTGAGGTCTTCCTTTCTAACTTTGATTAGCGTCTACTTCTAATATTCCCAGATATTTATAAATCTCTTTTTCTCCAAGTGTCCTAATTTCTTCTTGATTCAGTAGTTCTATTCCCTTCACTGTTTCATTGTTTCCTTTCTTCACCACAAACATGGTGCACTTGTCAATCCCAAACTTCATCCCTATATCTTGGCTGTATGTTCTTATAGTTTGTTTAAGTGTTTATAATTCTTGTTCATTTTTCGCAAAAATATTGATGTTGTCCATGTACATGATTTATTTTTTCTTGTGATTTTGTAAATTTGTATCCCACTGTACATTTCTTAAGTATGTGGTTGAGTGGCATCATTGCTATGACAAATAGCAGTGGTGATAGGGAGTCTCCCTGGAAGATGCTTCTTTGTCTTTTCTCCTCTACTAAGGTCTGTCCTCCCGCTTTCAATTCTACTGTCCAATTTTCCATGGTTTTATTGATGAATTTTATCATTTTGTCTGATATTTTGTACATCATTAAACACTTGATTATCCAAGTTTGTGGTGCCATGTCATAGGCCTTTCTGTAGTCAACCCATGCCATGGATAACTTTTTTTCCTAGTTTTTACTTCTTTAAGAATGTTCTGATCTATTATTCATTGGCATTTCAGTCTCGGAAGACTATAATATTGTTTTTGTGCCCCTGAAGTTACAGTGCCTCCTGTGACAGTGAAGTCCAATGTTCGAAAAACATTGGACTTTTATTATTATTATTATTATTATTATTATTATTATTATTAAATAAAAAGTTAAAACAATATGTAGGGGTGACCATACTTTCGGACCGCCCTATACAATATAAAAAATATCTTCTAAATTACAGACCCAGAAGTATTACTGTAAATGTTTTTAGCCTCTCAAAATTTGTGAATTCAGGGGTAAAAAACTAATTGACAATCAATACATTTTGTTCCTCCTACTTGACACTTAATGAACCCCCACCCATCCACCCACTCACTCACAGAAGGGAGTAGGGGTTGGGGGTATTTTTAAGCGTCTTGTGACCCTGATCAAAAGTTAGTCAAGCAACCTAGCCTTAGGGGGAAAGGGATGATGACTACCTGAAATAAAGGGAACAAATTTAAAAGGCTAGCCATGTAACTAAAAACCTCTCTCTCTCTCTCTCTCTCTCTCTCTCTCTCTCTCTCTCTCTCTCTCTCTCTCTCTCTCTCTCGTTATAATTAGTATTTGGAACTCAAGTTTATTACAAGTTATAATTTTATACCTCATTGAGAAAGATAATAAAATACTGTGAAGGTTTTTAGAAGATGAAAATGAAGCAGCTGATTTTTATAAACCATGAAGTATGTACCCTAAGGCAGAAAGGTGGTGGTGGATTGAGAGTCCCCAAATGGACCCGGCAGTTATCTAAAATAAAATCAGCCCATTAATGTAGGCTATTATGATTCATCAAGCCTTTACAGCCCTGGTATTAGTATTCCTTTATAAAAAGGAAAAGAAAAAATATATATACATTGTGTTTTATATAGATAGATTGTATAATTAATATAGTTAGTCAGTGCATTTTAGAGAAAGTAAAAGTTTTTGTAGTCTAAAAGTATGAAAAAAAAACTATGTCAGTGAGATTATCACCCCCACTGACTGGGCACCAACCCACAGGTGTCTTGGCATCTCAAACCACCCCTGTTCTCCTTGAGGCAAGAACTGACTTGTTTGAGTCAGCATTCTGTTAAGATGTATTATCCAGTGATTTCCTGAAATTTAAATCCTAACGGATAGTCTGAATTAGTTATTAAAGGCAGTAAGATCTCAGGACTTAAATTTGGAATATAACATTTTCTAAACCAAAATTTGACTTCATCATTATCATTTTAATTTAACAGAAGACTTTTTTTTTTTTTCTTTTTTTTCTTTTTTCTTTTTCTTTTTCTTTTCTAATAGCTTTATAGTTTAGAAAAAAAACATGGTGCTATTTGAAGAATTGCGTCCCAGCTTCCTGCCTTAAAAAACGCTAGGCAGTGATAGCTGAAAAAACAACCCGCTCTACAAATGAAATATTTACATTTACTTGTCGATAAAAATATGGCTTACTTTTAATGCCTTCAAACCACTAAATAGAATAATAATTTGTCGATAAAAACGCCTTCAATCCACTAAAAAAAAAATTTTTTTTCGGTATTTTCATTTTATTTTAATTCTTTTTTCGACAATCAATTACAAATAAAAAATCAAAACATATTTTTTCGGTATTTTTATTTTATTTTAATATATTCATTTCCAACAATCAATTACAAATTTTAAAAATCCAAATATTTAGATATTCTTTTTCATTTTAACTAAAGACAAGACATTAAACAAACATAAATTTAAAAAATCTGAATATTTAGATATTCTTTTATATTTTAATAAAAAAAAAATTCGTAGAGTGGGTTGTTTTTTCATCTATCACCGCCTAGCGTTTTTTAAGGCAGGAGACCTGGACGCAATTCTGCAGATAGTACCAAAATCCTAATTTTAACAGTCAAACTACCTTATAGAAGACCTTTTAAGATCCTTAAAAGAAATAAAAAAATATTTTACCATATCCATTAAGGATTGTACTCAAAACTCTTCCTTGGATAGGTTGAAACCTGCTTTTTTAAGACACCACATGGCTTAATGGGAGCCCACAAATATCATTAATTAATTAATGGTTACTAATATCCCAAAACAGCCAGTGACAAGATCTGATTGTCATGGTCAATATCCCAGAAATTTATGTTGAATTTTTTTTCTTTACTTTTTGTTGCCTCAATTTGCATTTTGTGTATTCATATTTCAGAGACTTTTCATATTTTCTTTGCATGATGACCTTTTGATGTATTTCACCTCTCGTATTCTTTCACATCTTAGTTGGGGAGTATCTGTTGGGTCAGTAAAATACGTTTATTTCTATGTGTGGAGTTAAGTAAGGGAGTACTTTCTGTGATTGGACATAGTAATCATGTGATGCACCCAGAAGTTTTGGCACCAAGATTAGATAGACATTTCAGACCAGTTCAAAGGGCAGTTGTCCATTAATTATCTCCGAGGATTGACTAAAAAAGAGAATACCAGATATCATAAATTCCCTCTCTATCAGACTAGTAAGTCTCTAAAACTTGACTCTATACATAAATTGTAGGGTTTTTATTTATGATCTGGGAAAACAACTAAAGCCTTGTAACCTATCCTGTGTAATTCATTTCTAAGAAACTATTGAAATGTATTTACAGTTAGCTTGAAATGGTAAGGGAAGAAAAACGAAAAACACTGGGACACATGGATACGATTTTACTGCATCAGGGATGCAGGACATGTACCTATCAGCATCTCTGCTTATGTGTTATTATCATTGTCTGTTTTTTTATGGCTCCTTGGGCACCTCTCCTATTTTCGATTTTCTCAACTTTAAAAAAGAATAGAATCTTTGCACAGGACATATACACTGTTAATACAATATCTATATACATACAGATATCAGAACATCCATATAACATCAAATAGTTGAAATTTTTCTAGAGAAATAGTAAATCTCTAATTCTGCAAAGATGCAATTGAGCAGTATCATTACCATTTACAGAGAGAAATGGGAATAGAAAGTCTCCTTGAAAAATGCCTCTTTTTATGTTGATCTTATCTCGGAACTTTCTTCCTGAAGTCAGCACTACCCACCTCCCTCCTCCTCTTCTAATTCTTCAGTTTGTTAGCACATGTTCTGAAATGTTTAGCATTTCTTAGCATACCAATATCAATGTTTCAGAGATCATATCAGAGACTTTTTGTAATCTATTCATGGTATTGCTAGATTCTTTTTCCTTGTTTTTTTTATTATTTATTTTTTATTATAGCAGCATCCACAGGTCCTATATATAATATAAATCTATATATTGATATTCGTGTTGCTTAAAAATGAGACCGTTCAAATCAAAGATGAAATTTTAAAAAAATGTAATTCCTAATTATCTGGTGTTGCTTATCCGCCAAATTCTTATTTCTTATGAGTGTAGCTAAATAATGGACAATTCCGTTTTTATTATAAAGAAAGAAATGGAAGAAAAAGGACATGCTACGCAGTAAAAATATAATAATAATAAAGAAAGAAAAAGAGAGTGGGGGAAAATAGAGAGAGGGGGTGAGTGCACATAAGTGATAATGCTAGGGTGTTTTGATTGAACATAATAAAAAGAAGGAAAGAAAGAAAGAGTGAGGAAGAGAGTTAAATCAAGATTATCATACTTTTTATGTATTGAAGTATTTTTGTGATTATTACAGCATTTGATATGTTTACTTAAGAGCTATTGCTAAATAGTTCAATATGTAAAAAGTATAATAATCTTGATTAAACTCTCTCTTTTTTTTTCTTTCTTCCCTTCTTTTCATCTTTTCATTAGGTTCGATTGAAACGGATTAACATTATCTCTTCCACACGCTCACCTCCTCTCTTTACCTTTCCTCTACTTTCTTTTTCTTCTTTCTTTCTTATTATAAAATTTCTGTGTAGCATGTTCTTTTTTTGCCTTTTTTTTTTCTTTATAATAAAACCGGAATGGTCCATTATTTATCTGAGGTGATGACACTCATAAGAAATAAGAATTTGGTGGATAAGCAACACTTGATAATCAGGATTTAGATTTTAAATTTTAAAATCACAGACAGAAATACAGACAATCTCCATTATTAATAGATTAAGTAGATGATTCTGAAGTGCTCTTTTCTCTTCAGAATAGATATTATTCAAAAACACATTTGTGTTTCATTACTGAAACTAGTAATATTACAATGACTGTAAAAGTTGCAAGGACCTGGGAGACCTGCCCCAGAATTAAAATCCAGACTAAATTCCAAAGTCTAGGCACTGAGGGATGCTCATATTTTAATGACTACAAAAATGTTATTTTTTTAATATTTCAGCTACTTTCATGCACTTTTAGCAATTGATATCTATTAATAATGGAGATTCGCTTATGGTTTTTGTCTGTAACAAAAACCACGTCACTGCTTATGTCACATTACCCAAAATCATCATAACATAGAATAAATACACTCAAAATTTGAACATGCAACATTAGACAGTCCTCATTGTTTTTTAAAACAAGTTTTAATAAATACATGGCTGGTATTATATATCTATATATAGTTTGTTTTATTTTAATACATATTTAAAGTTTACATTTCAAATTGTTTTATTTTTTAATCCTTTAATGAATTTGATGATTTTACTTACTTAGGGTACAAACACACTGACATTGAATTTTTAACTCCCACCCCTCAGGCAATATGTTTCAAAAATCTATTTTTACATCGCCTGGAGGGTGTTTTTTATTTTGCTAGTATAATGAAAAAATTCCAAAAAGTTGTGTAATGACAAACGATAACACTGATAGACTTTGGAAAGATTTATTCTACTTAGAATAATTGGTACACTTACTGAGAGTTTATATAGTCTAGCATTCACTAGAGAGTTATCCAAAGGGGAGGTAATCATAGAATAGGGGAGGTATTTCTCAATTATTTATTACAAGTTGTATAATTATCAATTTTATTGCCATTAGTAAGAAGAAAGATTGAAAAAAGGTCTGATGTTCTTAATTGTGGTTCATACATATATGTGTGTGTGTGTATATATCTATTATTATACTAAAGCTGAGTGAATCAATGTTTATCTCCTAAAGGCTTTTTTACTGTTTAGTCTAATGACACGAAAGTTATATTAAATTATTCCTTAGTTTTAGGATTGAGTTATATTTGAAAAAAATTCCATTTTAATTGTGTATATATTGGTTTAGAGGTTGATTTTGAAGGCTATCACAATGCAAGTGTAAAGAATAAGGTAACAATGGTGTTGTGTGTTAACCTGTATTTTATTCTTGAATTTTCAAGATAAAATCTCTTTTTCAGAAGATCACTGGAACTGAAGTCGTCTTGTTATGGCATTTCTAGTTAAATTAATTTTTTTTTTTTTTTTTTTTAAATGATGTTATTTTTTTATATTCCATTGTTACCTTATTCTTTACACCTGCATTGTGATAGCCTTCAAAATCAACCTCCAAACCATATATATATATATATATATATATATATATGTATATATATATATATATATCCAACTGACAAACAAAAGATGTTCCTTTTTCCTAATCCCTAGTGTATTTTTCTCCCAGACTGGTTGCAACCTAAGGCTAAATACCCCAGTGTTCTCTACTATTCTAAATATTGATTCAAAGGTGGGGAAGATAAAATAAGATGGAATGCATTTAAGGTCGTTGGTAATTGTCCTAAGATCAGTTGCTAACTGGACTTAATACCAGAAGGACTACAACTGGATTCTCTGCTACAAAGATTACACAAGGGTAGGTCTCTTATTGGATTTACCAATAGGAGACCTAAATGCCTAAAATAGCGACCAGAATTGTAACATTCATGTCTTTCCCAAGGCCAAAAAAGGGCAAAAGGAATGCCAACACCCCCAGCAAGAAATTTGAACTCTCCAAGCCAATTCTGTTTTCTGTGCCAATTACTAGTACACCGACCTAACCTGTAATCCACTGACTTGTGATTAATTGTGGAGACAAAAGGTGAGATAATACTAAATAAACCAATGTGAAAACAGACTCCCATTAATGACTGGAGTCTAGCAAGTTGTTGCAACTTGTGCTGGTTGTCTCAGACCTTCTGTGTCACTGGAGTTGAAGTGTATAAGTCAACAATGGTCGTCTTTCAACCCCACCCCAATACTGTAACTTTTAAAAAAATTTTTTTTTTTTTGTGAAAGTGTCCTTATTTTCATTGATCACCACATTGGCGGGGCTTAGAATATGTTGACTGTATCCCTTGCAAAATAACAAGACTCCACCTCTCAAAAGGAATGTCCTGGGTATAACAGTAAACTACATCTGCTGGTGAGACTCCAGATCTGGAACTGTTAAACTCCACTTAAAAATCCTGCTTGTGCATTGGAGTTTGGGTAAATACATACACACACACACACACATATATATATATATATATATATATATATATATATATATATAACTTTCAAAGAAAGAAAAACTTAACTTTTATTTCAACCAGAAATTCAAGAAATGAGTTCTAGCCTCATCAGACAGGTTTTACAAAATACCTATTGCTCTATATATAATTTAATTTATTGATTATTATACATTGAGCTCTTTTTAGGGATTTATAAAAATCCTTGTATGAGTATATATGTTTGCCACCTACAAGAGCATACAGTATGGTTATACAGTGAGATTTTGATGATCCCAAATAGAATCATCCCTTACTCACCAGTCATTTGAATTAACTTACACACACACACATATATATATATATAAAACCTAAAACTTTGGTCATCTATAGAGGACAAACACTGTTCCCAATTATTAATGCTGAAGGAATATTTTCAATTGCACTTTGAGTTAGAACAGAACCAAAATAAATATAATCATTTATATCAGAAAACTGAACTAAGAATAAATCCCAGTCACGTTTATTTTTATCTATGGGATAATTTTTCAAAACATTTACATTGAGTGATGTATGTGCGGTTATTTATTCTTTAACCAATTCCTGCCCTATCAGTAGAGCTTTGAATACACTGACCGTGTCCCCTTTAGAAAGCTAAGACCCCCCCCCAAAAAAAAGGGGTGTTTTGGGCTGGACAGTAAAATGCATTTGGTAGTGAGGATCCAGTTCAGGAACTCTGAAAAGTGTGGAGTACCCCTTCATTGCCATTACTCCCAGGTCCACTTTGACCCTGAGTGGTAGTACCTGTTAGAGTCCCATCTATGGGTCAAATAGATCTGTTTAAAAATTATTTATATTTGACTGGACCATGTGTAAAAAAGAAACTTGATAAGAAACAACTACCCAAAAATGTCAATTTGAATGTACAGTGAAGGCAGTTCCTTAACCTCTAGTCATAAAATAACCACAGACAGATTGACATGCCATTAAAATCAATTATTTCTTTTGTCGAACTGTGAATGTCATCATTGATATCCTGGATGGGGGGAATTCCTTGACAATGTTGCATTCATGAATCTGACCCAGAAAATTAGCCCGAGGGGGGTGGGGGTGAATGTGGGAATGATATCAAGGATGTAAATATGAGTTGACAATCGAGGGTCAGGATGTTTTGCTTTGGTCAGAATTTCAAAACCAACTAGTGACTAATTCCTTTGGTATTTGTTTATATATTTGAAATAACTGTTTGCTTCCTCCCACATATCAACCAACCATTCCCCAAAATCTGGCACTACAATTAGACCAACTGGTATGGTTCCCACCAATTCTTCTCAAAGCACTTATTGCTTCCTCTACTGGAACCACCTTCTTTCTGATAGAAGACAAGTAGAAATAAATTCTTGCAAGAATAATGTCCATCAACATTCTTCTTTTAGTTCTAATTTTTTGTTTTGTTTTGTTTGTTGTCCCATAAGCCTCAAGTAATGAATTGCAATGGATTTAGAGAATAAGATCTCCGCACAAGTCATATAAAATCTTTCGAGATAAAGATATAAATCATTTTCTAGACAAAATCTCAAATGTCACTTCTAAATTTTTCTGTAAGGTCAGCAGAAAAGACTTTAGTACGTAAACCGCATAGAAAGATAAGAAAGCCAAGTGAGATGTTGGAAGATTTTTTTCATATATTTCAAAAATAAATCTATTTATATTATTTCTCTGAATTTTTGAGATGAGGCTTCATAATTTGTATTATTCAGACTATTTTCATGAAGGCTCTCAAGTTCAACAAGAAATACCTGAAGAAGGTCAGAGGGCACATCAGTTGAAACGTTGTGTAGATAACAATAAGATGAAGACAATAGTTTGAATAATCTAAATGATACAAATCTATTTATATACAGGGTGATTGAAAAGTAACTCCATATTTTAAACTATTTGCAACATGAAATCTGGCCAGTTGTCAATACTTTGGATAATATTGAAGACTTGATTTTCACAAAAGATAGTGCTCTTCCACATTTTGCTATCGTTGTTTGTAAATGACTGAACCACCATTTTCCTGGACAATGGATCGGTAGATATGTGCTACATGAGTGGCTGGCCAGAAACCCTGATTTAACACTCTGCAACTTTTTCTTTGGGGTGGTTGAAAGAGCAAGTATACTTTACGAGACCAACCATTTTGGAAGGATGAATACGAGAATTTATTTCTGCGATTCCACAAGAGTTCCAGGGAAGATCAATTGATGCAATCCCCAAAGAGGCTTGGAAGGCTGGAGGCGAATGTTGGTACCCATAAAGAATTTTAAATCATACTCCATGTTATGTGTGGGTTTTTTTATATTCATTTTTTGTAAAAATAATGATTCAGAAAAAAAATGAAAAGATTTTTAAAATAGGGAGTTATTTTACAATTACCCTGTATATATATATATATATATATGTGTGTGTGTGTGTGTGTGTGTGTGTGTGTGTGTGTGTGTGTGTAAGATATCCAAATAACTGGTAGTAAGGGATGATTCCACCTGAGATCCTCAAATCTCACTGTATAACGATACTGTATGCTCTGTAGGTGCAAACATATATTCATACAAGGATTTTAATAAATCCCTAAAGAGAGCTATATATATTTATATAAAGTATTTTGTATTGGAGAAATGAAAATGAAGTGCTTGATTACAGATGTAAGAGCTATATTTATTTTCTATAGTGTACTCTATGATTATAAGGTGATTGTTACCATTATTTTTAAAGCAGCATCACTTATCCTCAGGACAATGCAACCATGAAAAAATTATGGTTAATATACTGGTTTGAAACCAATGGTAACAATCACCTGTTAATTGTATAGTACACTAATAAATATATATATATATATACTGTTGTTGTGGAGTCTACATATGCTTCTTTGTTGGTATATCTAATGAATCTAATTTTTGGTTTAATTTTGATACTTTAAAAAATCAATTACCAAAAAGAAATAATGTAATTTTAATGTCTAATTTAGTTAAATAGTTGAATTAAGAAAAAATTGCAATAAAAGCCGAACTGATGGAAAGAGCTAGCACTTAAACTGTTCTTTTCTTTGATTATACCCTCTCTGTTTCAAATAAGTTTAAAGTAATAATTAATTCTTAATGATTTATATAGAAATCAATAAAAATAAGTAATTTTTTTATATGCATTCTTATTTTATTTTGTTAGTCTTTCTGATTTAATATAATATTTTATTACATTAAAACTTAAACACTTATCCCTGGCAAGCACATATTTTTGCTAGTGTTTGTAATATACATTTTGGGGGTTTAATGCGAAGCATGAGTGATGTGTAAAATAAATTAGAAAACTAAGTTGGATATTATGTACTGAGTTCCAATATTTATTTCAATATTTCAAAAGAATTACATCTTTCTTTTACAAGGATTTTTGTTAGTCTGGCTGGCTACAGTAGTCACTGGCCACTTTATGGGTCAGGGGTATCCATTTCTCAGCATGTCTTTGATGTTCAGCTGTAAACACCAGTGACTGCTGTATTGTAAATTTTGACTTAATTTGTGTCCTACACCTAACATCACGAACTGGCTTGTTCATCAGGATACTGAATAAGGTGTTTCAAAAAAGTATTGAGAATTTTTGTAGACACACCTTGTATTCTGGAAAAAAATAACGTTCCATTCATTCTTCATTTCTATCTTTGTAAATACAGCTTTAAACTTGGTACTTTTTGACACATCTTGACCCCAAAAATTAATGAATGGAACATTTTTTTTTTTTTCAGAATACAAGGTGTGTCAAAAAGTACATAAAAAAAAATCTTGATACTTTTTTGACACACTTTGTATATTTAAAATATGTCATATGATCTAAATTAGTCATGCAATAAACACTTTTTTTCACCCTTTTTATTAGTGTTCAATCCCATCTAATTCTCCATGGCAAACTCACAAATCCTCAAATCTTCAAAATTTGAAGTTCAGATGAACTGCAAAACCCTCATTAAATACAAATCTTTCAAATATTAGACACTGACCCAATCTACTTGACAAATGTGATGGTGAGTGTCTCATAAATTATTGTTGATGCATTATTTTATTGTTGAATCTTGGTTTGTTTTCTGCACAAGTTGTCTATACGCTGTGTTGAAACAACAAATACTTATATATGCACCTACATTCTTTTAATGACGTAAATTTATTTGACACAGACCCAATCTACTTGACATAATTTGACCGTGAGTGTCTCACAAATTATTGTTGGTGCGTTCTCTTCTCAATGCTGCATGAACATGGTTTTGTGAAAAAGTTGGCTTAGCCTAGTAAATTTCTTTATGCTGTATTGAGACAGCACCTCTCCATTGGCAGGGTGGGGGGACAATGTGGTTGTGTCAGAGCTATGCCGTCCAGAACTCAAGTTTTCTGGTAGGGCTTCCCAAAGTGGCTTGGTTTGTCACCTAGTGGTATTAGTGCCACAACCCGGCTAAAGGGGCTTTGGTGAAAATCAAAAGGGCATCTCCATTACCATCAGGAAT
The DNA here is from genome assembly GCA_023376005.1 of Doryteuthis pealeii. Lineage (NCBI taxonomy): Eukaryota > Metazoa > Mollusca > Cephalopoda > Myopsida > Loliginidae > Doryteuthis > Doryteuthis pealeii. Next base: position 10,063,759 of record CM042150.1, read on the forward strand.
CAACGGCTTTTGGCATACTTGTCAATGTATCTGTGGAAAATTTGTGGCAAACAGGAGCATCTCCTTCCACTGACTGAGATATGCATGCAGGGTTTGAGAACTGTATAGCAGCACTCATTTGAGATGGAATGATGATGTGTCATTAAAAAAATAATCATCATCATCATCATCATGTTGCGCAATTAGCATGGATATCCATGACAATCTCTCGCCAACCTTCCCTATCATTCATTTTCCCAGGGAGGTCCTCTGGGCAGCATCCAGCATCTTTGAATAGCTGGTCAATGTAGGTGGTTGGTGGGCGGCCCACACTAGCATGTCCGTGTGTTGGCTTCCACAGGAGAACGACGCTTATGAGCTCATCCTTGCTTCTCCAGCAGTGCCCTGCATGCCTTGTTCGTCTCTCCCAAATGGTTTGTGAGATGGGGGACAGGTAGCCATAAAGCTGTTTCCTGGTGGGGTGCTGTTTCCATGATTTGTTCAAGACTGCACACAGCATTCTTGTGCAGCTCCCATGCAGCTTATTCTCAAGGCGCCTTGTTAGGGTCCAAGTAGTGCAGCCATACAGCAGCACTGATATAACCACAGCCTGGAAGAACCGTCGCTTCAACTTGTCGGCAAGATCAGACTTCCATATTACTGATAATTTGTTTATGGCCAACCATGCTTTTCCTATTCGTGCATTTATGTCGCTTTCTGTGGATGAGATATTGCTACCTAGGTATGTGAATTGTTCCACTGGCTTAAGGGGCTTACCGTTGAGTGTAGATATGTCTCCTTTTCTTTTAAAACATATGAACTCAGTTTTATCGGAGTTCACATAGAGGCCAATATTCTTTGCTGCCTTCTCTAGGCTATGCATAGCCATTAAAAAAAAATAATCGTTGTATACTTATCTCATTTTCTGTGCTACTTGGAGAAGCTCAAATCTGGCTGTTGGATCTGATGTTGATGTTGGCATTTTTCAATGTTTTGAGTCTGGAACCAACTTGGGATGCTCGAGGGCAACTTGCCTTGTGCCATTTATAGTTTTTAGTAATAACACAAAGCAACTTATTTTGTTGTCATGAGATTTTTATTTTCCCCCCAAGTCAGACTACCTTGAGTGAATGACACGTCTCACTCCATCAATGCATCATTCCAAACTCTCTCCACACTCTCACCTCTCTCTCCTACTCTTCCACACTTTGCCATGTGACGTCTCTTGACCACTATAAAAATGCCATGTGGAGTGCTGACTCATCCTAAAAACATTCCATGCTAATCTACATGTAATTCTTATATTCCTCCTAAAAACTTTCCATGGTAATGTTGTTGTGATGTTAGTTCTACAGTAAAAAAAGAATTCAAGTCGAGGTAGGGTAAAAAGAGACAAGTGTATTTACAATAAGGTACAAGAATGGCTAGCTTGCCGCTAAACAGTAACAGTACAACCTTTTCACTCGGTGTCTCACTATTTATAGTGAGAACCGGTGTATACAACAAATGTACACATAACTATTACATTCCTGCCCCCCCTTCTCTCTCTCTCTCTCTCTCACTCACTCTATCTCTCTCTTTCCTTATTATGTTACACTGTTTGTCCTTTTTCTATTCCCTTGGTACTCTTTTCATGAATTCACTATCTTGTTCATTCGGGATACGATAAATTTATTGGACGGCACCTACATGTCTTGTTTGTCTCACTTGGATGGTTTGTGTGATAGGGGCAAGTTGTTACATAATCTATGCGGTTGCGTAAGATTATTGTCAATCCCCTGTATTTCTAAAGGGATGGCCCCTTTCATATCACGGTGGGACTTTCCATGGAATATTACAGAAAGCCCGCAAAATATGTGAAGTCACGTGGGACCTGGTTCGGTCTTCAGTTTCAGTTTGGACGTCAGGCAGAGAAGATGTACTGCCTTAACTGGAACTCACTGTATACACGCATTATGTTAGTCAGATGAAAAATGTTTAGTTAAGAAATAAAAGCTTACGAAAATAATATGGTTTTATGATTAATGAATGTCTTGGTAACAAGACTGACCTAGAAGACCAAGACGAAGTCCAGACGCTAGAAGAGACGCTAGAAGAATAGAAGTAAGAAAGGAAAGAAAGAGGTATACAACAAAGTGACAGTACAGTTGCTTTCTTGTAGGGTATTCTTTGCATGATTTGTTTAATATCACATGCAGTATTCTTGGGCAGCTCCTATCTAGCTTATTCTCTTGGCACTTTGTTAAGGTTCAAGTGGTGCAGTCATACAGTAGCACTGATACAACTATGGCTTGGAAGAATTGTCACTTTAATTCATCAGTGAGATTGGATTTCCATATGACTGATAATCTGTCTATAGCAAACTATGCTTTCAATATATGTGCATTAACTCTTAATGTCCTATACCGCCTCATTCCACCCGGCCAGAAGTCACATTCATTTTCCTAATCTGCTCCAAACAATTGCCTTTGTTTGAATGTAATATTAAACGTATTTAGTTTTTGATTTAAGAGAAATAACAGGTAACTTTAGGTGCAAAGGCCATTTTTAGCCATCTTTTGATGTTTAATATTGTTTACAGCATTCTTTTGCAATTCCATCTAGCTTATTCTCTAGGTGCTTCTTTAAGGTGCAAGTGGTGCAGTCATACAGTAGCACTGATACAACTATGGCTTGGAAGGATTGATATTTAATAAGACAACCTTTTCATCATCATCATCATCATAATCATCATCATCGTCACACTAGTTAGACAGATATCCATGACAATCTCTAACCAACCATCCCTATCATTCATTGCTCTCAGGAGGTCCTCTGCACAGCATCCAGTATCTACACAGAGCTGGTCGATGTAGGTCTTTGCTAGATGGCCCACACTGGCATGCTCATGTGCTGGTTTCCATAGGAGAACATCGCTTATAAGGTCATCCTTACTTCTCCAGCAGTGCCCAGCATGTCTTATTTGTTTCACTCGGATGGTCTGTGTAATAGGGGGGAAAGTGACAGTACAGTTGCTTTCTTGTAGGGTATTGTTTGCACAATTTGTTTAATATCACATGCAGTATTCTTGGGCAGCTCCCATCTAGCTTATTCTCTTGGCACTTTGCTAGAATCCATACAATGGCACTGATGCATATTATGATACGCTTTATACTGTGAACAGATTGATGAGCTACATGGGCGGTATGATGTTCAGTGGAATAGGCTAGCAGACTATTGTTAGTGAGTTTACTTCTCACTGGGTGTCCTATACTTCTGGCCTTGTTTCAGAACTAAGTCAAGCTTAGTAAATGACTCTTGCCAATAGAAAGGCACAGATTCGTCATAGAAGTCACTTGACCTAAGAAGCAATTGGGAAAATAAAAGACGTAAGTTCTCTTGTACGATACAAAAACAATTGTGGGTTGAAGTTGCAGACATCAACAATTGAATCAGGGAAACTCTTAAACCATTTCTGCTTGATAATGCAAAGTTCAAGTGCAAAGTCATACAAGCAAAAAGTTTTATATTCAAATATTTCAATATATATATATATATATATATATATATATATATATATATATATATATGATGTGTTTGTGTGTGTGTGTTTGTGCATACATACATATGTATGTGTGTGTGTGTGTGTGTGTGTATATATATTCTTTATATGATCTTTGCTATTGTAGACACCTGGCACTGAGTTCTCCATTTGGGATATATATGTTAATCATATATATATATATATATATATATATATATATCTTTCTGATACCAGCTCAATAGTCCAACATTTGAAATAAATACTCCAGTCCTACTGTAAATTTCTGGAAAATTCTCACTGACAATACAACAATATTAGAACAACAAAACAGTAAACAAAAACGACAGAATCTTGAAGCTCTACTCATCAAACATAAAAATCCAAACCTCAATAAAATTAACTTTAACAACTGTTACTATTTGCAGAACCATGTTAATAATAATAATAAAGAATAGAACATCAGTATGAATGGGACATTCTAATGTTATATCATTTTTACAATTCCCCTAATGATGCCTTATGAAGGGACTGAAAGTACTTGGGAACAAATAAGCTATGCCAAATTCATCAGCCAATTCCAGCTGGATATTGTATCATCCATTTGGTAACTTGAAAGGATTGAGAACAAAATTTGTATGTGCTATTCAACCAAGTATATATATATATATATTGGTTAGGAGGTTGATTTAGAAGGCTATCACAATGCAGTTTGGAATAAATGAAAAAAATAATAATACGGTAACAATGGTGTTGTGTGTTGACCTGTATTTTTATTATTTCTTGAATTTTCAAGGTAATACCTCTTTATCAAAAGAATTGAACTGAAGCAGTCCAGCTATGGCATTTCTTCCCAAATGAATTTTTTTTGTTGAAAATGATGTTATCTTTTAAATAACTGTATTCTCGTGTGAACGTGAATGCATTTATTTTTGTTTGTACGTGTGTGTATGTTGTAATGCGCGTGACATTGAAAATGCGTGTTGGTTGTGATGTTAAGACTGTATCCTAGCGCGGGATTTTGCATGTGTGTATGTGCGAATGAAAAAGCGTATTTGTGTTTTGTGGCCATGGTGATGTATAATATTTCGTGTTGGATGTAAAATCAATTTAATCATTTATTATTATTATTATTATTATTAAAATATAATTAATATTATCATATTTATTTATTTATTTACTTATTTATATCTAATTCAATTTATCTTTTTATAAATATATATATATATATATATATATATATATATATATATATTTGATTGATAACAAAAATTGTATGTGCTATTCAACCAAGTATATATATATATATATATATATATATATTATATATATATATTTTTTTTTTTGATTGATAACAAAAATTGTATGTGCTATTCAACCAAATATATATATATATATATATATATATATATATATATATATATATATATATATATGTGTGTGTGTGTGTGTAATATTGTGGATACTATTGTGTCAGATTCACTTCCACTTTTTTTCACATATATATATACACACACACACATACATTAAAATTCATGCTGAGATATGTAGATACATATATACTCACATATATTCAGTTGATGCAAAAGTTTTTTGTTTTTTTTGTGTGTGTGTGGGGGGGTGAAATGTTAAGTTTTTTTGTTGTTTTTTACAAGGATCTTTGAAATTTACTCAGTTCTTTATTACTTGTGTAGTCAGTCAACTGTATTACATTGTTAAGATATAAGTAAAATTGTTTCTCTATAAACTTGCAGAAAAGAACTTGATTGTTGTTTAAACACTTGTCTTTCTCTTGTTGCTTGACAAAGAAAAAAAAAAGTTTTTAACAATGGTGTCATTGTTGAATAAATAATAGACTTATTATTAACATGAAGAAAATCATGACAAACTCCAGAGAAATTCTCAATATCTCAAATTAAATGAAATCTACAAGGAGGAAAAAAGATTTCTTTTTTTTCTTTCTAGGTTTAAAAAACCAAAAAAAACCTTTAATAAGACTAGTAAGAATATGCAGCCTTAGGGTGTAAATATTTAAGTTTCAGATTCCCTTGCTGTCTGGCTGATACCAACAATAAGCCACAGATCAATTTGACCCAGAGATGGGACACTAACAGGTATTACCACTCTGAGTCAGAGTGGACCTGGGAATAATAGCAATGAAGGGGTACTCCACACTCCCCAGGTTTCTGGAACTGGAGCCTTACCATCATAGTTTAGTGTCAAACCCAGGACGCCCCATTTTTAAGGGGGGTCTTACCCCTATATAGAGGATACAGTTGCTGTATTCTAAGTCCCACCAACAGGGTGAAAAATACCTTTTGGGAGGCAATTAACTTTAATTAAACTGCTATTAATGCCAGAAACAAAATATAATCACACCTAGGTTGGTAGATCAAGATTTAGTTTAGTGTTAAACTTAGACATTAAAAGGGTTTTATAATTTGCTTGAAGCATTTTGTTTATATTGGTTTGGTGGTTGGTTTTGAAGGCTATCACAATGCAAGTGTAAAGAAAAAGAAGGTAACTATGATGCTTGTTTACCTTTGATTTATTTTTAATATTTCAGGATGAAGTTCTCTTCATCAGAAGATTCCTGATTCCTAGCAACAGCTCCAGATTTTCAGAAATCATCTGACAAAGAGATCTTTATCTCGAAATATTAAGAATAAATCAAACAGCAAGGGAGTCTATCCCCTTTTTGCTAGTGCTAGACCAGAGAGATTGTTTTTGCTGAGGTGGAGCGCCATACCTACCGTCAGCTCCTCACTTACTGCATGGATCAGATTACTCAGTCTATGCTACTCAACGCTGAGTTGGCGGGGACCGGTATCAAACAAGGAACCTTAAGATTCCTAGGTCGGTGCTCTACCGACTGAGCTAAACTGGCCCCTTAGACTTTAATGTCTAAGAGGCCAGTTATGACCAAAATTTCAGTCTAAAAAAAAAAATCCTACCTCTTCACAATACAGCAAAAATTACATTCTGTTTCATTCATTTTTTTCTGAGTTTTGATGAATTTTAATTCATAGAGGGTTAGGGCGAGCCAGATCTGGAATAATAATTTGAAAAAATAAATAAATAAAAAAATAGAGAGAAGTAACTAAACAGAGAGAGGTTGGTTGGTTTGGTTTTATGGCATATCAACCCTTGTTGGGTTATTTCATGCCGAAAACACTTTGTTGTATTCTTTCTTGACAGGTATACTATTTTTTTAAACACATTTTAAACTCATTCTTTTCTATTTTGCCCATAGATGGGACCCTAACAGGTACTACCACTCCAGGTTAGAGTAGACCTGGGGAAAATGGCAATGAAGAGCAACTCCACACTCCCCAGAGTAGATCTTCACCATTAGATGCAGTTTAAAAGAGAGTGAGTGACAGAGAAAGAAAGAGAAAATGTGAGATAGAGAGAGAGAGAGTGGGTGGGATAGATATGTAGAGAGAATAGATATAGTGAAGCATATTAAAAAATAATTTTCATTATTTAAAACGTATGCATGTTTTTATATATAAACAAAGACACATTCACAAAACTCAACACGCATTATATACTTGTTAGTTAATATAAACAACTTGACATACATCCTATACATTCACAACATACACATGTACATACATGTACACACATATGCACACACAAATATATATATATATATATATATATATATATATATATAAGGTTAGTCATGATCACACTTAAAGATAGAAAAGAGAAAATACACAAAATATGTATAGCTATTTAATTAGTAAATTGATATGAAAAACAAAACCACATTCTCAGAAACACATGTGGTAGCATTTTATGGGACTTGCTTACTTAAGCAGAAGCAACAACCTGTTGCGTCATAACAGTTCTATCAAGACGTCTTGGTACACATATACACACAGATATATATATATATATATACGAGGTGTGTTCAAAAAGAAACCAAACTTTTTATTAAAGGAACAAATTAGTTTCAACTTAATGAGATTTTATTTGTCTGTATTTCTTAAATGAGACTTGAAGTGAATGATTTTGATTTTTCAGACTGTTGTCCTCATCTTTACATTTTGAGTTATACAAGAAGAATGTGCAGGTCTCACAGCCCATTTTCTCTTATCTGATCTATTATCTGAAATTAATAACCTTTCAGGGTGGATTTTAGCTTTGAGAACAAAAGTGTCCATCATGGCCAAAGTCTTTTCTTATGCTGCAACAAAAATCTATATATATAAAAGAAAGATTCTGTATGTCTATTTGTTTGTACAATAACCAAGCACACATGCTTTTATAAAGGAAAATTGATGGATATTTTAATCATGCAATACGCCACTCTGGCCCTTACTTAGGCTAGATGGGTGGTCAGAGAGACCCCTTCCGACCAATTGACTGGACATGTCAAGCCATAGTACCTATATGATTGTCCTAACCCTATTTCCCTTATGGCAAGCCCCAACACTTTTTATCATATATGTGCTAGAAGACAGTGGCTGAAGGCTTTAGTGTCCTGGGTATTATGTTAAACTCTGTCTGATGATGAAGTTCCAATTCTGGAGCTCTGGAGAATATGGAGTACCACTTGATCACCATTACTCCCAGATCCACTTGGATCCTGAGTGGTAGTATCTGTTAGGATCCCATCGATGGTTTAAATAGAAAAAAATGTATTTTTTAAAAATTGAGTACCCATCAAGAATGAATAAAACAAAATATCTTTGGCATAAAATAATTCAACAAGGGTTGATATATGCTGTACAATCCAACCAACCAACCTATTTTTGTCCAGAGTTTAAAAAACATTTTACCCCTCATTTTATAAAAGAAAATCTAAATAAAATTATTATAAGGATATAAATCAATAAAGGATTAATTTAAAAAATCATTAAAAAATAAAACAAATTAACAAAGGATAAAACATTATAAAAAAAAACATTTTAGAAGTCTGTCGCCGTTCATCAGTTGTGGACCCTCTGGTGGCTAGTTAATCCAATTCTGGACTTGTAGATGTGATCACACATATTGCAAGGGAAATTACCATCTGAATTTTGGTGGTTCATGACGATGAAAACATCGCTGCTCTCAATATTGAGCCGCTCAGCCCCTGTAATACACGTGTCTCGCCAACCTTGTCTGTTGGAGGCCAGATCTTCCAGGCTTGAAGGTGTGATTGTGCATTTCTTCAGTGATGTCTTAATATGGTCTTTGAACCACTTTTGGGACCTCCTGTTCTTAGCATGCCTTCTGTGAGTTCACCATAAAGTATTTTATGGGGGAGTCTGTCTGCAGGCGTGCTGATGGTATGACCCAACCATCACAGTTGGCATTACGATAGGATGGTCTCAATTTCGGTCAATGCGTGCTCTGCTTTGAATTTATGAGTGGAGTATTTTGTGCCACCACTTTATGCCCAGTATGCATTGGAGGCAGTTGGTGTGGAATGCCTCCAGTTTCTTCAGGTGTCTGTGATACAATACCCACGACTCGCTTCCGTATAAGTGTATGAATAAGCATACAGCTTTATATACAGAGATCTTAGTATTAATGATATCTCTGTTCATGAACACTCTGTGAGATATCCTACCAAAAGATGCCGAAGCCAGACCAATCCGCCATTGCACTTATGAGATTGTTGGTGTTGTTTAAGACAGATCCCAGGTAAGTGAACTCCTCTACATTTTTCAGTGGCTGGTGGTTAATGAGGAGTTCAGGAATCAGAGGTTGACATATGTTGAGAACTTGTGTTTTCTGAACATTAATGGCAAACCCTGATTGAGTGTAGACTTCAACTGCAGCATTGATGATGCGCTGTAGTCCATCTGCGGGTAGAGCTGACAAAAGCTGTATCATCTGCATACTGCAGTTCGTGTATTGCCTCTACAGTGACAAGTGTTTTGGATTTTAATATTCGTAGGTTAAAAAGATTGCCATCTAATCGATAGGATATGTGAACACCATATACCAGGTTTTACATTCTGTTTGGCAATTTTCATTACTGCTGCTACAAACAAATTGAAAGCAATGGGTGCAATGACACATCCCTGCTTTACTCCGGTACCTACAAGGAAAAGATTTGATTTTGAGCCTGCACTTGTTACTCTGGCCATTCAGCCATCATGGAAAGATCTGAGCACAGCTAGGAAGGTAGGCAAAAAAGCCAAACTTTCTCAGAGTTTCCCAGAGCAGAGTTCTATTGACAGTGTCAAATGCCTTTGCTCTATCAACAAAAATCATATAGAGATCTTGATGTTGTTCAATGGCTTTTTCCTGGAATTGTCTAACAACAAACACCATATTTCCAGTGCTTCTTCCTTTTCTGAAGCCACTCTGAGATTCTGGTAGGACATTTTCAGCAATATGGTCAAGAAGTCTGGAGAGTAGAATCCTGGTGAGAACTTTACCCGAGGCTGCAAGGAAGGAGATGCCTCTGCTGTTGCTACTCACAGCCCTGTCACCTTTTCTCTTAAATATGCTAACAATGTCTGCATCTTTTCCATTGTTGAGGACAGCAACTGGAAGTCCAGACTTTCTGCAAGATGTCATGCAGACAATCTATGATAACATTCCCACCATTTCTGCAGGGGTTCCATCAGGCCCAGCAGCCTTATTGTTTTTTTAGGCTGATTACTGTCATATGCACTTCATGGTGTGTGGGTATATTGTCCAGTTCTGGTAAGGAGGGAAGTTCAGGGAGATCATCAAAGACAGTGGGATTGCTTTTATTTAGAATGTGTTGGTAGTGTTCAGCCCAACGATCTAGTATTTCTTTTTTTTTTATCGGCGATAAGCCTGGATCTATCTCCACTTCTAATGGGGCAGGTTGGATTTCTGTGTGGCCCATATGCTCTTTTTATGGTGCTATAGAATTCTTGCTGGTTCCCTGTATCAGCAAATCCTTGAATCTCCCCTGCTAGTTTGATCCACCACTCATTTTGCATTGATCTTGTCATGCGTTGAACTTTGGACCTAGCTTCTGCAAAGGTTGCTCATGTCATGGTGTTTGGGTGGTTAATAACTGCTTGGTGATCCTTCTTCTTGTCTTCCAGTAATTGATGAATGTCTGTTGCCTATTCATCAAACCAGTCTCAGTGCTTCCTCTTGGTGGTGCTGAGGAAACTCTTTGCAGAGTCAAGGAGTATATTGCACACATGGTCCCTTTTTTGGTTTAGACCTTCTTGTGTTGGAGGAAAAATAGTTTGATCAGGGGCTGCCAAACGTGTTTCTAGAGTTACTTGGAGATAATTTTGTTTTGCTGAGTCATTTAGGGAGTTGAGGTTTATCCGGGAATGCGTCGGTTAACAACGTTCTGGCAGGAGTATGCAGAGGTTTAGGGATGTACAGACAAGGTGGTGGTCAATCCATCCGTCAGCACCTCCCATGGCTCTAATAATCACATCATGCAGATCTTTGCACCATACAATAGTCAAGGATATGCCATGTTTTTAATCCAGGGTGTATCCAGGTTGTCTTAAACATATCGCAGAGCTGGAAACAAGAGTTGATGATAACTAGATCATGTTGCGAACAGAAGGTCAACAAACATAGTCCATTATCATTGCCCCTTCCAACTCTGTGTCGTCCACTGATCCATTCCCAAAGAAGGTGGCTTTGGCCAAATCTTGCATTAAAATCACCAAGGAGTATGATTTTGTCTTCATGAGGAATGGTTTGGAATAAAGTGTGGAGCTGTGTGTAAAACCAGTCTTTTGATTCTTCCCCAGAGTAGGAGCATACACAGAAGCATTCAAAGTGGGAGCATACACATTTACCAGAGTTGCATACCAGCTATTTATCAAAGGTAAACACCAACTCATGAGCCTTTCACTTACTCCTATTGGACTTTGTGGAATAGAATTTAACATGGATGTCTTGACAGCAAAGGTAACACCATAATTGCATTGTATTCCTTCTGGTAAGCCTTTCCAGAAGAAAGTGTAGCCTTCTCCCATTTCTGTAAGTGAACCCTCTTCAGATAGATGTGTTTCACTTAGTGCTGCAATATCAATTCTTTATCTTTTTATTTTGTGTGCAATGATGGCTGTCCGACGCTGGGGCCTTTCATTGCCTTTTAGGTCAAGTAGGGTGCGCACATTCCATGTGCCAACTATTAGTTTCTTGAATATTTTTGTGGAAATGAATCAATAGGGTGCCACGACGAGCTCGGCTACCCGTCTTTAATCTTGGTTAGTCAACCAGCCTAGGAGAAGAAAAACTCAGAATTCAAACCAAATGTACTCTGCATAAAAATTGACCTGATGTCATTTCCTACCCATGGCAGAGGAATTGGGTAAATAAACACTTGCTAGTGAGAGGAAAGTTGACAATGATACATACATATATACATATATGGGTAATTATCGACACATATGAACTTTCGTTGGCCAAATTCCTAGCATAAAATTGTGCATGTGCATTATCTGAAATGAACTTAATTGTTATTAAGAACACATTTTATGATATTTTTGTGTTAAAGCAGGCAGTTATATTGTTTGTTGTGCACTGTCTTATCAACACATTTTTGTTTGTTTGAGAAATAAAAATGTTATTTCTCAAACAAACAAACAAAAATGTGTTGATAAGAAATTAAATTTTTATTCATTCAATTGTTTAAGAAAATCTCATAAGAAAAACTATCCAAGCAAATTTGTTAAGGGAGATAATGCGCATGCACAATTTTATGCTAGAAATTTGGCCAACTAAAGTTCATAATTACCCATACATGTACATTTATATATCTATAAGAACATAAAGTATTCATATGCATATGTTTATATACTTTCAGACTGCTGCTCTGTCAACTGGGGCTGTAGAATATGCTAACAGCACCTCTGCAGGTGGTTAACCTTCTCCCCATTCGGCCAACTGTTGGCTATGAGTGGCGAACCATAATACCTGTGTTGGCTGAGCAGTCTGTAACCCAAGTACTAAGTGGCCCCATGACATGCCACACTTCACTTTGGCTTGTACTTGGGCTAGACAGATGGTCAGAGAGGCCACATCCAATTAATCAGCTGGTCAATTCCTAGCAACTATATGATTGTCCTGACCGTATTCTTCAAATTGCTGCAAACACCTACCACTTTTATCCTATATGTGCTAAAGGCCTGTGGCTGATGGTCAACCACCAGTATTTATTAATATACATGAATGTAATGAAAATCATTTCTACCAATTTATTAATACACATGAAGCTAATCTTCTATATTATTAATACACTTTTCCTTAATCTTCCAACCGTTATGATCTTGCCACACTCCCTGGTTAACAATGGGACCGTCCAAATCATCCAAGATGAAATGCAAGTATGTAAATCTTGATTATCTGGTGTCGCTTATCTGCTGAATTCTGATTTACCTCAGCTAAATAATGAACCATTCTGTTTTTATTATAAAGAAAGAAAAGGGAAGGAAAAAGACATGCGATACAGGACAAATATAATAAGAAAGACGGAAAAAAAGAGGGGGTCAGTGCACAGAAGCGATAACGCTAATCTGTTTCAATCAAACATAATGAATTGATGAAAAGAAGGAAAGAAAGAAAAAAATAGTGAGAGAGAGAGAGAGAGAGAGAGAGAGAGTCAAACTAAGATTATTATACTTTTTACATATTGAACTATTTCAGCAATAGCTTTTAAGTAAACCTATCAAATGTTGTAATAATTAAATTATTATACTACGGTATATCCACTGGTTCTACTGTTGTATTATCGGCGCCAGGAAGAGGAAACTTCCGGCAAAAAGATAAAGAGAAAGATAAAAATATATATTTAAAAGAAAAAAGGAAAACGGAAGCAGAGTCTTACGGTGAAGAGAAGGATAAAGAAATATATATGTCCGTTATCAGATCAAAAGATAAAAATGCGTAGGCATATTTAGCAGATGTAAAGACCAGATCAAAAGATAAAGATGCATAGACATATTTATCGATATAAAGGCCAGAGGATTCGAGCCGACAGGTCAGTCGCCAGCAGCAGCCAAGAAGATAACTTTGTCTCCCGTCAACCCTCGGGCATTTCCATTGTGAACACTCATCGCCGCACTCACCAAACGCTCGGGCATTTTCATTGTGAAGCTCTACGCCCTCACCACCCACAAGCCGAAGAAAATAAAGACCGGTCATATTTTTGTATATACGTATCTGTTGTTTATTGAAGTCCAGTCAAGCGGCTATACAACACTACTAGTGAACATTATTTCTGTAAAGAATCGTATTTATGAAAAATAAAGATTTTGCATTAAATAACACACAAGGGTTGATGTACCATTAAACTAAACCAACCAACTTTCAGACTCATCTTTGTATGTATCTGTACACCTATATGCAAATTATTACACAAAAAAAGATTTGTGCACACACACACACATACTCACAGATACTAACACATACATGTATAAAATCACATGGCATATATCTATGTATAAAAGAATGTCATGTGTGTTTGTGTAACCACTAAAAATATTTTAAAACAGAACTTGGTTTAGTATTTCATTTTATATCAAATATATTGTTGCATTTCTGCATATGTGCTTGTATTTGGGTGTGGGCTCAAACTTAGGAAATACCAAGATAAATATGTATTAGTAAAAACTTCTTTTTTTTCCTGTTAAAACAGGAGGTCATTACTTTTGGTCAAATATTCTATTTCTCTTAGACAAATAAGTAATCATGTAAAATGTCTACTATGATTTACATGGTACCAAGTATAAATTCCTTCATTCATATATATATATATATATATATATATATATATATGCATAAATGATGGAATTTAAACTATATATATATTTATATTATATAATATATATATATTTATACTATTTATATATATATATATATATATATATATATATAAGCATGAATGATGGAATTTAATATATATATATATATATATACTGGGTGTTTCAAAAAAGGATGCCACCCTAAGGATAAGTGGTTAGCCACAGTGCCATGAACAAAGTCTTCATCAGATGATGATCCTAGGGTCAGGCATGATTTTGGGGGCTGTACTACTAATCCAGGGCACCCCAGCAGTAGCTTACAATATCACCAGGCTTTATTGGTTTTACATCACAGTGCAGGAATACCAGCCTTCATCAGATGATGACCCTAGAGTCAGGCCTGATTTTAGGGCTGAAGAATCATTACTACTAACCTATGGTGCTTAAGTAGTAACTTACAATATCACCAGGCTTTCTTGGCTTTATATCACAGTGCAGGAATACAAGATCCATGCCCACCCTGTCGGCTCTGGCTTTAAATACACTGACTGCACCACTGCAGAGGTGTAAAATTTTGAATACCCGTCAAGAATGAATAAAACAAAACATCTTCAACATAAGATAACCCAACAAGGGTTGACATGCAGTAAAATCCAATCAACCAGCCAACCACTAATCCAGGCCACCCCAGCAGTAACTTACTATATCACCATGTTTTGTTGGTTTTACGTCAGGAATACCAGATCCATGGAACAATCCACTTAGACCCTTACTTAGTCTAGACGGATGGTCCCCTCCAATCAATCGGCTGGTCATGTCAAGCTCTAGCACCTATATGATTGCCCCTACCCTATTGCCCTTATGGCAAGCCCCAACCCTTTTTATCATATGGGTGCTAGTAGGTGGTAGCTGAGAGTCATCATGTCCTGGGAATGACGTTAAACTCTATCTGATGGTGAGGTTCCAGTTCTGGCAGTTTGGGAAATGTGGAGTACCCCTTCATCACCATTGCTCTCAGGTCCACGCTGACCCGGAGTGGTAGTACCCGTTAGGGTCCCATCTATGTGTTAAATAGAAAAACATGAGTTTATTAAAAAATTGAGTATCCATTAAGAATGAATTTATTTCAAAACTTTGTTGGCATTTAATGACCCACTGAGGTTGATATGCCATAAAACAAAACAGACCAAACCAGATCCATGCAGATGCAGCTTTTTCCTGATCTTGGAGCCACTTGATATATTTTCATTTGTTGGGAAGCATTGCCCAGGTGGAGTAAGTGAATTAGAGTGGCTTGTGGTTGGTTCAATATGCACTCACATTTATAGTACCACTTCTGTGGATTGAACTCTTGACCCTTTGGTTTATAAAGAGGAAATGTGCATGGTGTAATGGTTAGAGTCTCGTCGATCCGAGTACAAATCCTGGACAAGGCTGTTTGCATTTCACATAGTGCTGATATCCTTGGGAAAGGAATGCATCCAACTACTCTCCCTCCAGATATGGGAAAATAGTAGAGCAGACTGGGCTCTTTAACCTTGACTAGGTAACCAGTCTAGGAGAAGGAAAACTCTGAATTCAAACCTGTTAAACTCTGCTTAAGAAATTAACTTTGTGTTGCATCCGGCTTGTGCAGAGGGGTTGGTAAATATATATATATTAACATTTTCTTTCATTACATAGAAACAAAATGACTTGATTTTGAAATCATTAAAAAAAAAAATATATATATATATATATATATATATATATATATATATATATGAGATAAGTATTTTAGAAAAAACAAACACATGATGTTAAATTCGCTGACAGAAATCTGTTTCGACCCTTTATTGAAGTGGTCTTCATCAAGAGCGAGATGTGTTGATAGAGAGACGGTGTAAGTGGACTGTTATAAGACAAAAGTAGTACAGACGAAACGTTCAAGATCATAGCCGGAATTTAAAAAAAAAATTTTTGTCATTGGAAAAAACAAAAATACCTGGATATCTACATCTTCTCCAGTGACTATTGTGGTGTGCAGCACTGGAATTTGAACTTTTTGATACTTTCTTATACATTTTCATACATATTTACATCAAACTCTTTTGAGTTTTCTTTGTGGACTAAAATGCTTCTGATTTGATAAAATAAAATAAAATTTATTTGATTTGATTTTCAAAACAGAATATGCATTTTCATAATTTAAAAAAAAATTTTTTTTAAATTCCGGCTATGATCTTGAACGTTTCGTCTGTACTACTTTCGTCTTATAATGGTCCACTCACACTGTCTCTCTATCAACACATCTCGCTCTTGATGAAGACCACTTCAATAAAGGGTCGAAACAGATTTATGTCATGTGTTTGTTTTTTCTAAAATATTTATCTCATACTGTCGGATTCACTTCCATTCACTTTTCATATATATATATATATATATATATATATATATATATATATATATGAATTAAAGTAGCATGGACATGGAGTCAACACCTGGTTACAGATACTTTCTCGCTTATGCAATCTTCAAAGCATACATATATATATATACAAAAAAGAAATGAATAATACTGAATTAGGATTCTGAAACTAAGTCCCAATCATCTGTGTATATGTCTCCATCATCACCAAGGTTGGGTGATTGTTTGGACTTTATGGCATGTCAACCCTTGGGTTATTTTATGCCAAAGATGTTTTTGTCTTATTCTTTCTTGTTGGGTATCCAAATTGTTAAAAACTTCTCTTTTTTTTAACTCATTTTTTATCTATTTAATCCATAGATGGGACATCATCTCCAAAATGAAAGAAGGCATATCATCTTTGGAGCAAGACTGAAGGATTGCTCACAATCTTTTTTTAAGAAAGAGGATGTAGCTCACTATGAATAGGATCCTGAATGTCAAACTGTCACCAAACAGTATTAATTGGAAGTCTTGCACTATCTCTGTGATGCTGTACATTGTAAACAAACATATATATATATATATATATATATATATATAAGTTGTGTCATAAAAGTATTGAGATTGAAGCTGTATTTACTAAGAGGAAATGAACAATGAATGAAACATTAATTTTTTTCAGAATACAAGGTGTCATAAAAGTGTCGGGTTTGAAGCTGTATTTACCAAGATAGAAATGAACAATGAATGGAATGTTATTTTTTTTTCAGAATACAAGATGTGTCAAAAAGTACAAAAAATCTTTATACTTTTTTGACACATCTTGTATATATATATATATATATATATATATATAGTGTTGCATCCTGCTCATCTAGAGCAATTGGTGTATGTATGCGTGTGTGTGTATATATATATATATATATATATATATATACACATACATACACCAATCGGTCTAAACAAGCAGGATGCCACACAAGGTCAATTTCTTAAGCAGAGTTTAACAGGTTTGAATTTAGAGTTTTCCTTCTCCAAATCTAGCTATGGTTAAAGAGCCCAGTTTGCCCTACTATTTATCCATAGTTGGAGGAAGAGTATTTGGATGCATACCTTTCACAAAGGTATTAGCACTATGTGAAATGCAAACAGCTTCATCCAGGATTTAAACTCGGGTCGATGAGTTCATATTCTACGACCCTAACCCTTACACCAGATGCCATATATGTGCTACATTGGTTGGTGTTAGATTCACTATGAAAATCTACTTGTACACTTTACTCAACCCTGTCCTGCAGTTTTTGATGAAACATAAATTTGTTCTTGTGCAACAGACTCCATACTCATCAACCATAGCTCTGTGTGACTTTTTCTTGTTTTAGCTCAGTCGGTAAAGCATCTGGCTAGGAATCACAAGGTTCCTGGTTCGATACCAGCCCTCGCCAACTCAGCATATGAGTAGCACAGGGATCTGTGTGGTAAAGTGAGGAGCTGATGGAAGGTGTGGCGCTCCACTTCAGATGCTAAAATAATCTTCTTGTTCTAGCACTAGTGAAAAGGGGACAGACTCCCTCGCTAATTGGCTGATACTGGCATTAGGCCGCCCCAACGACTTACTTAAAACTACTTGTTTTTTTTTTAAACTTGAAATTCATCTCTAGAACAAGAGGGTTGAGGATGTGAAAGACATTAAAAGTAATACATATGACAATTCAATTTGACCAAAGATGGGGTTTAAAGGTGCTTTGACCAATGAAAAACTCACTGGAATCAGTGTGTTGAATCCAAGGGAAGAAAATTAATACTTTGTTCATTGTTTGTTTCTATCTTGGTAAATACAGCTTCAATCTTGATAATTTTTGAACATACCTCATTTACGTATTTACCAACTCCTCCACACAAACAGGATGTGACACAAAATCAATTTTACCAGGTTTGAATTCAGAGTTTTCCTTCTCCTAGACCAGTTGCCATACCAAGGCTGAAGAGCCTAGTCCGCCCTACTATTTACCCATAGTTGGAGGGAGAATAGTTGCATTCATACCTTTCCCAAGGGTATTAATGCCATATGAAATGCAATCAGCCTTGTCAAGGATTTGATCTTGTCTCAGTATGTTTTCTGATTTTCTGATTGGATAGATAAACTCTGAGAATTTGATAATTAAAAATATTTTAATAAATTCCTGCCCCTCTTTCTTTCTAGCACTGCTAACTATGGTGGCCCAGTATTAAATTGTAAAGTTCCTGGTGTCTAAGTAGGAAATTCAAGTGTTAGGTTAGTGAAATTAATTACTGCAATCTTGCTGAGAATAGGAAAATTTTCTCATTTCAAACTAGGGCAATGCATTTTCTTTCTAAATGATGAATTCTGGGTTTCAAAATTTTTTTTAAGATTCCCATATCTAAATAATGTAACTACTAAATTGACCTGTATGCTATATAACCTTTAATGTAAGCAATGCACATACAGGTCACTTTTTAATGGGTAACTATTTGAAAAATGTTAAGTGCTATAGATATCTATAAGTAGTTGTGTTTCCATCTTAAATGATAATTTGCATATCCTAACTTAATTCCTTTCCCTCCCTATAACTTTCGTTCTTCCTATTTTCACTCTCTCCCTATAACTTTTTCAGTAGTGCGGCAACTTCTCTATGGTAGAATCCCCATCATGTAACAGGGTTACCTATAACATTCTTCTTGTTTTCTCTCTCCCTATAACATTCTTTCTTCTTGTTTTCTCTCTCCCTATAACATTCTCTCTTCTTGTTTTCTCTCTATATATAAAATTTTCTCTTCTTGTTTTCTCTCTCCCTATAACATTCTCTCTTCTTGTTTTCTCTCTCCCTATAACTTTCTCTCTCCCTATAACTTTCTCTCTCCTATTACTTTCTTCTTGTTTTCTCTCATTTATAAATTTCTTTCTTATTTTCTCTCTATATATAAATTTATTTTTCTTGATTTCTTAGTCTCTATAACTTTCTTTCTTCTTATTTTCTCTCTCCCTATAACTTTGTTTCTTCTTATCTACTCTCTCTCTCTCTCTCTCTCTCTCTCTCTATATATATATATATATATATATATATATATATGGGTAATTCCATGTCAAATCAGCCAGAAAAAAGTGAAATTGTCACCCACCCCCTTTTTCTGAAATTTTGTCCAGGTACACACACACACACACACACACACACAAATATATATATATATATATATATATAAGAAATGGATATAAAGTAACCTACTCGAGTTTCATCATCTGAATTATCAGGTTACATCCGCTGAATTAATCGAGTTTTCGATTAATATCAGTTGATACCATGTATGTCTGTTGGAATGGATCTTATCATTACAGATAGACGCTTGTTTACTGTGCGCTCCCAACAATCGTACCCGTACCCACCGGTAAGCCACTACTCATACATAAATATATATATGTGTGTGTGTGTGTGTGTGTGTATACAAAGTGTGTTCAGAAAATATTGAGACTGAAGTTCTGTTTACCAAGACAGAATTAAACCATGAATAAATTTTTTTTTTTAAATTTTGGCATTCAACTTGCTTATTCCAGTGAGTTTTCTGTAGGGTGAAGCACCTCCAAAACTAGATATATACCACGTACCCCACATGTATGGGTTAGGCACAAGACCCTATCTATGTTGGACCACTCACGAGCCGAGACTCATAGGTGGTGGGTGCAAAAATTGTGTTGATCCCATCGGCATTCCCACTCAAGGGGTTGCCTCAGGCACTGGGCAATAAACCCAGCCCTGTCCCTTTAAATTAAGAGGGCAATGATGTTAGCTTGTATACTCCAGGGCCGAAGCCACTGGACCCCCCAGTCGAAACTGGAGTTAGATATGTTGGACGTGTGAAACTTTTCCATTGTATTTCTTTTATGTTCTCCACATCCTCAAAACTTGACTTTGAGATAAATTTTCAGATTAGAAAACAAGTTGCATGGAGTTAGGAGATCTGGTGAGAATATGGATGGATGCTGCTCTTGCATAATCCTGTGTTTCACCAAAAATTGTTGAGTAAAATGTATTGAAATTGCCAATCAAATACGTATGAAGAATTGGCGCTGATTCATCTAGACTAATAATTCTCAACATTATCACTCTACTATTTCTCTGAATTTTTTAGATGAGGCTTGATAATTATTATTATTTGTATTATTCGGACTATTGTCCTCATCTTTATTGTTATCTGTACAACGTTTCAGCCAATGTGCCCTCCGGCCTTCTTTAGGTATTTTTTGTTGGACTCGGGAGTCTTCTCGAACACGTGAACCTTCTTTTCAAACTCTGGAACCTTCTTGTTGTAATCAGGAGCCATCACGGAACTTTGAACCTAACCCTTTATTCAATCCATGGGGGTATTGGAATGAGAACAGTATACCCCCATGGATTGAATAAAGGGTTGGGTTCAAAGTTCTGTGATGGCTCCCGGCTACGAAAAGAAGGATCCTGAGTTCGAGAAGGCCCCAGAGTCTGACAAGAAATATCTGAAGAAAGCCAGAGAGCACATCATTTGAAATGTTGTACAGATAACAATAAAGATGAGGACAATAGTCTGAATAATCCAAATAATACTAATCATAACTCTATTATATAAGTTGCTCAGTCATTCACATATAATTCTGTGCCAGGAAACTAAAATAAATGGGCTCAAGGGCTTCTTTCCCTCGGACAGCATCTATCCACTTCTTTAAGAAGGGTGGGGTTAAATTTATTGACTGAAGTGCTCTTTTCCCCTGATACGCCATGTAGGAATGCCAATGAATCTAGGCTATTTTTGGCACAGCTCTCTCGACTTTTCATTTTGGCATTTGTTTAAAAAACTGACCTCATGTCAGGCCCTAACTAAAATGAAGAGACAAAGTAAATTAACATCTTTATTTGAATTTTAGATTTTAAAATTCAGTCTTTATACTTTTTGATCATGCACCTCATATGAGGAGTACTTAGTGTATAAAGGTGATAGATATAATATGAATAAAATAACTGCATTGATAGATAAATAAATAAATAATAAATGATAAATAAATAAATAAAATGAGTAAATAAACTATCAGTGAATTCCCAAATGGATCAACGTTTTTTTTCATAAAATTTTTTAAAACCATCAGATAAATACAAATAAGTTGTAATCTATTAATAATGGAGATTTGCTTCCGGTTTTTGTCTGTAACAAAATTTACGTCACTGCTTACGTCACATTACCCAAAATCATCATAACATAGAATAAATATACTCAAAATTTGAACATGCAACATTAGACAGTCCTCATTGTTTTTTTTAAACAAGTTTTAATAAATACATGACTGGTATTATATATCTATATATAGTTTGTTTTATTTTAATACATATTTAAAGTTTACATTTCAAATTGTTTTATTATTATTTTTTAATCCTTTAATGAATTTGATGATTTTACTTACTTAGGGTACAAACTCGCTGACATTGAATTTTTAACTCCCAACCCTCAGGCAATATGTTTCAAAAATCTATTTTTACATCGCCCGGAGGGTGTTTTTTTATTTTGTACTAGTATATATAATAAATAAATACATTCCTTATAACCTATAAAAAGTTGATTTTCTTCTAAACCAAAGATACCATGATTTTATCATTTCTAATGGAACATTATACAATAGACTCCCTCACTAGCCTAGTGCTAGCAAAAAGAGGATAGACTTCCTCACTGTGTAGCTGATACTGACAAAAGGCCACTCTGCAACTTTAGTAATTTACTTTATTACATATTCATATTTTTGGTTATGAAATTTAAATGCTGTAGAGATTGGTAATAAATAATACCTAATAATATCCATTTTCATTGTATAATGCTCCACTAGAAATAATAAAATCCTGGTATCTTTGCTTTATAAGACAATAAACTTTATTATAAAAAGATTGTTACAGAGAATTTATTTATGGGTGATGATGCATGATTAACGACCAGGTGCTTCTGTTTGCATTTACCTGTACATGTGTGAGTATATATACATATGGATGCATGAATGTGTGTGTGTGTGTGTGTGTGTGTGTATATATGCATGCATGAGTATATGAGAATATATTATTTCCTTTTATGATCATTGCCATTGTCTAATTTCTCATCTATTTTATATTTTATTATTAATTTATTGTTGATGCCTCCATATTACTTTTCCTTCTCATGTCATCCAAAAAAGGTTTTTATTATCCGCACTGGTGTTGGTGGAAATAGTTCTCATCTTGCCTGATTAAAATCTGCAGCTTTCACTAAACAATTACCAACATTAAAAAATAAATTCACAAACATAAACCAAGTTATCATTTAAAATAGATTCACTAGAATCATTTTTAAAAAAAATGAATTTGTCATGGAAAAATATTGTCAGATTTAAAAGGATTTTGGAAACTGTATAAACAAGCACGTGGTGTAATGGTTAAAGTCATAGGAAATGGACTCGTCGCCCCGAGTTCAAATCCTGGACGTGGTAATTGCATTTCACTTAGCGCTAATACCCTTGGGAAAGGTATGAATTCTACTCTCCCTCCAGCTATGGGTAAATAGTAGGGTAGATTGGGCTCTTTAACCTTGGTTAGGCAACCAGTCTAGGTGCATGAAAACTCTGAATTCAAACCTGT
Source organism: Doryteuthis pealeii (assembly GCA_023376005.1). Lineage (NCBI taxonomy): Eukaryota > Metazoa > Mollusca > Cephalopoda > Myopsida > Loliginidae > Doryteuthis > Doryteuthis pealeii. The sequence continues at coordinate 10,086,985 of CM042150.1, forward strand.
TAAACTCCGCTTAAGAAAATGACCTTGTGTCACATCCTGCTCATGCGGAGGAGTTGGTAGATATATATAAACAAAATGCAGTTTTTATTAGTTTAACATTAGTGATAGAAATAACTGTGACATCATCATCATCATCATAATCATCACGTCACGCAAGTAGCACAGATATCCATGACAATCTCTCACCAACCTTCCCTATCATTCATTGCCCCTGGGAAGTCTTCTGTGCAGCAACCAGCATCCTCGCTTAGTTGGTCAATGTAGGTCCTTGGTGGACGGCCCACATTAGCATGTCCATGTGTTAGCTTCCACAGGAGAATGTCACTTATGAGCTCGTCCCCGCTTCTCCAGCAGTTTCCTGCATGCCTAGTCCGTCTCACTCGGATGGTTTGTGAGATAGAGGGCAGGTGGCCATATAGCTGCTTCCTTGTGGGGTGCTGTTTCCACGACTTGTTCAAGACTGCATGCAGCATTCTTGTGCAGCTCCCATCTAGCTTATTCTCAAGGCGCCTTGTTAGGGTCCAAGTAGTGCACAGCCTGGAAGAATTGTCGCTTTAACTTGTCAGTGAGATAAATATTTAAATTGAATAGAAACTGAATTTTAAAGGTTAAATATAATCTAAATCAGTATTATTTGGATTATTTGGACTATTATCCTCATCTTTATTGTTATCTGTACAATGTTTTGGCTGATATGCCCTCTGGCCTTCTTCAGGTATTTCTTGTCGGACTTGGGAGCCTTCCCGAACTCGGGAACCTTCTTGAATCTTATCAACTGGCTTTTCCTTTTCATCATCTTCATCTTCCCATGAGACTCTCGAGTCCGACAAGGCTCCAGAGTCTGACAAGAAATACCTGAAGAAGGCCTGAGGGCACATGGCTGAAATGTTGTACAGATAACAATAAAGATGATGACTAATTATCAAGCCTCATCTCAAAAATTCAGAGAAATAATAATCAAAATCAGATATTAAATGGATGATTTTCTTCTCTATTAATATATATTAATTTATTCATGACTCCAGCTGACATGCAAGGGTTAATTCTTTTGAACTGCAGGATGTTTTTGGATACATTGTATCAAGAAATTACAAATTTCCTGTGTAGCACTGAATCCACAGTTCTTTGTTTATTTTTTTTATTTGTATTGTGTATTTTTTTTTTTTTTTTTTTTTTTTTTAATAATTATTATCATCATCATATATAAAGTTTTATGTGGGTGTGTTTGAAGAAGATATACATCTACTGGTATTGTAAAAAGAGAAAGAAAAGGAAAAAAAATTTTTTTTCACCATTCTAGTTTATTTTCTTGGTTATTATGTAATGGCTGTCTGATGAAACTGGACTCATTTATTGCGTTAACAGTCGAAATAAATTTATAATAGCCAAATGACAGTTTGTTAAGTTTTTCTTTCTTATTGAAAGTGTAAATATTGCTCTGTCTATAATCAATTTATTAATTATCTTACATTGAGCTCTCTTAAGGATTTGAAATAATACTTATATAAATCTATAGGTGTACATCAGCATGGGCATGCATTGTGGATATTTCACAGGATATTCATGATCCTAAATAGAACCATCCACAACTTACCAGTCAATTGGATATTTTTACCTTTATATATATATATATATATATATATATATATATATATATAAAATTCGGGTAGCATTTACATGAAGTCAATGCCAGTTGGTAATTGACATTTTCTCACGTATGCAATTTTCAAACCAAGTGGTTTGAAAATCATATAGGAGAGACACTGTCAGTTACCAAGTGCCGTTGACTTCATGTCTTTGCTACTCTAACTTTGATACACATGTTCTATCAATGATATTGAGCACTCTTTACTTATAAATATAGCAGACCATATCATTAATTGTTATATATAGTTTTATAAATAAATTGTTTCAAATCTCTTTTTCAAAAATCAAAAAGGTCATCAATACCAGCCTGTAGAGCAGGATGTTTACTTACCTCTTTGTAGCAGCTTCATTAAATCAATTTCATATATTTAAAAAAAGATGAGATTGGCTTATATATATATATATATATATATATATATATATAATCCAATCTTTAAATATATGAAATTGATCGCATCTGATGAGTCGGGAGAGTTAGACACTTTGTCTAAGCTCCCTGAAATAGACTATAATGATAAATCTCTAAGTCTTTTGTTATTTCTTTACTTATATATATATATATGAAGAAAAAGTGGAAGTAAATCCGACAATGTTGTAAAAATTGAAAAAACACAAGTTTCATTAACAAATGATGTTTATTAAAGCCTACGCTGCAGTGTTTTGGTCTGTTTCGATAGACCTTCATCAGTAAAAAATAAATTATTAATGTAAACAAAAGTCTGCAAGCCTCTGTTTTTGTTGTGTGGCTGTTTTTGTTGATCCTCAAATGTGAGGAAGAAAAGACATGCTTAAAATTGCTGATTAACGTCGGAGTCCTAATTTAAACTACATGACATAATTTATCCTGAAATTCTTGGAAACTAATTTTTAATGAATGGAAAATTTTTTATTTTTTATTCTGCATCGGCGTCCCCGTTTATACGTGATGTGTGTGTGTGAGTCTGATGATCACATAAGTGGAAACTGACAGCCACCAAGCACTGTTAACTCTGTGTCTACACTATCCTAACTTAGATCCACTATCTATCTATCCCTATACATATATATATATATATATATAAGGAAATATATTGGAAAGGTGAATAACGAACACAAACAATTGAATTCAATTAATATTCTGTCTGTTAATTTCAGAAACTTCATCAGAAATAAAGTAACAAATCATAAAATTTATACTATACTAAACTAGAACGCCCTTCCCAGAATGCCACACAAAATAAACCAGCCTTCCCATCATACCCAACAAACTAAACTAGCCCACCCATCGTGCCCCCAAAACTTAACCACCTTTCCATGATGCATACCACAACAGAAAAATACGAACACACATAATTCACTAGGTTTGAAAATTGAATAGGCGAGAAACTGACAGTTACCAAGAGCTGGCAACTTTGCTACCCTAACTTATATATATATATATATATATATATATATATATATATATATATATAAAAGTCTCTTAATTTTTTGTCCACAAATATGGATAGCAACAGCTGAAAAGAAGAAGTTACTTATTGAACAGATTAAAATTCTTTAAAACTTCTCATCCATAAAACCGACAGACGAAAATAACTGAGAAAAAGAAAAAAGTAAAAAAGTAAAAATAAGATTAATTTTTAACGCATATCCAATTGTTTGTTATAATTAATTCAACTTAATGCTTTTTTTCTTTTTTTACTGAAACTCAGCATTAACACTAAATCTGATAGAAACATGCTGACACTCTTCATTTTTTTTGTTTCTATGCTGTGGTTCTATTTAAAATAAAACACTCAACTAACATAGCCCTGTTGGCTGGGGCTTTAGAATACACCGACTGCACCTCTGCAGAGGGATAAGACTCCCCCAATGGGGCCACCTGTTGGCTGTGTGGGATCCTTAAGGATCGAACCCAGGTGACTGAGCATTCCATGACATGCAACACTCCACTTTGGCCCTTACTTAGGTTAGACGGGTGGTCGGAGAGGCACCCTCTGATCAATCGGTTGGTCACGTCAAGCCCTAGTACCTATATGATTGCCCCCAAACCTATTGCCCTTATGGCAAGCCCTAACCGTTTTCATTATATGGGTGCTAGAAAGCAGTGGCTTAGGGTCTTCATGTCCTGTGAATGATGTTAAACTATATCTGATAGTGAGGTTCCAGTTTTGGAGTTTGGGGAATGTGGACCACCCCTTCTCGCCATTTCTCCCAGGTACACTCTAACACAGAGTGGTAGTACCTGTTAATCCATCTATGTGTTAAATAGACAAATGTTTTTATTTAAAAAAATTAAGTATCCATTAAGAATGAATTTATTTCAAAACTTTGTCGGCATTAAATGACCCACTGAGTTTGAAATACCATAAAACCAAACAAACCAATCAACTAACATAGAAATCATAGAAATATGTTTATTTTCAAATATTACATTTTTACAAAAATACAACAAATGATTAATTAATGTGTGAAGGATGATCACTAATTAGGACTGAGCCTATTAGTAGTGACCACCTCAGCTATTTCATAGGTTTTCAGGTTGAAATAGGTTTGAGATATTTTAACAGATATAAGTAATTCTTTAAAGAAGAACAAAGGTTATTAATTTTAAATCTACAGTAGAGGCTGGGTCTCTTTTTTGTTGGTATTTGATTATTTCTCTATCTTTTAAACTCCATTAAACTGAGACAGTCTCTTTTGAGTCGTGGTCGATCTTCTTCTATGTAACATGGTTGTAGGCATTCTGGACATCTGGGTCGGAATTTTTGCAACCCTCCATATTTTTCCATTGTATCAGGCAAAACATTTCTTTGTGTCACTGAAGTTATTGCTAGTGCAGGTCTCTGTCCAGGAAATTTGCAGGGTCCCAACTAAAGTTTCTTAATAAATTATAGAGATTTTATTCATTAACAACTAAAGTTGTCTAACCCCTACCTTCTACCCCATACAATGTAATTCGTTTTCAAGAAAATATTGAAATGTATTTACAGTTAGCTGGAAATGGTGGAGAAAGAAAAAAAACCCACTGAATATTATTTTTATGCGTCAATGATGCCGGACACATGCCCATCAGCTTCTCTGTATATATATATATATATATATATAATATATATATATAATATACCAAACTTGTTGGTAAATCCTTGCGGTGAGAAAAAAACAGCAAATAGTTTGATTGTAAAAATATACTACCAAACATCAACCGGGAAGAAAAAAATGTTTGTAAAAAAGAAAAGACCAAGATAATCGTACCAACAAAAAATAATCTATTAGTACAATATTTTGGCCAAAAGAAAAAACAATTTATATGCATATATATATATGATATATATATATACATACAAACCTGCCAGGAGACTAAAGCTAATAAGTAAAAAGTGCTCAATACCTAAGTAGAGCAAATAATAAAGATAAATCTAATGAGTCAGACGAACCTACTAAAAGTTTCGCTTAATGCTCTTCAGGGCTAAGATCTGACTCAGATCTTAGCCCTGAAGAGCATTAAGCGAAACTTTTAGTAGGTTCGTCTGACTCATTAGATTTATATATATATATGTATATATATATATTATAGAAACTTCTTAATTAGCAAATAATTAATATGTTCCTAATATTCGTTTAGATGAGACTAAAAGTAAATTTAACTTGGCATCTGCCTTTCTCATTAGGCATCAAATCAAATTGAAAGACATTTATTTTGTCTACTTCAAAGTCATCATTAATTTTTCTTGCCAAATAGACATTGTGAATTGGCATTTAATCAACACAATGGATAAGTATCATCATCATCATCATCATCATCATCATGTTATGCTAGTAGCACATATATCCATGACAATCTCTTACCAACCATCCCTATCATTCATTGCTCTTGGGAGGTCCTCTGTGCAGCATCAAGTATCCGTGCAGAGCTAGTCAATGTAGGTCTTTGCTGGACGACCCACACTGGCACATACCCATGTGCTGGTTTCCATAGAAGAACGTGACTTGAGTTTGTCCTTGTTTCTCCAGTTTTGATTTTGGATTATTGAATACTTTTTTTAATTTTAGCTCAAAATTATAATATATTTTTTTTCAGACAGGGGATTTTTGAAAGCAATAAATTTGAATCTATTGCTTCAAAAAAAACTCCCGTTTGAGGATTCTGTGTTGTTGTTTTTTTTTTAAATATAAATTTGCAGAGTCAATCAGTATTCTGAGTAATTGTTTTTAAAAAAAGTCTACACGACATTGACACTATTTTTTTTTTTCATTGGTAGGTCGTGGATTTTATGGTAAATTGAAATCACATAAAAAACACGTTTAGAAAAATAAATTTAAATTCAATAGTTTAGTGGTTAGTTTTAATTTAGGACAAGAACAAAAAAAAAAGTCTTTTGTTTGATTAAAAAAAGAAACAATTCTGATTTTCCCTTTTGACCTAGTGATTCAATTGGTACCATTATAATCTATGGTTTAATAGTGCTAAACAAGTTTATAATTTTGAGTTAAATTCACAGAATATAAACTTTTTGCCTTTCATTAACTTTTGTTCTTATTTAAAACAAAATAATTCAGACAACTCATACACTGTGCTTTTTTTAAAAATAAACTAACATCATTGTCACTCAACAGACTGAATATAAATGTTCATTGGCTCTGAGGACAAAAAATCAGGTTAAGTTTGGTGCATCCGTGATCATTGGACACAATTAGTACAACTATTGAAAGTAGGGAATATATTTAATTGAATCTCCACTCACTAAGGTGCAATATTAGTATTAGTATATCCATGGGCTGGTTAAATCAGCCAGTAGAACATTCGCCTAGGAATTGCAAGGTTCTGGGTTCAATACTGGTCCTCATCAGGTTTGATGCATCTATGATCATTGGGCACAATTAGTACAACTATTAAAAGTAGGGAAGTGATATATCCGGGTTAAGGGATATATTCTGAAGTTGGTATTTGGTATATTATCGCAGTAGTAATTGGTACGTCGAATAGCAATCCGTTGGCAGAGCAGTCGTGGTGTCGTCTAGCGAGTAAGTTTAGCTTGTAGGCTTAGGTATAGGTATAGGTCCAACCCAGTGTCGACTATTTATACATGACACTGTCCAATCAGATTATAGTGAGGGGGTACCAAGGTATTTACATATTCATTATATCAGGAAGATATTTAGTCGAATCTCCACTCACTAAGGAGCAATATTAGCATTAATATATCCACGGACTGGTTAACTCAGCCAGCAGAACATTCGCCTAGGAATCGCAAGGTTCTGGGTTCAATACTGGTCCTCATCAGGTTTGATTCGTCTATGATCATTAAACAAAAATGAATGCAACTATTGGAATGCTTGGCAGTAGGGAAGATAGGTACTAATGCAGAATAGCATGCAAAAGATAATATCATTAGATTACATATGAAAAGCAGGGCCGGTTTAGCTCAGTTGGTAGAGTGTTCGGCTGGGAACCCCAAGATTCCGGGTTCGATACTGACCCTCACCAACTTATCATATGAGTAGCACAGGGATCTGTGCGGAAAAGTGAGGAGCTGATGGTAGGTGTGGTGCTCTGCTTCAGATGCTAAAAAAAGCAATCTCCTTGGTCTAGCGCTTCTGAAAAGGAGATAGACTCCTTCGCTGTCTGGCTGATACTTTAAGCTTCCAACGACTACAAATAAAAAGCATTACATTTCATGGAAATACCCGAAACATTTGAGACGCTAGGGTTAGGGTTAGGGTTAAGCTACTTCTACTAAGCTAATTATGAATCTAATTCATATGAATTTTAATAATTATCTTATAAAACGTTTTGGTACTAATGCAGAATAGCGCACAAGAGATAACAACATTAGATTACATATAAAAAGCATTACATTTCATGGAAATAACCAGAAACTTTTGAGATGCTAGGGTAAGGGTTAGGATTAGGGTTAGTTTTAGGGTTAGGCTACATTGGGAGTTTCTGTAATCTAATGCTATTTATATGTAAAATGTGGTTCTAATGATATTATCTCTTGCACACTATCTGCACTTGTACCAGGAAAATATTTAGTTGAATCCCCACTCACCAAGGACCAATATTAGCATTAGTATATCCATGAGCCAGTTAGCTTAGTCAACAACATTCATCTAGAAATCGCAAAGTTCTGGGTTCAATACTGGTCCTCCCCACCTCTGTACATGAGTAGCAGTCCTTGGGTAATCTGACCTGTATGGTAAAGTAGCATATGGGTGCTGACAGTAGATGTGGCACTCCACCTCAGCAAAAACAATCTCCCTGGTCTAGCACAATCGAAAAAGGAATAGACTCCCTCGCTGTTTGGCTGATACAGACAATAGGCCATTCTGCAGACATTTTTTCATATCCATGATATATTAACACTCAACACAACAAAAGGAAAGACTAGATCATTTCGGTTACACATACAAGAACATTTATCATTGATGAATATTTACCATGTACCCCACGTGTGCGGGTTAGGCACAAGGCCCCATTAATGTGGGACCACCCACGAACTGAAGCATTGATCCTGGCGGCATTCCTCCTCAAGGATGGGGGGACCTCAGGCACTGGGTAATAAACCCAGCCCTGCCCCTTTAAATCAAGGGGGCAGGTGTTGCCTGGGTGGATGACCCCCTGGGATCAACGATGTTAGCTTACGCTGTCCAGGGCTGAAGCCACCGGACCTTTCGGTTGAAACCAGAAGGAGAATAATCATTGATGCATCGTTTGTGGTGTAGCAGTTATCATTGTAATAAATGAATTTGGTGACCTGAGTTCAAATCCTGGATGAGACTGTGTTTCATTTTGCACTAATACCCTTGCATAAAGGCATGAATCCATCTGTTTTCCTCCTACAGCTATGAGTAAATAGTAGGGCAGACTTGGCTCTTTAGCCTTGGTATGTCAACAAGTCTAGGAGAAGGAAAACTCTGAATTCAAACTGGATGTACTCTGCTTAAAAAATTGTCTTGTGTCACATACTGCCCATGGCAGAGGCATTGTGTAAATATATATTTACCTTTTTATATACAGGGTGATTGAAAAGTAACTCCCTATTTTAAACTATATATAATTTTTTTTATATGCAGTTGTTGTTCGTGAATGGCCAAATCACCATTTTCCTGAGAGATGGATGGGTAGATGTGGTCTGCATGAATAACCGGCCAGAAACCCTGATTTAATACCCTGTGACTTTGGGGGGGGGTGAAGGAGCAAGTCTACTCTACAAAACCAATGATTTTGGAAGAACTTGAAGGACGGATACAAGAATTTATTTCTGCCATTCTACAAGAGTTCCTGGAAAGATCAGTTGATGCAATCCCCAAGTGGCTTGAGAGGCTGGAGGCGAATGCTGGTGCCCATATAAAAATTTTAAATAAAACTTCATGTTATGTGTGTTCTTATCATATTCATTTTTTGTAAAAATGATGATTCAGAAATAAATTATAAGATTTTTTAAAATAGGGAGTTACTTTGCAATCACCCTGTACATACAAGTAGTATTAAAAGAGAGAATACACAAATGTGTCCATAGTAAAATTATATGCATTAGTAAGTAAATGCCCTCCGGTCTATATATTTAAGATTTAATGTAATGATATATATTAGATTAGAAAGAATAACAAAATTAAATAAGAACACATATAAAAGAATACACTTATTTTGATTATATTCTAATTGGTTTCTATATAAAATCATTCATAGGAATGATTTTAATATGTTGGAGAATGAAACAATAATATTAGAGATCAATAACACCATTATTTATTAAACCCGGTTTTGTTAAAACCAGTATGCAAATTAACCATACCATATATTATGTAAACCTTTATTTCTTAGTGATATGTAAGACACATTGCAGGACTTTAAATGCACTAATAACATGGGCTGTTTTGAGGCAAATCTAACACAGATTTTTCATAGAGACCTCATTAAATAAATGAGATTTATTCTGTATTAATGATTTTGACTACAAATTAAATAATCATTGATAAACTTACGCTATTTCTGAGGTATTGTGATGTAAGCAGTGACATATTTTTGGTTACAGACTGACAGACACTGAATTGCCATTATAATAAGATCTGTACGGGTGACAAGATTTTCGGACAACCCTGTAGAATAATAAACTAAAGTTTCAACTTTAGATTGCATTATTTACTTATAAGAAAAGAATGTATTATTATTGTAGTGCACTCTGTTCAAAAGTGATGAGAAATTTGGTTAATAAGTAAAAACTACTTAGTAGCAGCACGTGTATATAAGTTTTCTGTTAATTGGTGAAGATTTTCTCAGAAACACTTGTTAGAATGGTAAGTCTTTGAGAATAAAGTTTTTACAATGCAACAGCTGTGTATTTAAGAGGTACCAATATTTTACAAGAAGGTCAATTAGGGCAGATGATGGTTACTATGGTAAGGTCCTCCCCATCACCTTTGATCTTACTTGAAAATATTGCTGCTAAAAATGTCCTTGTGGCGAGAGAAATTACATACATGGTAGCTCAAAGCAAGCACGAAGATGTTTGGCTTGCAAAATGAAATCAGGGAGGGGTGTAGCGGGCGCCTACAGAGATTGAACTCGCATCCTCCTGATTGTGAGTCGTGTCTCAAAATCAGACTACCTCGTTGGCGCGTATCCAAATTCCTACACTGCGATGACAGTGCTGAATGCGATTGACCTGGACGTGGGATCATGGTCAGAGCAGTTAATGATTGTTTAAGGCCTGCCTTCCCACACCGAGTCAGTTGTGTTCTGATCTTGCTGACGAAAACACTGACGTGCGATAAAGAAGAAGTGAATGAGGTTTGGCGGAGGACTGCTGGAAAAATTGTTGCAGGGAGTAAGGATTTGGTCAGGGGAATTCGGCAGTTGGGAGAATATCTTTTTCAGTGGAGAGATCAGGCTGTCTGACCCGATGAATTTCTGTTCACTCATTATAGTGCTTGAAAAAGACAACTTAAGGGGTCGGTTAAGCTCAGTCGGTAGAGTGCTCGCCTAAGAATCACAAGATCCTAGTTCGATACCAGTCCCTGCCAACTCAGTGCATAAGTAGCATAGATTGGGTAATCTGATCTGTGTGGTAAAGTGGGGAGCTGACGGTAGGTGTGGTGCTCCACCTTAGCAAAATCAATCTCCCTAGCCTAGCGCTAGCAAAAAGAGGATAGATTCCCTCACTGTCTGGCTGATACCGACAATAGGCCACTCTGCCAACTTTAACTAACTTAATAAACTTGTATACATACATATATACATATAAATACAAACTTACATACATATATGGAGGTGTATGGTGTAATGGTTAGAGTCGTAGGAAATGGACTTGTTGACTCGAGTTCAAATCCTGGGCGAGGCTGTTTGCATTTCGCATAGTGCTAATACACTTGGGAAAGGTATACATTCAATTATTCTCCCTGCAGCTATGGGTAAATAGTAAGGCATAATGTGCTCTTTAACTATGGCTAGGAAAAGGAAAACTCTGAATTCAAACATTTTAAACTCTGCTTAAGAAATTGACCTTGTGTCACATCCTGCTTGTGCGAAGGGGTTGGTTAGCTCAGTTGGTAGAGCGTTTGCTAGAAACCACAAGGTTCTTAGTTCGATACTTGTCCTCGCCAACTCCGCGTATGAGTAGCACAGGGATCTATCTGTGCGGTAAAGTAAGGAGCTGATGGTAGGTGTGGCACTCCACCTTAGACGCTTGGTCTAGCGCTATTGAAAAGGGATAGACTCCCTCGCTGACTGGCTGATAACGACTTTAGGCCACCCCGACGACTTTACTTTTATATATACATAGATTCATTAGGATGGAATTTGCTAAGTTGTTTTTTAAAACCAAACTCAAATTATTAACCCTTCTGTAGCTAGAGCAACATTTTTTGTGGCAACAGTATACAGCCAGAGTTGATTTTTATCTTTTTTTTTGTCTTAGTAGCTTAATGTAAGGCATTTTCTCATTGGCTGTAGATTGACTAATCCAATGGTTAGTTTGTTTTTGTTTTATGGCATATCAACCTCAGTGGGTAATTTAATGCCGGCAAAGTTTTGAAATAAATTCATTCTTAATGGACACTAATTTTTTATAAACTCATTTTTCTATTTAACCATAGATGGGACCCTAACAGGTACTACCACTTCTGGGTCAGAGTGGACCAGGGAGCAATGGTGATGAAGGGGCTCTACATTCCCCAAACCCCAAAACTGGAACCTCACCATCTGATACAGTTTAACGTCATTCCAGGAAATGAAGACCCTCAGTCACTGCCTTCTAGCACATATATGATAAAAAGGGTTGGCGCAATCATATAGGTGCTAGAGCTTGATTGACCAGCCGAATGATTCAGAGAGTGCTCTCCAGCCGCCGCGTCTAGCCTAAGTAACTAATTCAATGTTAATGTATAGAAACATTGTTAGGAGGTCCCACTACAGTGTAGGATTGTGACTGCAACATAACCCATTTAATACTGCCCCATGAATTGAAAAATTATATCACCCTAAGCCAAAGCTTTCTTCACCACAGGTGTGAAAATCAAGCAGCACCTGTAAATACCTAAAGTTCATTTTTTTTGTATTATTCAAGCTTGACACTGACTGTCAAGTGGGTAGGTTTGAGGGGGGTGGTGGATCAACAATTTAATCGCGAACTGCTGTTAATCCGAAACCGTCAAAAAAAAAACAAACACGTGATCAAATCAAATTTTAAAAGATTTAAAATCCCTCCCCCGCCGTTTTCATTTTGATTATTATTATAAATGATTTAACATTAAATTGCTCAAGTATTCTGACTGTTAAAGAAATAAATTTAAAAAGTCAAACTTTAAGGAAATCAAGTCTTTTTCGTTTTTAATTTTTAACTTTTTGTACCTTTTTCCTTTTTTTTTTTTTTTTCCTTTTTAAAATTGTTTTTAAATTTTTATAATTTTTGACTAGGTTGTTTTTTTTTGTAATTGATTTTTTTTTTGATAAAAAAAATTCATTTCGCATTTTTTTCTTTTAAAGTCGTTTCGCAACTTTAATTCATTTTTTAAAAAGATATTCTGAATCTTTTTTTTTTTTTTCAAACATTAAATGTGTATATGATGAACTAACAAGCATTTCAAATAAACAAGAAATAATTGTAATTATGAACTTTTGTTTAGTAAATTATGGTGTCCCAGAAAAAACAGAACCCACAAATTTTCTAATAAAACTGTTAATTTTCCCATTTAAACAAATAAATTAGTTTTTTCTGGCTCACTCTGTACAGGGTGATCCAGAAAAAACAGAACCCAATTTATTTATTTATTTTCCCATTAAACTAACCCTAAACCCCAACCCTAACCCCTAATTTATTTGTTTAATGGGAAAATTAACAGTTTTATTACAAAATTTGTGGGTTCTGTTTTTTCTGGGACACCATGATTTACTAAACAAAAGTTCATAATTACCGAAATAATTTAAGGATTAAGTTTAGTTATTTCAAATTTAAATCAGAAATCTGTATTTAATACTTTAGTTAATTGAAAGGTTAAAAACAAAAACAAAAACAAAACCTTTATTGATGATTGACCGAAAATTGTAAAACAAATATAGAAAAATTAACATTAAATTTAAAAAAAAAAATTGAGGATTAACGAAAATTTGAATAATTTTATGACGATTTTTTAAAAATTGAAAAAGAAAAAACAATCAAATTTCACTATATTGCTACTTTAATAAAACGAATTACATTCTGAGTGTCAATGTAGGTGTACTGTAGGAAGAAGAAGAAGAAAAAAAAGCAAAGGATATCGCGTCAATTTTAATTTCTTCGTTCTTTAACCTTTAAAAATTAAATAGTGAATGAGTCTTATTGGGTGCCCCATAAATTTGTGCCACATCTAAGCCAAGTATAATTAATTAAACATTGATTATATTTTTTTTTCTGAAACCTACTTTTTGACAATTTCCAAACCTTAACAATGCGAATAAAAATGTTTAAACTCATATTTTTTAAATTTATATATTCAAAAGAAAAAAGAATGAGGTACAAATACAGAATAAGCGCGCAAGAGATGATGCCATTAGAATCACCTTTTTACGTATAAATAGCATTAGATTACGGAAACTCCGTAATTAACACTAACCCTAGTGTCTCAGAGGATTCGGGTAATCCCGTGAAATGAAATGCTTTTATACATAAATGATATTATCTCTTGCGCGCTATTCTGCATAAATTAACACCGAAAACTGTTTTCCTTAATGACAGAAGAAAACTAAAGTAAATCAATTTAGAAAAAGAAAATCAATGCATTTATTTATGCTAATCAATGATTGATTAGTAATTAATCATTGTGTTGGACACAGATTTACCGATAATTGGAGAAAAATGTATTTGTTGGCAAAAATAATAAATACCTACCCACCCCTAAAATAAGTTAATTTTAACTCACCCACGAATAGAGAAAATTCGTGGGTGAATGAATAAAATTAACTTTTCCTCATATTTTCAATTGTTTACTTTTTTAACAGCAACCCTATAAAAAAAAGGATTTTAGGGTTTTAAAAATATTTTCTATGTTAGGGATAAAAAAAGAAAAGAAATATTCTTATTTCTTCAATTGTTTAAAATAAAACACAATAAAAAAGAGTTTTTACCTTCAACAATTAAAAACACAAACGTTTTATAAGCTTTTAAAAATGTAAATTCTAATTCAAAAGTTTTACAAAAGGCGCGCCAGTTTAAGAACGCATGCGCTGGTGACCCCTAACCCGTTGACCTCAAACATGTCACAGGGTCAACGATTATTGAGTGGTCATTTTCCATGGCTTTACTTGCCGAGTGCTTACATTCCTGTGGAGAGGGAGACAGCGTGTTTACACATGACAAACAAAGAGAGGGGGAGAGAGAGAGAGAACGAAAGAGCGCAAGTAAGGCTGAACTAGTGGTTGGATTTTATTGTTTATAAGCAAGTGCTTGGTTTAGTTTGGCGACTACGTTGTTCCCTCCCTCTTCTCCTTGTCGTAGCCTCAGTGAAGGGAAGATCGAGTTTTACGTGTAGACGTGTTTAACATGTCTCTTCTTCGTCACCACTATGATTGTGATTATTACCGGCCGTGCGATTTGACTTCAAATGCAGCTACGACGGGTACCACTACACGAGGGGGGCCATGCGCGTTACTTGCGAAAAGCGGTGCAGGGCTGCAATTTTTATCGCTTGCATTTCCTCTTAAATTTTGTCTACTTCAACGCTTATTTGAACCAGTGGAGACAGGGGTTTTATGGGGGCCTGTCTTCATGCAGGCCCAACATCGGGTCTGGGTGTCGCGGACCTCGAATTGGACCCTCGGGTTCCGACGAATCTGCGAACAACATAGGCGCAGAATACGATGCTTGGGATACTGAAGGGATCTTCTGAGAGACCTACGTGGTATAGCAGGTATCCGTGCAATGCGATCTCGGTTTCGATCAGAGGGACCCTTAAGGATCTGGGGGTATTGGTGGGAGACTCCGTGGCTGGCTCGAGGCGTGTAGCCAACTTTTGGAGATCTAATCAACCTGTTGATTCTGGGGATACACGCTCGTTGCTCGACCTGCAAACCAGGAAGGAAGCGGCGGCGAGCAAATGCAAAAGTACTTTATGAACAGCATGAAGAGCAGGTTTCCCCTGCTGGCTGTTGTTCCAGGTGTTACCCCGAAAAGGCAACGAGGGCCCTTGCAACAACAAAGTGTCATTTGTAAACCGCATGGAGATCGCTGATAACAGAAACAAAATTCAAACAGAGTAACAACAGGGACAGAAACAACAATAAGAATTTATTGATTTGATCGATTAATTCTGCATCGAATTACGACAAATTTTGAAGTTTCGACAAGAGAGTCCTGAGACGTCCAACTGTTCCCGTTCCATCACCATTATCATCATCTTTATCGTCTCGTCACCATCATCCTCATCCTCATTACATCTTCTGTGTCTCTTCCACACCTTCATCAGAAATACAGGCCCAAACAAACGGAAGGCCTACAACGCTCAATGACATTTTTATCAGTGTTAAAACAACAAAAAAATTCCACGACAAAACGTTTGAAATTAGTTTTGGATACATGTTTCAGTTTGCTAAGGACCCAAGTAAGTAGAAATGTTTTATTTATTTATTTATTAATAATTATTATTATTTTTTTTAATTTTTTTTTTTTTGGCATTTGCTTGTTTTTTGTTCAATGGAGGCGAAAATCACATATTGTTCCATAACGTATTAAAAAAAAAAAACTCCAAAAACAAAAGAAAAAGAAAACGAGCATGTTTTAATGTTTTTGTAATTTTCAATGAAAAAAAGTAATGAATCAAATTTAATTGGCTTCATTACTTTTTAAAATATATTTATCTATAATATCAATAAATTTATTATATATTTATTTCTATTATTATTGGAAAGAAAAAAAAGTTGTTTGAAGTCTGTTTTAAAAGTTTCTCACAGTCATTCAATTACATTCACGAGGAAGGATTTCTTTGATTTGTTTAAAGTTTCTTTATATTTTTTCTGACTAAAATATTAAAACCTAATTAATTTTAAAAATTTAATGATTAAATTGATTTATTAATTTACATTGAATTTTTATATTTTAGTCCATCTTTTTTATCATATCAACTTTAAAATTAATTAATTATTTTATTTGTCCAAGTCATTTTTTTTTATCAAAACAAATCTTTGAGCTTATAAATAATTAAGCTTTAATTATAATTAATATTTGTTTTAATAAAAACACATTGAAATAATACTGGAAGAATATATTAATATATTTGACCAGTATTATTTTAATGATTTTGTGTTTTTTTTTAATTCCAAAACAATTTTAGTTATTTTTTTTTATTTAAAAATAAAAAGCAAAACAATTCAATATTAAACAAGTTTCATTCATTGAAAAATTAGTTTAATATTTTCTTTCGTGGTTTTATATTTACTTTTAAAGATCTGATTGTTTTATTTTTTTTAAAGATAATAAAAATCAATTTTAATTACCAGTACACACAACACTAAAAGTAGCACTAAGATACAAAAAAAAAAATATTTACTAAGCTTTGGCTTATTTGTGGCCACGGCCATAATCTATGGAGCACCCATGAAACTCTAACTCACTTTACATTACTTTAATAATCATCCTACACAGTTAACCACTAACTTATTTTGTTT
>CM042150.1:10103846-10231346 GCA_023376005.1 Doryteuthis pealeii
AAAGAGAGAGAATAAGAAGAAAAGGCATCAGCAGCAGTGAGAGGAGAAGGGAGTGAGGTTGGTACGAGGAAAAAGAAGGGAGAGGGGGCAAAATCGTCGTCGTCGTCGTCACCCATCAACAGGTTACTTTTCCTGTGTAAAAAGAAACCAGAGTGAAACTAGGTTGGGCTGACAAGTACAAGAGCTGATCTACATTAGGGGTGGCTGTTTCCCACGGTCTCTCTTAAGAGACGGACAGGTATCTCCACATTCCTTGGTGGCGGGGTAGTGAGGGGGTTTGAAATGATTAAGAAAAAGAAAAAGAAAAGAAAAGGTAAGACGGAGGAGAGGGAGGATCAACAAGTAAACTTTATAGAAATTTTGACTTATTTACGGGGTTTGCTTTTACATTTTCTGATTTATTTATTTGAATTTTAATAAAAAATAAAAAAAAAGGAAAAAGAAAGTAAACTTGGAGTCGAATTTCACGTGTCAATGATTGAAACAGAAAATTAAGACTTTTTTCTGCTTTTTTTTTTATTAAATAAAACAAAAATTAAGTTAGTGTTAACTGTGTAGATAGATTATTAAAGTAATGTAAAGTGAGTTAGAGTTTCATTGGGTGCTCCATAGATTATGGCCTTGTGCCACAATAAGCAAAGCTTAGTAAATATATATATTTTTTTTTTTTATCTCTAGTGCTACTTTTTAGTGTTGTGTACTGTAGATTAAAATTTGATTTTTATTTAATCTTAAAAAAAAATAAAACAATCAGATCTTTAAAAGTAAGATATAAACACGAAAGAAAATATTAAACTAATTTTTGCAATGAATGAAACTTGTTTAATAATGAATTGTTTGCTTTTTATTTTTAAATAAAAAATATAACTAAAATTTGTTTTGATTAAAAAAAAAAAACATTAAAATAATACTGGTCAAATATATTACATATATTCTTCCAGTATTATTTCAATGTGTTTTTATTAAAACAAATATAATTATAATTAAAGCTTAATTATATTATAAGCTCAAAGATTTGTTTTGATAAAAAAAATGACTTGGACAATAAATAATTAATTTATTTTAAAGTTGCATATGATAAAAGATAGACTAAAATATAAAAATTCAATGTAAATTTAATAAATCAATTTAATCATTAATTTTTTAAATTAATTAGGTTTTAGATATTTAGTCAGAAAAATAATATAAAAGAAACTTTAAACAAATCAAAGAAATCCTATCCTCGTGAATGTAATTGAATGACTGTGAGAAACTTTTTAAAACAGACTTCAAAACAACTTTTTTTTTCTTTCCAATGATAATAGAAATAATATGAATAAATAAATTTATTGATATTATAATAAATATATTTTTAAAAAAAATGAAGCCAATTAAATTTGATTCATTACTTTTTTTTTCATTGAAAAATTACAAAAACATTAAAACATGCTCGTTTTCTTTTTCTTTGTTTTTTGGAGTTTTTTTTTTTAATACGTTATGGAACAATCATGTGATTTTCGCTCCACTGAACAAGAAACAAGCAAATGCCAAAAAAAAAAAAAATAATAATAATAATATTAAATAAATAAATAAATAAAAACATTTCTACTTACTTGGTCCTTAGCAAACTGAAACCATGTATCCAAAACTAATTTCAAACGTTTGTCGTGGAATTTTTTTGTTGTTTTAACACTGATAAAAATGTCATTGAGCGTTGTAGGCCTTCCGTTTGTTTGGGCTGTATTTCCTGATGAAGGTGTGGAAGAAGACACAGAAGATGATAATGAGGATGAGGATGATGGTGACGGAGACGATAAAGATGATGATAATGGTGATGGAACGGGAACAGTTGGACGTCTCAGACTCTCTTGTCGAAACTTCAAAATTTGTCGTAATTTCGATGCAGAATTTAATCGATCAATCAATAAATTCTTATTGTTGTTTCTGTCCCTGTTGTTACTTGTTTGAATTTTGTTTCTGTTATCAGCGATCTCCATGCGGTTACAAATGACACTTGTTGTTGCAAGGGCCCTCGTTGCCTTTTCGGGGTAACACCTGGAACAA
Organism: Doryteuthis pealeii; assembly: GCA_023376005.1. Lineage (NCBI taxonomy): Eukaryota > Metazoa > Mollusca > Cephalopoda > Myopsida > Loliginidae > Doryteuthis > Doryteuthis pealeii. Next base: position 10,105,890 of record CM042150.1, read on the forward strand.
CAGCCAGCAGGGAACCTGCTTTCATGCTGTTCATAAAGTACTTTTGCATTTGCTCGCCGCCGCTTCTTCCTGGTTTGCAGGTCGAGCAACGAGCGTGTATCCCAGAATCAACAGGTTGATTAGATCTCCAAAAGTTGGCTACACGCCTCGAGCCAGCCACGGAGTCTCCACAATACCCAGATCCTTAAGGGTCCCTCTGCATCGAACCGAGATCGCATTGCACGGATACCTGCTATACCACGTAGGTCTCAGAAGATCCCTTCCAGGTATCACCACAGCATCGTATTCTGCGCCTATGTTGTTCGCAGATTCGTCGGGACCCGAGGGTCCAATTCGAAGGTCCGCGACACCCAGATCCCGATGTTGGGCCTGCCATGAAGACAGGCCCATAAAACCCTGTCTCCACTGGATCAAATAAGCGTTGAAGTAGACAAAATTTAAGAGGAAAATGCAAGCGATAAAAATTGAGCCCTGCACCGCTTTTCGCAAAGTAACGCGCATGGCCCCCCTCTTGTAGTGGTACCCGTCGCTAGCTGCATTTGAAGTCAAATCGCACGGCCGGTAATAATCACAATCATAAAGTGGTGACGAAGAAGAAGACATGTAAACACGTCTACACGTAAAACTCGATCTTCCTTCACTGAGGCTACGACAAGGAGAGAGGGAGGGAACAACGTAGTCGCCAAACTAAACCAAGCACTTGCTTATAAACATAAAAATCCAACCACTAGTTCAGCCTTACTTGCGCTCTTTCGTCTCTCTCTCTCTCTCCCCTCTCTTTGTTTGTCATGTGTAAACACGCTGTCTCCCTCTCCACAGGAATGTAAGCACTCGGCAAAGTAAAGCCATGGGAAAATGACCACTCAATAATCGTGACCCCTGTGACATGTTTGAGGTCAACGGGGTTAGGGGTCACAGCGCATGCGTTCTTAACTGGCGCCGCTTTTGTAAAACTTTTGAATTAGAATTACATTTTTAAAGCTTATAAAACGTTTGTGTTTTTTAATTGTTGAAGGTAAAAACTCTTTTTATGTGTTTTATTTAAAACAATTGAGAGAAATAAGAATATTTTCTTTTCTTTTTTTTATCCCTAACATAGAAAATATTTTTAAAAACCCTAAAATCCTTTTTTTTATAGGGTTGCTGTTAAAAAAAGTAAACAATTGAAAATATGAGGAAAAAGTTAATTTTAATTCATCACCCACGAATTTTCTCTATTCGTGGGTGAGTTAAAATTAACTTATTTTAGGGGTGGGTAGGTATTTATTTATTTTTTGCCAACAAATACATTTTCTCCAATTATCGGTAAATCTGTGTCCAACACAATGATTAATTACTAATCAATCATTGATTAGCATAAATAAATGCATTGATTTCTTTTTTCTAAATTGATTTATTTTAGTTTTCTTCTGTCATTAAGGAAAACAGTTTTCGGTGCTAATTTATGCAGAATAGCGCGCAAGAGATAATATCATTTATGTATAAAAAGCATTTCATTTCACGGGATTACCCGAATCCTCTGAGACACTAGGGTTAGTGTTAATTACGGAGTTTCCGTAATCTAATGCTATTTATACGTAAAAGGTGATTCTAATGGCATCATCTCTTGCGCGCTATTCTGTATTTGTACCTTCATTTCTTTTTTCTTTTGAATATATAAATTTAAAAAATATGAGTTTTAAACATTTTTATTCGCATTGTTAAGGTTTGGAAATTGTCAAAAAGTAGGTTTCAGAAAAAAAAAAAAAAAATCAATGTTTAATTAATTATACTTGGCTTAGATGTGGCACAAATTTATGGGGCACCCAATAAGACTCAAATTCACTATTTAATTTTTAAAGGTTAAAGAACGAAGAAATTAAAATTGACGCGATATCCTTTGCTTTTTTTTTTTCTTCTTCTTCTTCCTACAGTACACCTACATTGACACTCAGAATGTAATTCGTTTTATTAAAGTAGCAATAATAGTGAAAATTTGATTGTTTTTCTTTTTCAATTTTTTAAAAAAATCGTCATAAAATTATTCAAATTTTCGTTAATCCTCAATCTTTTTTTTTTAAATTTAATGTTTAATTTTCTATATTTTGTTTTACAATTTTCGTCAATCATCAATAAAGGTTTTGTTTTTGTTTTTGTTTTTTTACCTTTTCAATTAACTAAAGTATTAAATACAGATTTCTGATTTAAATTTGAAATAACTAAACTTAATCCTTAATTATTTCGGTAATTATGAACTTTTGTAATAAAACTGTTAATTTTCCCATTAAACAAATAAGTTGGGGTTAGGGTTAGTTAATGGGAAAATAAATAAATAAATTGGGTTCTGTTTTTTCTGGATCACCCTGTACAGAGTGAGCCAGAAAAAACTAATTTATTTGTTTAATGGGAAAATTAACAGTTTTATTAGAAAATTTGTGGGTTCTGTTTTTCTGGACACCATAATTTACTAAACAAAAGTTCATAATTACAATTATTTCTTGTTTATTTGAAATGCTTGTTAGTTCATCATATACACATTTAATGTTTTGAAAAAAAAAAAAAAAAAGATTCAGGAATATCTTTTTAAAAAATGAATTAAAGTTGCGAAACGACTTTAAAAGAAAAAAAAATGCGAAATTTGAATTTTTTTATCTAAAAAAAAATCAATTACAAAAAAAAACAACTAGTCAAAAAAATTTAAAAATTTAAAAACAATTTTTAAAAAAGTAAAAAAAAAAAAATAGCAAAAAAAAGTTTTAAAATGTAAAAAAATTTAAAAATGTTAAAAAAAAAAAAGGAAAAAAGGTACAAAAAGTTAAAAATTAAAAACGAAAAGACTTGATTTCTCTTTAAAGTTTGACTTTTTAAATTTATTTCTTTAACAGTCAGAATACTTGAGCAATTTAATGTTAAATCATTTATGAAATAATAATCAAAATGAAAACGGCGGGGGGAGGATTTTAAATCTTTTTAAAAATTTGATTTGATCACGTGTTTGTTTTTTTTTTACGGTTCGGATTAACAGCCGAGTCGCGATTAAATTGTTGATCCCCACCCCCCTCAAACCTACCCACTTGACAGTCAGTGTCAAGCTTGAATAATACAAAAAAAAAAATGAACTTTAGGTATTTACAGGTGCTGCTTGATTTCACACCTGTGGGTGAGAAAATAGCTTTTGGCTTAGGGTGATATAATTTTCAATTCATGGGCAGTATTAAATGGGTTATGTTGCAGTCACAATCCTACACTGTAGTTGGACCTCTAAATGTTTCTATACATTAACATTGAATTAGTTACTTAGGCTAGACCGGCGGCTGGAGAGGCATTCGGCTGGTCACATCAAGCTCTAGCACCTATATGATTGCGCCAACCCTTTTTTATCATATATGTGCTAGAAGGCAGTGACTGAGGGTCTTCATTTCCTGGGAATGACGTTAAACTGTATCAGATGGTGAGGTTCCAGTTTTGGGGGTTTGGGGAATGTAGAGCATCCCTTCATCACCATTGCTCCCTGGTCCACTCTGACCCAGAGTGGTAGTACCTGTTAGGGTCCCATCTATGGGTTAAATAGAAAAACATGAGTTTATAAAAATTAGTGTCCATTAAGAATGAATTTATTTCAAAACTTGCCGGCATTAAATTACCCACTGAGGTTGATATGCCATAAACAAAACAAACTAAACGATTGGATTAGTCAATCTACAGCCAATGAGAAAATGCCTTACATTAAGCTACTAAGACAAAAAAAAAAGATAAAAATGTCACTTTGGCTGTATACTGTTGCCAACAAAAATGTTGCTCTAGCTACAAAAGGGTTAATAATTTGAGTTTGGTTTTAAAAACAACTTAGCAAATTCCATCCTAATGAATCTATGTATATATAAAAAGTAAAGTCGTCGGGCGGCCTAAAGTCGGTATCAGCCAGTCAGCGAGGGAGTCTATCCCCGTTTCAATAGCGCTAGACCAAGGCGTCTAAGGTGGAGTGCCACACCTACCATCAGCTCCTTACTTTACCGCACAGATAGATCCCTGTGCTACTCATACGTGGAGTTGGCGTGGACCAGTATTGAACTAAGAACCTTGTGGTTTCTAGCCAAACGCTCTACCAACTGAGCTAATCAACCCCTTCGCACAAGCAGGATGTGACACAAGGTCAATTTCTTAAGCAGAGTTTAAAATGTTTGAATTCAGAGTTTTCCTTTTCCTAGCCATAGTTAAAGAGCACATTATGCCTTACTATTTACCCATAGCTGCAGGGAGAATAATTGAATGTATACCTTTCCCAAGTGTATTAGCACTATGCAAAATGCAAACAGCCTCGCCCAGGATTTGAACTCGAGTCAACAAGTCCATTTCCTACGACTCTAACCATTACACCATACACCTCATATATGTATGTAAGTTTGTATTTATATGTATATTGTATGTATACAAGTTTATTAAGTTAGTTAAAGTTGGCAGAGTGGCCTATTGTCGGTATCAGCCAGACAGTGAGGGAATCTATCCTCTTTTGCTAGCGCTAGGCTAGGGAGATTGATTTTGATAAGGTGGAGCACTACACCTACCGTCAGCTTCCCACTTTACCACACAGATCAGATTACCCAATCTATGCTACTTATGCACTGAGTTGGCAGGGACTGGTATCGAACTAGGATCTTGTGATTCTTAGGCGAGCACTCTACCGACTGAGCTTAACCGACCCTTAAGTTGTCTTTTTCAAGCACTATAATGAGTGAACAGAAATTCATCGGTCAGACAGCCTGATATCTCCACTGAAAAAAATATTCTCCCAACTGCCGATTCCCCTGACCAAATCCTTACTACCTGCAACAATTTTTCCAGCAGTCCTCCGCCAAACCTCATTCACTTCTTCTTTATCGCACGTCAGTGTTTTCGTCAGCAAGATCAGAACACAACTGACTCGGTGTGGGAAGGCAGGCCTTAAACATCATTAACTGCTCTGACCATGATCCCATGTCCAGGTCAATCGCATTCAGCACTGTCATCGCAGTGTAGGAATTTGGATACGCGCCAACGAGGTAGTCTGATTTTGAGACACGACTCACAATCAGGAGGATGCGAGTTCAATCTCTGTAGGCGCCCACTACACCCCTCCCTGATTTCATTTTGCAAGCCAAACATCTTCGTGCTTGCTTTGAGCTACCATGTACGTAATTTCTCTCGCCACAAGGACATTTTTAGCAGCAATATTTTCAAGTAAGATCAAAGGTGATGGGGAGGACCTTACCATAGTAACCATCATCTGCCTAATTGACCTTCTTGTAAAATATTGGTACCTCTTAAATACACAGCTGTTGCATTGTAAAACCTTTATTCTCAAAGACTTACCATTCTAACAAGTGTTTCTGAGAAAATCTTCACCAATTAACAGAAAACTTATATACACGTGCTGCTACTAAGTAGTTTTTACTTATTAACCAAATTTCATCACTTTTGAACAGAGTGCACTACAATAATAATACATTCTTTTCTATTAAGTAAATAATGCAATCTAAAGTTGAAACTTTAGTTTATTATTCTACAGGGTGGTCCGAAAGTCTTGTCACCCGTACAGATCTTATTATAATGGCAATTCAGTGTCTGTCAGTCTGTAACCAAAAATATGTCACTGCTTACATCACAATACCCTCAGAAATAGCGTAAGTTTATCAATGATTATTTAATTTGTAGTCAAAATCATTAATACAGAATAAATCTCATTTATTAATGAGGTCTCTATGAAAATCTGTGTTAGATTTGCCTCAAAACAGCCCATGTTATTAGTGCATTTAAAGTCCTGCATGTGTCTTACATATCACTAAGAAATAAAGGTTTACATAATATATGGTATGGTTAATTTGCATACTGGTTTTAACAAAGCCAGGTTTAATAAATAATGGTGTTATTGATCTCTAATATTATTGTTTTATTCTCCAACATTAAAATCATTCCTATGAATGATTTTATATAGAAACCAATTAGAATATAATCAAAATAAGTGTATTCTTTTTATATGTGTTCTTATTTAATTTTGTTATTCTTTCTAATCTAATATATATCATTACATTAAATCTTAAATATATATGACCGGAGGGCATTTACTTACTAATGCATATAATTTTACTATGGGACACATTTGTGTATTCTCTGTTTTAATACTACTTGTATGTACAGGGTGATTGCAAAGTAACTCCCTATTTTAAAAATCTTATAATTTATTTCTGAATCATCATTTTTACAAAAAAATGAATATGATAAGAACACACATAACATGAAGTTTTATTTAAAATTTTATATGGGCACCAGTATTCGCCTCCAGCCTCTCAAGCCACTTGGGGATTGCATCAACTGATCTTTCCAGGAACTCTTGTAGAATGGCAGAAATAAATTCTTGTATCCGTCCTTCAAGTTCTTCCAAAATCATTGGTTTTGTAGAGTAGACTTGCTCCTTCATCCCCCCCAAAAAAAAGTTACAGGGTATTAAATCAGGGTTTCTGGCCGGTTATTCATGCAGACCACATCTACCATCCATCTCTCAGGAAAATGGTGATTCGGCCATTCACGAACAACAACTGCATATAAAAAAAATTATATATAGTTTAAAATAGGGAGTTACTTTCAATCACCCTGTATATAAAAAGGTAAATATATATTTACACAATGCCTCTGCCATGGGCAGTATGTGACACAAGACAATTTTTTAAGCAGAGTACATCCAGTTTGAATTCAAAGTTTTCCTTCTCCTAGACTTGTTGACATACCAAGGCTAAAGAGCCAAGTCTGCCCTACTATTTACTCATAGCTGTAGGAGGAAAACAGATGGATTCATGTCTTTATGCAAGGGTATTAGTGCAAAATGAAACACAGTCTCATCCAGGATTTGAACTCAGGTCACCAAATTCATTTACTACAATGATAACTGCTACACCACAAGCGATGCATCAATGATTATTCTCCTTCTGGTTTCAACCGGAGGGTCCGGTAGCTTCCGCCCTGGACAGCATAAGCTAACATCGTTGATCCCAGGGGTCATCCACCCAGGCAACACCTGCCCCCATGATTTAAAGGGCAGGGCTGGGTTTATTACCCAGTGCCTGAGGTGCCCCCCCCTTGAGGGGGAATGCCGCCAGGATCAATGCTTCAGTTCGTGGGTGGTCCCACATTAGTGGGGCCTTGTGCCTAACCCGGGTACATGGTAAATATTCATCAATGATAAATGTTCTTGTATGTGTAACCGAAATGATCTAGTCTTTCCTTTTGTTGTGTTGAGTGTTAATATATCATGGATATGAAAAAATCTGCAGAATGGCCTATTGTCTGTATCAGCCAAACAGCGAGGGAGTCTATTCCCTTTTCGATTGTGCTAGACCAGGGAGATTTTTTTGCTGAGGTGGAGTTCCACATCTACTGTCAGCACCCATATGCTACTTTACCATACAGGTCAGATTACCCAAGGACTGCTACTCATGTACAGAGGTGGGGAGGACCAGTATTGAACCCAGAACTTTGCGATTTCTAGATGAATGTTGTCGACTAAGCTAACTGGCTCATGGATATACTAATGCTAATATTGGTCCTTGGTGAGTGGGGATTCAACTAAATATTTTCCTGGTACAAATGCAGATAGTGTGCAAGAGATAATATCATTAGAACCACATTTTACATATAAATAGCATTAGATTACAGAAACTCCCAACGTAGCCTAACCCTAAACTAACCCTAATCCTAGCATCTCAAAAGTTTCCGGTATTTTCCATGAAATGTAATGCTTTTAATATGTAATCTAATGTTGTTATCTCTTGTGCGCTATTCTGCATTAGTACCAAAACGTTTTATAAGATAATTATTAAAATTCATATGAATTAGATTCATAATTAGCTTAGTAGAAGTAGCTTAACCCTAACCCTAACGTCTCAAATGTTTTGGGTATTTCCATGAAATGTAATGCTTTTTATTTGTAGTCGTTGGAAGCTTAAAGTATCAGCCAGACAGCGAAGGAGTCTATCTCCTTTTCAGAAGCGCTAGACCAAGGAGATTGCTTTTTTTAGCATCTGAAGCAGAGCACCACACTTACCATCAGCTCCTCACTTTTCCGCACAGATCCCTGTGCTACTCATATGATAAGTTGGTGAGGGTCAGTATCGAACCCGGAATCTTGGGGTTCCCAGCCGAACACTCTACCAACTGAGCTAAACCGGCCCTGCTTTTCATATGTAATCTAATGATATTATCTTTTGCATGCTATTCTGCATTAGTACCTATCTTCCCTACTGCCAAGCATTCCAATAGTTGCATTCATTTTTGTTTAATGATCATAGACGAATCAAATCTGATGAGGACCAGTATTGAACCCAGAACCTTGCGATTCCTAGGCGAATGTTCTACTGGCTGAGTTAACCAGTCTGTGGATATACTAATGCTAATATTGCTCCTTAGTGAGTGGAGATTCAATTAATATCTTCTTGATATAATGAATATGTAAATACCTTGGTACCCCCTCACTATAATCTGATTGAACAGTGTTATGCATAAATAGTCGACACTGTGTTGGACCTATAGCTATACTAAGCCTACAAGCTAAACTTACTCGCTAGACGACACACGACTGCTCCGCCGACGGATTGCTATTTGACGTACATTACTACTGCGATAATATACCAAATACCAACTTCAGAATATATCCCTTAACCCGGATATATCACTTCCCTACTTTCAATAGTTGTATTAATTGTGCCCAATGATCATAGATGCAGCAAACCTGATGAGGACCAGTATTGAACCCAGAACCTTGCAATTCCTAGGCGAATGTTCTACTGGCTGAGTTAACCAGCCCATGGATATACTAATACTAATATTGCACCTTAGTGAGTGGAGATTCAATTAAATATATTCCCTACTTTCAATAGTTGTACTAATTGTGTCCAATGATCACGGATGCACCAAAGTTAACCTGATTTTTTGTCCTCAGAGCCAATGAACATTTATATTCAGTCTGTTGAGTGACAATGATGTTAGTTTATTTTTAAAAAAAGCACAGTGTATGAGTTGTCTGAATTATTTTGTTTTAAATAAGAACAAAAGTTAATGAAAGGCAAAAAGTTTATATTCTGTGAATTTAACTCAAATATAAACTTGTTTAGCACTATTAAACCATAGATTATAAATGGTACCAATTGAATCACTAGGTCAAAAGGGAAAATCAGAATTGTTTCTTTTTTAATCAAACAAAAGACTTTTTTTTTTTGTTCTTGTCCTAAATTAAAAACTAACCACTAAACTATTGAATTTAAATTTATTTTTCTAAACGTGTTTTTTATGTGATTTCAATTTACCATAAAATCCACGACCTACCAATGAAAAAAAAAATAGTGTCAATGTCGTGTAGACTTTTTTAAAAAACAATTACTCAGAATACTGATTGACTCTGCAAATTTATATTTAAAAAAAAAACAACAACACAGAATCCTCAAACGGGAGTTTTTTTTGAAGCAATAGATTCAAATTTATTGCTTTCAAAAATCCCCTGTCTGAAAAAAAATATATTATAATTTTGAAGCTAAAATTAAAAGTATTCAATAATCCAAATCAAAAACTGGAGAACAAGACAACTCAAGTCACGTTCTTCTATGGAAACCAGCACATGGTATGTGCAGTGTGGGTCGTCCAGCAAAGACCTACATTGACTAGCTCTGCACGGATACTTGATGCTGCACAGGAGGACTCGCAAGAGCAATGAATGATAGGGATGGTTGGTAAGAGATTGTCATGGATATATGTGCTACTAGCATAACATGATGATGATGATGATGATGATGATGATACTTATCCATTTGTGTTGATTAAATGCCAATTCACAATGTCTATTTGGCAAAGAAAAATTAATGATGATTTGAAGTAGACAAAATAAATGTCTTTCAAATTTGATTTGATGCTAATGAGAAAGGCAATGCCAAGTTAAATTTACTTTTAGTCTCATCTAAAACGATATTAGGAACATATTAATTATTTGCTAATTAAAAGTTTCTATAATATATATATATACATATATATATATAAATCTAATGAGTCAGAACGAACCTACTAAAAGTTTCGCTTAAATGCTCTTCAGGGCTAAGATCTGAAGTCAGATCTTAGCCTGAAGAGCATTAAGCGAAACTTTTAGTAGGTTCGTCTGACTCATTAGATTTATCTTATTATTTGCTCTACTTAGGTATTGAGCCACTTTTTACTTATTAGCTTTAGTCTCCTGGCAGGTTTGTATGTATATATATATATCAATATATATATGCATAAAATTGTTTTTTCTTTTGGCCAAAATATTGTACTAATAGATTATTTTTTGTTGGTACGATTATCTTGGTCTTTTTCTTTTTTACAAACTTTTTTTCTTCCCGTTTGATGTTGGTAGTATATTTTTACAAATCAAACTATTTGCTGTTTTTTTCTCACCGCAAGGATTTACCAACAAGTTTGGTATATTATTATTATATATATATATATATATATATATATATATATACAGAGAACTGATGGGCACTGTTCCGGCATCATTGACCGCATAAAAATATTCAGTGGGTTTTTTTTCTTTCTCCACCATTTCCAGCTAACTGTAAATACATTAATATTTCTTGACGAATTACATTGTATGGGGAAAGGTAGGGTTAGACAACTTTAGTTGTTAATGAATAAATCTCTATAATTTATTAAGAAACTTTAGTTGGGACCTGCAAATTTCTGGACAGAGACCTGCACTAGCAAATAACTTCAGTGACACAAAGAAATGTTTTTGCCTGATACAATGGAAAAATATGGAGGTTGCAAAAATTCCGACCCAGATGTCCAGAATGCCTACAACCATGTTACATAGAAGAAGATCGACCACGATCAAAAGAGACTGTCTCAGTTTAATGGAGTTTAAAAGATAGAGAAATAATCAATACCAACAAAAGAGACCCAGCCTCTACTGTAGATTTAAAAATTAATACCTTTGTTCTTCTTAAAAGAATTACTTTATCTGTAAAAATATCTCAAACCTATTTCAACCTGAAAACCTATGAAATAGCTGAGGTGGTCACTACTAATAGGCCAGTCCTAATTAGTGATCATCCTTCACCATTAATTAATCCATTTGTTGTATTTTTGTAAAAATGTAATATTTGAAATAAATCATATTTCTATGATCTTCTATGTTAGTTGATTGGTTTGTTGGTTTTATGGTATTTCAAACTCAGTGGGTCATTTAATGCCGACAAAGTTTGAAATAATTCATTCTTATGGATACTTATTTTTTTTAAATAAAAACATTTGTCTATTTAACACAATAGATGGATTAACAGGTACTACCACTCACTCCTGTGTTAGAGTGTACCTGGGAGAAATGGCGAGAAGGGGTGGTTCCACATTCCCAACTCAAAACTGGAACCTCACTATCAGATATAGTTTAACATCATTCACAGGAACATGAAGACCTAAGCCACTGCTTCTAGCACCCATATAATGAAAAGGTTAGGGCTTGCCATAAGGCGCAATAGGTTTGGGGGCAATCATATAAGGTACTAGGGCTTGACGTGACCAACCGATTGATCAGAGGGTGCTCTCCGACCAACTCCGTCTAACCTAAATAAGGGCCAAAGTGGAGTGTTTGCATCATGGAATGCTCAGTCACCTGGGTTCGATCCTTAAGGATCCCACACAGCAACAGGTGGCCCCATTGGGGGAGTCTTATCCTCTGCAGAGGGCAGTCGGTGTATTCTAAGCCCCAGCCAACAGGCTATGTTAGTTGAGTGTTTTATTTTAAAAGACCACGCATAGAAACAAAAAAAAATGAGAGTGTCCACCTGTTCTATCAGATTTAGTGTTAATGCTGAGTTTCAGTAAAAAAAGAAAAAAGCATTAAGTTGAATTAATTATAAAACAATTGGATATGCGTTAAAAAATTAATCTATTTTTACTTTTTTACTTTTTTCTTTTTCTCAGTTATTTTCGTCTGTCGGTTTTGGTGAGAAGTTTTAAAGAATTTGTAATCTGTTCAATAAGTAATTCTTCTTTCAGCTGTTGCTATCCATATTTGTGGACAAATTAAGAGACTTTTATATTTATAATATATATATATATATATATATATTATATTTATATATATAAGTTAGGGTAGCAAAGTTGCAGCTCTTGGTAACTGTCAGTTTCTCGCCTATTCAATTTTCCAACCTAGTGAATTATGCTGTGTTCCGTATTTTTCTGTTGTGGTATGCCAATGGAAAGGTGGTTAGTTTTGGGGGCACGATGGGTGGGCTAGTTTTAGTTTGTTGGGTATGATGGAAGGCTGGTTATTTGTGTGGGCATTCTGGGAAGGGCGTTCTAGTTTAGTATAGTAAATTTTATGATTTGTTACTTATTCTGATGAAGTTCTGAAATTAACAGACAGAATATTAATTGAATTCAATTGTTTTGTGTTCGTTATTCACCTTTCCAATATATTTCCTTTATATATATATAAATATATATGTATACGGGATCGTAACTAGTCGGATCTAAGTTAGGATCAAACTGTAGACACAGAGTTAACAGTGCTTGGTGGCTGTCAGTTTCCACTTATGTGATCATCAGACTCACACACCCACCATCAGTATAACGCGACGCGATGCAGAATAAAATTAAAAAATTCCATTCATTATTAGTTTCCAAGAATTTCAGGATAAATTATGTCATGTAGTTTAAATTAGGACTCCGACGTTAATCAGCAATTTAGCATGTCTTTTCTTCCTCACATTTGCGGATCAACCAAAACAGCCACACAACCAGGCTTAGCAGACTTTTGTTTACATTAATAATTATTTTACTGATGAAGGTCTATCGAAACAGACCAAAACACTGCAGCGTGGCTTTAATAATTTGTTAATGAAAACTTGTGTTTTTTCAATTTTTACATCCCACATTGTTCGGATTTACTTCCACTTTTTCTTCATATATATATATACACGTAAAGAAATAACAAAAGACTTAGAGATTTATCATTATAGTCTATTTTCAGGGAGCTTAGACAAAGTGTCTAACTCTCCCGACTCATCAGATGCGATCAAATTTCATATATTTAAAGATTGGATTATTATATTATTAATATATATATATATATATGCCAATCTCATCTTTTTTTAAATATATGAAATTGATTTAATGAAGCTGCTACAAGAGGTAAGTAAACACCCTGCTCTACAGGCTGGTATTGAATGACCTTTTTGATTTTTGAAAAAGAGATTTGAAACAATTTAATTTATAAATATATATACAATTAATGATATGGGTCTGCTATATTTATAAGTAAAGAGTGCTCATATCATTGATAGAACATGTGTATCAAAGTTAGAGGTAGCATGAAATGAAGTCAACGGCACTTGTAACTGACAGTGTCTTCTCCTATATGATTTTCAAACCATCTTGGTTTGAAAATTGCATACGTGAGAAAATGTCAATTACGAACTGGCATTGACTTCATGTAAATGCTACCCCGAATTTTATATATATATATATATATATATATATATATAATATTAAAGGTAAAAAATATCCAATTGACTGGTAAGTTGTGGAATGGTTCTATTTAGGATCATGAATATCTGTGAAATATCCACAATGCATGCCCCATGCTGATGTAACACCTATAGATTTAATATAAAGTAATTATTTCAAATCCTTAAAGAGCTCATGTAAGATAAATTAATAAATTGATTATAGACAGAGCAATATTTACACTTTCAATAAGAAAGAAAAATTAACAAACTGTCATTTGGCTATTATAATTTATTTCGACTGTTAACGCAATAAATGAGTCAAGTTTCATCAGACAGCCTTACATAATAACCAGAAATAAACTAGAATGGTGAAAAAAATTTTTTTCCTTTTCTTTCTCTTTTTACAATACCAGTAGATGTATCTTCTTCAAACACACCACAATAAAACTTTATATATGATGATGATAATAATTATTAAAAAAAAAAAAAAAAAAAAAATACACAATACAAATAAAAAAAATAACAAGAACTGTGGATTCAGTGCTACACAGGAAATTTGTATTTCTTGATACAATGTATCCAAAACATCCTGCAGTTCAAAAGAATTACCCCTTGCATGTCAGCTGGAGTCATGAATAAATTAATATATATTAATAGAGAAGAAAATCATCCATTTAATAATCTGATTTTGATTATTATTTCTCTGATTTTTTGAGATGAGGCTTGATAATTAGTATCATCTTTATTGTTATCGTAAACATTTCAGCCATGTGCCCTCAGGCCTTCTTCAGGTATTTTCTTGTCAGCTCTGGAGCCTTGTCGGACTCGAGAGTCTCATGGGAAGATGAAGATGATGAAAAGGAAAAGCAGTTGATAAGATTCCAAGAAGGTTCCGAGTTTCGGGAAGGCTCCCAAGTCCGACAAGAAATACCCTGAAGAAGGCCAGAGGGCATATCAGCCAAAACATTGTACAGATAACATAAAGATGAGGATAATAGTACAAATAATCAAATAAACTGATTTAAGATTATATTTAACCTTAAAATTCAGTTTGCTATTCAATTTAATCTTTATCTCACTGACAAGTTAAAGCGACATTCTTCCAGGCTGTGCACTACTTGGACCCTAACAAGGCGCCTTGAGAATAAGCTAGATGGGAGCTGCCACAAGAATGCTGCCTGCAGTCTTGAACAAGTCGTGAAACAGCACCCCACAAGGAAGCAGCTATATGGCCACCGCCCTCTATCTCACAAACCATCCGAGTGAGACGGACTAGGCATGGAGGAAACTGCTGGAGAAGGCGGGGACGAGCTCATAAGTGCATTCTCCTGTGGAAGCTAACACATGGACATGCTAATGTGGGCCTCACCAAGACCTACATTTGACCAAACTAAGCGAGGATGTGGTTGCTGCACAGAAGACTTCCCAAGGGGCAATGAATGATAGGGAAGGTTGGTGAAGATTGGTCATGATATCTGTGCTACTTGGTGACGTGATGATTATGATGATGAATGATGAATGTCACGTTATTTCTATCACTAATGTTAAACTAATAAAAACTGCATTTTGTTTAATATATCTACCAACTCCTCCGCATGAGCAGGACATGTGACACAAGGTCATTTCTTAAGCGGAGTTTAACAGGTTTGAATTCAGAGTTTTCAAATGCACCTAGACTGGTTGCCTACCAAGGTTAAAGTAGCCAATCTACCTACTATTTACCCCATAGCCTGGAGGGAGAGTAGAAATTCATACCTTCCCAAGGGTTTAGCGCTAAGTGAAATCAATTACCACGTCCAGCGATTTTGACTCGGGGCGACGAGTCCATTTCCTATGACTTTACCATTACACCACGTGCTTGTTTATACAGTTGCCAAAATCCCTTTTAAATTGACAATATTTTCCATGACAATTCATTTTTTTTTTAAATGATCTAGTTGAATCTATTTTAAATGATAACTTGGTTTATGTTTGTAATTTATTTTTTAATGTTGGTAAATTGTTTAGTGAAAGCTGCAGATTTAATCAGGCAAGATGAGAACTATTTCCAACCAACACCAGTGCGGATAATAAAAACCTTTTTGGATGAATGAGAAGGGGAAAAAGTAATATGGAGGCATGCAACAATAATTATAATAAAATATAAAATAGATGAGAAAATTAGACAATGGCAATGATCATAAAAGGAAATATATATTCTCATATACTTGCATGCATGCATATATACACCACCACACACACACACACACATTCATGCATCCATATGTATATATACTCACACATGTACAGGTAAATGCCAAACAGTAGCACCTGTCGTTATCATGCAATCATCACACCATAAATAATTCTCTGTAACAATCTTTTTAATAATAAAGTTTATTTGTCTTATAAAGCAAAGATAACAGGTTTTAATTATTTCTAGTGGAGATTATACAATGAAAATGGATATTATTAGTATTATTTTATTACCAATCTTTTCAGCAATTTAAATTTCTATAACCAAAAATATGAATAGTAATAAAGTAAATTACTAAAGTTGCAGAGTGGCCTTTTGCAGTAGCAGCTACACAGTGAGGAAGTCTATCCTCTTTTGCTAAGCACTAGGCTATGTGAGGGAGTCTATTGTATAATGGTTCCATTAGAAATGATAAAATCATGGTATCTTTGGTTAGAAGAAAATCAACTTTTTTTATAGGTTATAAGGAATGTATTTAATTTATTATATATACAGTACAAATAAAAAAAACCCTCCGGGCGATGTTTAAAAATAGATTTTTGAAACAGATTGCCTGAGGGTTGGGATTAAAAAATTCAATGTCAGCGAGTTGTACCGATAAGTAAGTAAAATCAATCAATTCATTAAAGGATTAAAAAATAATAATAAACATTTGAAATGTAAAACTTTTAAAATATGTATTAAAAACAACCCTATATATAAGATATATAATCAGTCATGTATTTATAAAACTTGTTTAAACCAAAACAATGAGGATGTCTAATGTTGCTGTTCAATTTTGAAGTTATTTATTCTATGTTAGTGATGATTTGGGTAATGTGACGTAAGCGTGACGTTAAATTTTGTTACAGACAAAAAACCGGAAGCAAATCTCCATTATTAATAGATTATACAACTTATTTGTATTTATCTGAATGGTTTTAAAAAATTTTATGAAAAAAAACGTTGATCCATTTGGGAATTCACTGATATTATTTACTCATTTTATTTATTTATTTATCATTTATTATTTAATTTATTTATCTATCAATGGCAGTTATTTTATTCATATTATATCTATCACCTTTATACCATAAGTACTCCTCATATGAGGTTGCATGATCAAAAAGTATAAAGACTGAATTTTAAAAATCTAAAATTCAATAAAGATGTTAATTACTTTGTCTCTTCATTTTAGTTAGGGCTGACATGAGGT
Source organism: Doryteuthis pealeii (assembly GCA_023376005.1). NCBI lineage: Eukaryota > Metazoa > Mollusca > Cephalopoda > Myopsida > Loliginidae > Doryteuthis > Doryteuthis pealeii. Next base: position 10,122,805 of record CM042150.1, read on the forward strand.
CAGTTTTTTAAACAAATGCCAAAATGAAAGTCGAGAGGCTGTCAAAAATAGCCTAGATCTTGGCATTCCTACATGGCGTATCAGGGGAAAAGAGCACTTCAGTCAATAATTTAACCCCAACCCTTCTTAAGAAGTGGATCAAGATGCTGTCCGAGGGGGGGGGAAAAAAAGAAAAGGCCCTTTTGGGAAGCCATTTATTATTTCCTGGCACAGCAATAATGTGAATGACTGAGCAATTTTATATTAATAGAAGTTATGATTAGTATTTTTGGATATTCAGACTTTGTCTCATCTTTATTGTTTCTGTAACAACATTTCAAAGCGTGCTCTCTGCTTTCTTCAGATATTTCCTGTCAGACTCTGGGGCCTTCCTCGACTCAGGATCCCTTCTTTCGTAGCCGGGACCATCACAATGAACTTTGAACCCAAACCTTTTTCAATCCATGGGGGTATCTGTTCTCATTCAATACCCCATGGATTGAATAAAGGGTTAGGTTCAAAGTTCACGTGATGGCTCCTGATTACAACAAGAAGGTTCCATGAGTTTGAAAAAGAAAGGTCACGTGTTCGAGAAAGACTCCCGAGTCCAACAAAAAATACTATAAAGAAGGCCGGAGGGCACATTGGCTGAAACGTTGTACAGATAACAATAAAGATGAGGACAATAGTCCGAATAATACAAATAATAATAATTATCAAGCCCTCATCACAAATTCAGAGAATAGTAGAGTGGATAATGTGAGAATTTAGTCTAATGAATCAGCGCCAAATTCTTCATACGTATTTGATTGGCAATTCAATAATTTTACTCAACAATTTTGGTGAAAACACAGGATTATGGCAAGAGCAGCATCCATCCATATTCTCACGCCGATTCCTAACTCCATGCAACTTGTTTTCTAATTCTGAAAATTTATCTCAAGTCAAGTTTTGAAGGATGTGGAGAACATTAAAAGAAATACAATGGAAAAGTTTTCACACTCCAACATAATCAACTCCAGTTTCGACTGGGGGGTCCAGTGTCGGCCTGGAGTATACAAGCTAACCATCATTGCCCTCTTAATTTAAAGGGACAGGGCTGGGTTTATTGCCCAGTGCCTGAGGCAAGCCCTTGAGTGGGGAATGCCGATGGAATCAACACAATTTTTTGCACCCACCACTATGAGTCTCGCTCGTGAGTGGTCCAACATAAGATAAGGGTCTTGTGCCTAACCCATCACATGTTGGGGGTACGTGGTATATATTAGTTTTGGAGTGCTTCACCTAACAGAAAACTCACTGGAATAAGCAAGTTGAATGCAAAAAATTTTAAAAAAAAATTTATTCATGGTTTATTCTGTCTTGGTACAGAACTTCAGTCTCAATATTTTTCCTGAACACACTTTTTAAAAATTTTGGCAAATTCAACTTGCTTATTCCAGTGAGTTTTCTGTAGGGTGAAGCACCTCAAACTAGATATATACCAACGTACCCCACATGTAGGTTAAGGCACAAGACCTATCTATTGTTGACCACTCCACGAGCCGAGAACTCATAGGTGTGGGTGCAAAAATTGTGTTGATCCATCGGCATTCCACTCAAGGGGTTGCCTCAGGCACTGGGGCAATACCCAAGCCTGCTTTAAATTAAGAGGGCATGATGTTAGCTTGTATACTCCAGGGGCCGAAGCCACTGGACCGCCCAGTCGAAACGTGGAGTTAGATACTGTTGGACGTGTGAAACTTTTCATTGTATTTCTTTTATGTTCTCCACATCCCTCAAACTTGACTTTGAGATAATTTTTCAGATTAGAAAAGCAAGTTGCATGAGTTAGGAGATCTGGTGAGAATATGGATGGATGCTGCTCTTGCATAATCCTGTTTTCAACCAAAAATTGTTGGAGTACCAATGTGATTGAAATTGCCAATCAAATACGTTAAAAAAAAAAGAAGAATTGGCGCTGATTCATCTAGACTAATAAATTCTCAACATTATCAACTCTACTATTTCTCTGATTTTTAAGATGAAGGCTTGATAATTAATTATTATTTGTAATTATTCGGACTATTGTCCTCATCTTTATTGTTATCTGTACAACGTTTCAGCCAATGTGCCTCCGGCTTCTTTAGGTATTTTTGTTGGACTGGGAGTTCTTCCTCCGAACACGTGAAAGCCTCTTTCAACTCTGGAAACCTTTCTTGTTGTAATCAAGGAGCCCATCACCGGAACTTTGAACCTTAAAACCCTTTATTCAGTCCATGGGGGATATTGAATGAGAAAGTATACCCCCATGGATGAAATAAAGGGTTGGGTTTCAAAGTTCTGTGATGGCTCCCCGGCTAACAAAAGAAGGATCCTGAGTTCGAGAAGGCCCCAGAAAGTTGACAAGAAATACTGAAAAGCCAGAAGAGCACATCAATTTGAAATGTTGTACAGATAACAATAAGATGAGGACAATAGTCCTGAATAATCCAAATAATACTAATCATAACTCTATTATATAAATTGCTCAGTCATTCACATATATTCTGTGCCAGGAAAACCTAATAAATGGGCTCAAGGGCTTCTTCCTCGACAGCATTATCCACTTCTTTAAGAAGGGTTGGGGTTTAATTTATTGAACTGAAGTGCTCTTTCCCCTGAATACGCATGTAGGAATGCCAATGAACTAGGCTATTTTGGCACAGCTCTCTCGCTTTCATTTTGCATTGTTTAAAAACTGACCTCATGTCGGCCCTAACTAAAATGAAGAGACAAAGTAATTAACATCTTTATTTGAATTTTAGATTTTAAAATTCAGTCTTTATACTTTTTGATCATGCACCTCATATGAGGAAGTACTTAGTGTATAAGGTGATAGATATAATATGATAAATACTGCATTGATAGATAAATAAATAAATAATAATGATAAATAAATAAATAAAATGAGTAAATAAACTATCGTGAATTCCGCAAAATGGATCAACGTTTTTTTCATAAAATTTTTTAAAACCCAGATAAATACAAATAAGTTGTAATCTATTAATAATGGAGATTGATTCCGGTTTTTTTGTCGTAACAAAATTTACGTTTGCACTGCTTACGTCCATTACCCAAAATCATCATAACATACGAATAATATACTCAAAATTTTGACATGCAACATTAGACCAGTCCCCTCATTGTTTTTTTTTAAACCAAGTTTTAATAAAATACATGACTGGTATTATATATCTATATATAGTTTGTTTTATTTTAATACATATTTTTAAAGTTTACATTTCAAATGTTTCATTATTATTTTTTTAATCCTTTAATGAATTTGATGATTTTACTACTTAGGTACAACTGCTGACAATTGATTTTTAACTCCCAACCCTAGGCAATATGTTCAAAATCTATTTTTACATCGCCCGGGAGGGTGTTTTTTTAATTTTGTACTAAGTATATATAATAATAAATACATTCCTTATAACCTATAAAAAGTTGGATTTTCTCTAAACCAAAGATACCATGATTTTATACATTTCTATGGAACATTATACAATAGACTCCCTCACAAGCCTAGTGCTAGCAAAAAGAGGATAGACTTCCTCACTGTGTAGCTGATACTGACAAAAGGCCACTCTGCAACTTAGTAATTTACTTTTATTACATATTTCATATTTTGGTTAATGAAATTTAAATGCTGTAGAGATTGGTAATAAATAATACCTAATAATATCCATTTTCATTGATAATGCTCCACTAAGAAATAATAAAATCCTGGTATCTTGCTTTAATAAGACAATAAACTTTATATAAAAGATTGTTACAGAGAATTTATTTATGGGTGATGATGCATGATTAACGACCAGGTGCTTCTGTTTGCATTTACCTGTACATGTGTGGTTATATACATATGGATGCATGAATGTGTGTGTGTGTGTGTGTGTGTGTGTATATATGCATGCATGAGATATGAAATATATTATTTCTTTTATGATCATTGCCATGGTCTAATTTCTCATCTATTTTATATTTTATTATTAATTTTATTGTTGATGCCTCCATATTACTTTTCCTTCTCATGTCATCCAAAAAAGGTTTTTATTATCCGCACTGGTGTTGGTGGAAAATGTTCTCATCTTGCCTGATTAAATCTGCAGCTTCACTAAACAATTACCAAACATTAAAAAATAAATTCACAAAATAAACCAAGTTATCATTTAAATAGATTCACTAGAATCATTTAAAAAAAAATGATTTGTCATGGAAAAATATTGTCAGAATTTAAAAGGCTTTTGGAAACTGTATAACAAGCACGTGTGTGTAATGGTTAAAGTCATAGAAATGGAACTCGTCGCCCGAGTTCAAATCCTGGACTGGTATTGCATTTCACTTAGCGCTAAATACCCTTGGGAAAGGTATGAATTCTACTCTCCCTCCAGCTATGGGTAAATAGTAGGGTAGATTGGGCTCTTTAACCTTGGTTAGGCAACCAGTCTAGGTGCATGAAAACTCTGAATTCAACCTGTTAAACTCCGCTTAAAGAAAATGACCTTTGTGTCACATCCTGCTCATGCGGAGGATTGGTAGATATATATAAACAAAATGCAGTTTTATTAGTTTAACATTAGTGTAGAAAAATAACTGTGACATCATCACATCACATAATCTCACGTCACGCAAAAGTAGCACAGATATCCATGACAATCTCTCACCAACCTTCCTATCATTCATTGCCCCTGGGAAGTCTTCTGTGCAGCAACCAGCATCCTCTTAGTTGGTCAATGTAGGTCCTTGGTGGACGGCCCACATTAGCATGTCCTGTGTTAGCTTCCACAGGAGAATGTCACTTATGAGCTCGTCCCGCTTCTCAGCAGTTTCCTGCAGCCTAGTCCGTCTCACTCGGATGGTTTGTGAGATAGAGGGCAGGTGGCCATATAGCTGCTTCCTTGTGGGGTGCTGTTTCACGACTTGTTCACGACTGCATGCAGCATTCTTGTGCAGCTCCCATCTAGCTTATTCTCAAAGGCGCCTTGTTAGGGTCCAAGTAGTGCACAGCTGGAAGAAATTGTCGCTTTAACTTGTCAGTGAAGAATAAATTAAATTGAATAGAAACTGAATTTTAAAGGTTAAATATAATCTAAATCAGTAATTATTGGGATTATTTGGACTATTAATCCTCATCTTTATTGTTACTGTACAATGTTTTGGCTGATATGCCCTCTGGCCTTCTTCAGGTATTTCTGTCGGACTTGGGAGCCTTCCCGAACTCGGGAACCTCTTGATCTTTACAACTGGCTTTTCCTTTTCATCATCTCATCTTCCCATGAGACTCTCGAGTCGACAAGGCTCCAGAGTCTGACAAGAATACCTGAAGAAGGCCTGAGGGCACATGGCTGAAATGTTGTACAGATAACAATAAAGATGATGACTAATTATCAAGCCTCATCTCAAAAATTCAGAGAAATAATATCAAAATCAGATATTAAATGGATGATTTTCTTCTCTATTAATATATATTAATTTATTCATGACTCCAGCTGACATGCAAGGGTTAATTCTTTTGAACTGCAGATGTTTTTGGATACTTGTATCAAGAAATTACAAATTTCCTGTGTAGCACTGAATCCACAGTTCTTTGTTTTTTTTTATTGTATTGTGTATTTTTTTTTTTTTTTTTTTTTTTTTAATAATTATATCATCATCATATATAAAGTTTTATGTGGTGTGTTTTGAAGAAGATATACATTCTACTGGTATTGTAAAAGAGAAAGAAAGGAAAAAAATTTTTTTCACCATTCTAGTTTATTTTCTTGGTTATTATGTAATGGCTGTCTGATGAAACTGGACTCATTTATTGCGTTAACAGTCGAAATAAATTTATAATAGCCAAATGACAGTTTGTTAAGTTTTTCTTTCTTATTGAAAGTGTAAATATGCTCTGTCTATAATCAATTTATTAATTATCTTACATTGAGCTCTCTAAAGGATTGAAATAATAACTTATATAAAATTATAGGTGTACATCAGCATGGGCATGCATTGTGGATATTTCACAGGATATTCATGATCCTAAATAGAACCATCCACAACTTACCAGTCATTGGATATTTTTACCTTTATATATATATATATATATATATATATATATATATATATAAAATTCGGGTAGCATTTTACATGAAGTCAATGCCAGTTGGTATTGACATTTTCTCACGTATGCAATTTTCAAACCAAGTGGTTTGAAAATCATATAGGAGAGACACTGTCAGTTACCAAGTGCCGTTGACTTCATGTCTTTGCTACTCTAACTTTGATACACATGTTCTATCAATGATATTGAGCACTCTTTACTTATAAATATAGCAGCCATATCATTAATTGTTAATATATGTTTTATAAATAAATTGTTTCAAATCTCTTTTTCAAAAATCAAAAAGGTCATCAATACCAGCCTGTAGAGCAGGATGTTTACTTACCTCTTTGTAGCAGCTTCATAAATCAATTTCATAATATTAAAAAAAGATGAGATTGGCTTATTATATATATATATATATATATATATATATATCCCAATCTTTTAAATATATGAAATTGATCGCATCTGATGAGTCGGGAGAGTTAGACACTTTGTCTAAGCTCCCTGAAATAGACTATAATGATAAATCTCTAAGTCTTTTGTTATTTCTTTACTTATATATATATATATGAAGAAAAAGTGGAAGTAAATCCGACAATGTTGTAAAAATTGAAAAAACACAAGTTTCATTAACAAATTATTAAAGCCTACGCTGCAGTGTTTTGGTCTGTTTCGATAGACCTTCATCAGTAAAAAATAAATTATTAATGTAAACAAAAGTCTGCAAGCCTCTGTTTTTGTTGTGGGCTGTTTTTGTTGATCCTCAAATGTGAGGAAGAAAAGACATGCTTAAAAATTGCTGATTAACGTCGGAGTCCTAATTTAAACTACATGACATAATTTATCCTGAAATTCTTGGAAACTAATTTTAATGAATGGAAAATTTTTTATTTTTTATTCTGCATCGGCGTCCCCGTTTATACGTGATGTGTGTGTGTGAGTCTGATGATCACATAATGGAAACTGACAGCCACCAAGCACTGTTAACTCTGTGTCTACACTATCCTAACTTAGATCCACTATCTATCTATCCTATACATATATATATATATATATTAAGGAAATATATTGGAAAGGTGAATAACGAACACAAAACAATTGAATTCAATTAATATTCTGTCTGTTAATTTCAGAAAACTTCATCAGAAATAAAGTAACAAATCATAAAATTTATACTATACTAAACTAGAACGCCCTTCCCAGAATGCCACACAAAATAAACCAGCCTTCCCATCATACCAACAAACTAAACTAGCCCACCCATCGTGCCCCAAAACTTAACCACCTTTCCATGATGCATACCACAACAGAAAATACGAACACACATAATTCACTAGGTTTGAAAATTGAATAGGCGAGAACTGACAGTTACCAAGAGCTGGCAACTTTGCTACCCTAACTTATATATATATATATATATATATATATATATATATTATATATATATATATATAAAAGTCTCTTAATTTTTTTGTCCACAAATATGGATAGCAACAGCTGAAAAGAAGAAGTTACTTATTGAACAGATTAAAATTCTTTAAAACTTCTCATCCATAAAACCGACAGACGAAAATAACTGAGAAAAGAAAAAAGTAAAAAAAGTAAAAAAAAAAAAATAAGATTAATTTTTAACGCATATCCAATTGTTTGTTATAATTAATTCAACTTAATGCTTTTTTTCTTTTTTTACTGAAACTCAGCATTAACACTAAATCTGATAGAAACATGCTGACACTCTTCATTTTTTTGTTTCTATGCTGTGGTTCTATTTAAAATAAAACACTCAACTAACAATAGCCCTGTTGGCTGGGGCTTTAGAATACACGACTGCACCTCTGCAGGGATAAGACTCCCCAATGGGGCCACCTGTTGGCTGTGTGGGATCCTTAAGGATCGAACCCCCAGGTGACTGAGCATTCCATGACATGCAACACTCCACTTTGGCCCTTACTTAGGTTAGACGGGTGGTCGGAGAGGCACCCTCTGATCAATCGGTTTGGTCACGTCAAGCCCTAGTACCTATATGATTGCCCCCAAACCTATTGCCCTTATGGCAAGCCCTAACCGTTTTCATTATATGGGTGCTAGAAAGCAGTGGCTTAGGGTCTTCATGTCTGTGAATGATGTTAAACTATATCTGATAGTGAGGTTCCAGTTTTGGAGTTTGGGGAATGTGGACCACCCTTCTCGCCATTTCTCCCAGGTACACTCTAACACAGAGTGGTAGTACCTGTTAATCCATCTATGTGTTAAATAGACAAATGTTTTATTTAAAAAAATTAAGTATCCATTAAGAATGAATTTATTTCAAAACTTTGTCGGCATTAAATGACCCACTGAGTTTGAAATACCTAAAACCAAACAAACCAATCAACTAACATAGAAATCATAGAAATATGTTTATTTTCAAATATTACATTTTACAAAAATACAACAAATGATTAATTAATGTGTGAAGGATGATCACTAATTAGGACTGAGCCTATTAGTAGTGACCACCTCAGCTATTTCATAGGTTTTCAGGTTGAAATAGGTTTGAGATATTTTAACAGATATAAGTAATTCTTTAAAGAAGAACAAAGTTATTAATTTTAATCTACAGTAGAGGCTGGGTCTCTTTTTTGTTGGTATTTGATTATTTCTCTATCTTTTAAACTCCATTAAACTGAGACAGTCTCTTTTGAGTCGTGGTCGATCTTCTTCTATGTAACATGGTTGTAGGCATTCTGGACATCTGGTCGGAATTTTGCAACCCTCCATATTTTTCCATTGTATCAGGCAAAACATTTCTTTGTGTCACTGAAGTTATTGCTAGTGCAGGTCTCTGTCCAGGAAATTTGCAGGGCCCAACTAAAGTTTCTTAATAAATTATAGAGATTTTATTCATTAACAACTAAAGTTGTCTAACCCCTACCTTCTACCCCATACAATGTAATTCGTTTTCAAGAAAATATTGAAATGTATTTACAGTTAGCTGGAAATGGTGGAGAAAGAAAAAAAACCCACTGAATATTATTTTTATGCGTCAATGATGCCGGACACATGCCCATCAGCTTCTCTGTATATATATATATATATATATATATATAATATATATATATAATATACCAAACTTGTTGGTAAATCCTTGCGGTGAGAAAAAAACAGCAAATAGTTTGATTGTAAAAATATACTACCAAACATCAACCGGGAAGAAAAAAATGTTTGTAAAAAAGAAAAGACCAAGATAATCGTACCAACAAAAAATAATCTATTAGTACAATATTTTGGCCAAAAGAAAAAACAATTTATATGCATATATATATATGATATATATATATACATACAAACCTGCCAGGAGACTAAAGCTAATAAGTAAAAAGTGCTCAATACCTAAGTAGAGCAAATAATAAAGATAAATCTAATGAGTCAGACGAACCTACTAAAAGTTTCGCTTAATGCTCTTCAGGGCTAAGATCTGACTCAGATCTTAGCCCTGAAGAGCATTAAGCGAAACTTTTAGTAGGTTCGTCTGACTCATTAGATTTATATATATATATGTATATATATATTATAGAAACTTCTTAATTAGCAAATAATTAATATGTTCCTAATATTCGTTTAGATGAGACTAAAAGTAAATTTAACTTGGCATCTGCCTTTCTCATTAGGCATCAAATCAAATTGAAAGACATTTATTTTGTCTACTTCAAAGTCATCATTAATTTTTCTTGCCAATAGACATTGTGAATTGGCATTTAATCAACACAATGGATAAGTATCATCATCATCATCATCATCATCATCATGTTATGCTAGTAGCACATATATCCATGACAATCTCTTACCAACCATCCCTATCATTCATTGCTCTTGGGAGGTCTCTGTGCAGCATCAAGTATCCGTGCAGAGCTAGTCAATGTAGGTCTTTGCTGGACGACCCACACTGGCACATACCCATGTGCTGGTTTCCATAGAAAGAACGTGACTTGAGTTTTGTCCTTGTTTCTCCAGTTTTGATTTTGGATTATTGAATACTTTTTTTAATTTTAGCTCAAAATTATAATATATTTTTTTCAGACAGGGGATTTTTGAAAGCAATAAATTTGAATCTATTGCTTCAAAAAAAACTCCCGTTTGAGGATTCTGTGTTGTTGTTTTTTTTTAAATATAAATTTGCAGAGTCAATCAGTATTCTGAGTAATTGTTTTTAAAAAAAGTCTACACGACATTGACACTATTTTTTTTTTTCATTGGTAGGTCGTGGATTTTATGGTAAATTGAAATCACATAAAAAACACGTTTGAAAAATAAATTTAAATTCAATAGTTTAGTGGTTAGTTTTAATTTAGGACAAGAACAAAAAAAAAAAGTCTTTTGTTTGATTAAAAAAGAAACAATTCTGATTTTCCCTTTTGACCTAGTGATTCAATTGGTACCATTATAATCTATGGTTTAATAGTGCTAAACAAGTTTATAATTTTGAGTTAAATTCACAGAATATAAACTTTTTGCCTTTCATTAACTTTTGTTCTTATTTAAAACAAAATAATTCAGACAACTCATACACTGTGCTTTTTTTAAAAATAAACTAACATCATTGTCACTCACAGACTGAATATAAATGTTCATTGGCTCTGAGGACAAAAAATCAGGTTAACTTTGGTGCATCCGTGATCATTGGACACAATTAGTACAACTATTGAAAGTAGGGAATATATTTAATTGAATCTCCACTCACTAAGGTGCAATATTAGTATTAGTATATCCATGGGCTGGTTAACTCAGCCAGTAGAACATTCGCCTAGGAATTGCAAGGTTCTGGGTTCAATACTGGTCCTCATCAGGTTTGCTGCATCTATGATCATTGGGCACAATTAATACAACTATTGAAAGTAGGGAAGTGATATATCCGGGTTAAGGGATATATTCTGAAGTTGGTATTTGGTATATTATCGCAGTAGTAATTGGTACGTCAAATAGCAATCCGTCGGCGGAGCAGTCGTGGTGTCGTCTAGCGAGTAAGTTTAGCTTGTAGGCTTAGGTATAGCTATAGGTCCAACACAGTGTCGACTATTTATGCATAACACTGTTCAATCAGATTATAGTGAGGGGGTACCAAGGTATTTACATATTCATTATATCAAGAAGATATTTAATTGAATCTCCACTCACTAAGGAGCAATATTAGCATTAGTATATCCACAGACTGGTTAACTCAGCCAGTAGAACATTCGCCTAGGAATCGCAAGGTTCTGGGTTCAATACTGGTCCTCATCAGATTTGATTCGTCTATGATCATTAAACAAAAATGAATGCAACTATTGGAATGCTTGGCAGTAGGGAAGAGTACTAATGCAGAATAGCATGCAAAAGATAATATCATTAGATTACATATGAAAAGCAGGGCCGGTTTAGCTCAGTTGGTAGAGTGTTCGGCTGGGAACCCAAGATTCCGGGTTCGATACTGACCCTCACCAACTTATCATATGAGTAGCACAGGGATCTGTGCGGAAAAGTGAGGAGCTGATGGTAAGTGTGGTGCTCTGCTTCAGATGCTAAAAAAGCAATCTCCTTGGTCTAGCGCTTCTGAAAAGGAGATAGACTCCTTCGCTGTCTGGCTGATACTTTAAGCTTCCAACGACTACAATAAAAAAGCATTACATTTCATGGAAATACCCAAAACATTTGAGACGTTAGGGTTAGGGTTAAGCTACTTCTACTAAGCTAATTATGAATCTAATTCATATGAATTTTAATAATTATCTTATAAAACGTTTTGGTACTAATGCAGAATAGCGCACAAGAGATAACAACATTAGATTACATATAAAAAGCATTACATTTCATGGAAAATACCGGAAACTTTTGAGATGCTAGGATTAGGGTTAGTTTTAGGGTTAGGCTACGTTGGGAGTTTCTGTAATCTAATGCTATTTATATGTAAAATGTGGTTCTAATGATATTATCTCTTGCACACTATCTGCATTTGTACCAGGAAAATATTTAGTTGAATCCCCACTCACCAAGGACCAATATTAGCATTAGTATATCCATGAGCCAGTTAGCTTAGTCGACAACATTCATCTAGAAATCGCAAAGTTCTGGGTTCAATACTGGTCCTCCCCACCTCTGTACATGAGTAGCAGTCCTTGGGTAATCTGACCTGTATGGTAAAGTAGCATATGGGTGCTGACAGTAGATGTGGAACTCCACCTCAGCAAAAACAATCTCCCTGGTCTAGCACAATCGAAAAGGGAATAGACTCCCTCGCTGTTTGGCTGATACAGACAATAGGCCATTCTGCAGACATTTTTTCATATCCATGATATATTAACACTCAACACAACAAAAGGAAAGACTAGATCATTTCGGTTACACATACAAGAACATTTATCATTGATGAATATTTACCATGTACCCGGGTTAGGCACAAGGCCCCACTAATGTGGGACCACCCACGAACTGAAGCATTGATCCTGGCGGCATTCCCCCTCAAGGGGGGGGGGCACCTCAGGCACTGGGTAATAAACCCAGCCCTGCCCCTTTAAATCATGGGGGCAGGTGTTGCCTGGGTGGATGACCCCCTGGGATCAACGATGTTAGCTTATGCTGTCCAGGGCGGAAGCTACCGGACCCTCCGGTTGAAACCAGAAGGAGAATAATCATTGATGCATCGCTTGTGGTGTAGCAGTTATCATTGTAGTAAATGAATTTGGTGACCTGAGTTCAAATCCTGGATGAGACTGTGTTTCATTTTGCACTAATACCCTTGCATAAAGACATGAATCCATCTGTTTTCCTCCTACAGCTATGAGTAAATAGTAGGGCAGACTTGGCTCTTTAGCCTTGGTATGTCAACAAGTCTAGGAGAAGGAAAACTTTGAATTCAAACTGGATGTACTCTGCTTAAAAAATTGTCTTGTGTCACATACTGCCCATGGCAGAGGCATTGTGTAAATATATATTTACCTTTTTATATACAGGGTGATTGAAAAGTAACTCCCTATTTTAAACTATATATAATTTTTTTTATATGCAGTTGTTGTTCGTGAATGGCCGAATCACCATTTTCCTGAGAGATGGATGGGTAGATGTGGTCTGCATGAATAACCGGCCAGAAACCCTGATTTAATACCCTGTAACTTTTTTTTGGGGGGGGGGATGAAGGAGCAAGTCTACTCTACAAAACCAATGATTTTGGAAGAACTTGAAGGACGGATACAAGAATTTATTTCTGCCATTCTACAAGAGTTCCTGGAAAGATCAGTTGATGCAATCCCCAAGTGGCTTGAGAGGCTGGAGGCGAATACTGGTGCCCATATAAAATTTTAAATAAAACTTCATGTTATGTGTGTTCTTATCATATTCATTTTTTGTAAAAATGATGATTCAGAAATAAATTATAAGATTTTTAAAATAGGGAGTTACTTTGCAATCACCCTGTACATACAAGTAGTATTAAAACAGAGAATACACAAATGTGTCCCATAGTAAAATTATATGCATTAGTAAGTAAATGCCCTCCGGTCATATATATTTAAGATTTAATGTAATGATATATATTAGATTAGAAAGAATAACAAAATTAAATAAGAACACATATAAAAAGAATACACTTATTTTGATTATATTCTAATTGGTTTCTATATAAAATCATTCATAGGAATGATTTTAATATGTTGGAGAATAAAACAATAATATTAGAGATCAATAACACCATTATTTATTAAACCTGGCTTTGTTAAAACCAGTATGCAAATTAACCATACCATATATTATGTAAACCTTTATTTCTTAGTGATATGTAAGACACATTGCAGGACTTTAAATGCACTAATAACATGGGCTGTTTTGAGGCAAATCTAACACAGATTTTCATAGAGACCTCATTAATAAATGAGATTTATTCTGTATTAATGATTTTGACTACAAATTAAATAATCATTGATAAACTTACGCTATTTCTGAGGGTATTGTGATGTAAGCAGTGACATATTTTTGGTTACAGACTGACAGACACTGAATTGCCATTATAATAAGATCTGTACGGGTGACAAGACTTTCGGACCACCCTGTAGAATAATAAACTAAAGTTTCAACTTTAGATTGCATTATTTACTTATAAGAAAAGAATGTATTATTATTGTAGTGCACTCTGTTCAAAAGTGATGAGAAATTTGGTTAATAAGTAAAAACTACTTAGTAGCAGCACGTGTATATAAGTTTTCTGTTAATTGGTGAAGATTTTCTCAGAAACACTTGTTAGAATGGTAAGTCTTTGAGAATAAAGGTTTTACAATGCAACAGCTGTGTATTTAAGAGGTACCAATATTTTACAAGAAGGTCAATTAGGGCAGATGATGGTTACTATGGTAAGGTCCTCCCCATCACCTTTGATCTTACTTGAAAATATTGCTGCTAAAAATGTCCTTGTGGCGAGAGAAATTACGTACATGGTAGCTCAAAGCAAGCACGAAGATGTTTGGCTTGCAAAATGAAATCAGGGAGGGGTGTAGTGGGCGCCTACAGAGATTGAACTCGCATCCTCCTGATTGTGAGTCGTGTCTCAAAATCAGACTACCTCGTTGGCGCGTATCCAAATTCCTACACTGCGATGACAGTGCTGAATGCGATTGACCTGGACATGGGATCATGGTCAGAGCAGTTAATGATTGTTTAAGGCCTGCCTTCCCACACCGAGTCAGTTGTGTTCTGATCTTGCTGACGAAAACACTGACGTGCGATAAAGAAGAAGTGAATGAGGTTTGGCGGAGGACTGCTGGAAAAATTGTTGCAGGTAGTAAGGATTTGGTCAGGGGAATTCGGCAGTTGGGAGAATATTTTTTTCAGTGGAGATATCAGGCTGTCTGACCCGATGAATTTCTGTTCACTCATTATAGTGCTTGAAAAAGACAACTTAAGGGGTCGGTTAAGCTCAGTCGGTAGAGTGCTCGCCTAAGAATCACAAGATCCTAGTTCGATACCAGTCCCTGCCAACTCAGTGCATAAGTAGCATAGATTGGGTAATCTGATCTGTGTGGTAAAGTGGGAAGCTGACGGTAGGTGTAGTGCTCCACCTTATCAAAATCAATCTCCCTAGCCTAGCGCTAGCAAAAAGAGGATAGATTCCCTCACTGTCTGGCTGATACCGACAATAGGCCACTCTGCCAACTTTAACTAACTTAATAAACTTGTATACATACATATATACATATAAATACAAACTTACATACATATATGGAGGTGTATGGTGTAATGGTTAGAGTCGTAGGAAATGGACTTGTTGACTCGAGTTCAAATCCTGGGCGAGGCTGTTTGCATTTTGCATAGTGCTAATACACTTGGGAAAGGTATACATTCAATTATTCTCCCTGCAGCTATGGGTAAATAGTAAGGCATAATGTGCTCTTTAACTATGGCTAGGAAAAGGAAAACTCTGAATTCAAACATTTTAAACTCTGCTTAAGAAATTGACCTTGTGTCACATCCTGCTTGTGCGAAGGGGTTGATTAGCTCAGTTGGTAGAGCGTTTGGCTAGAAACCACAAGGTTCTTAGTTCAATACTGGTCCACGCCAACTCCACGTATGAGTAGCACAGGGATCTATCTGTGCGGTAAAGTAAGGAGCTGATGGTAGGTGTGGCACTCCACCTTAGACGCCTTGGTCTAGCGCTATTGAAACGGGGATAGACTCCCTCGCTGACTGGCTGATACCGACTTTAGGCCGCCCCGACGACTTTACTTTTTATATATACATAGATTCATTAGGATGGAATTTGCTAAGTTGTTTTTAAAACCAAACTCAAATTATTAACCCTTTTGTAGCTAGAGCAACATTTTTGTTGGCAACAGTATACAGCCAAAGTGACATTTTTATCTTTTTTTTTGTCTTAGTAGCTTAATGTAAGGCATTTTCTCATTGGCTGTAGATTGACTAATCCAATCGTTTAGTTTGTTTTGTTTTATGGCATATCAACCTCAGTGGGTAATTTAATGCCGGCAAAGTTTTGAAATAAATTCATTCTTAATGGACACTAATTTTTTATAAACTCATGTTTTTCTATTTAACCCATAGATGGGACCCTAACAGGTACTACCACTCTGGGTCAGAGTGGACCAGGGAGCAATGGTGATGAAGGGATGCTCTACATTCCCCAAACCCCCAAAACTGGAACCTCACCATCTGATACAGTTTAACGTCATTCCCAGGAAATGAAGACCCTCAGTCACTGCCTTCTAGCACATATATGATAAAAAGGGTTGGCGCAATCATATAGGTGCTAGAGCTTGATGTGACCAGCCGAATGCCTCTCCAGCCGCCGGTCTAGCCTAAGTAACTAATTCAATGTTAATGTATAGAAACATTGTTAGGAGGTCCAACTACAGTGTAGGATTGTGACTGCAACATAACCCATTTAATACTGCCCATGAATTGAAAATTATATCACCCTAAGCCAAAAGCTATCTTCACCACAGGTGTGAAAATCAAGCAGCACCTGTAAATACCTAAAGTTCATTTTTTTTTTTGTATTATTCAAGCTTGACACTGACTGTCAAGTGGGTAGGTTTGAGGGGGGTGGGGATCAACAATTTAATCGCGACTCGGCTGTTAATCCGAAACCGTAAAAAAAAAAAAACACGTGATCAAATCAAATTTTTAAAAGATTTAAAATCCCTCCCCCCGCCGTTTTCATTTTGATTATTATTTCATAAATGATTTAACATTAAATTGCTCAAGTATTCTGACTGTTAAAGAAATAAATTTAAAAAGTCAAACTTTAAAGAGAAATCAAGTCTTTTCGTTTTTAATTTTTAACTTTTTGTACCTTTTTTCCTTTTTTTTTTTTTTTAACATTTTAAAATTTTTTTACATTTTTAAAAACTTTTTTTGCTATTTTTTTTTTTTTACTTTTTTAAAATTGTTTTTAAATTTTTAAATTTTTTTGACTAGTTGTTTTTTTTTGTAATTGATTTTTTTTTAGATAAAAAAATTCAAATTTCGCATTTTTTTTCTTTTAAAGTCGTTTCGCAACTTTAATTCATTTTTTAAAAAGATATTCCTGAATCTTTTTTTTTTTTTTTTTCAAAACATTAAATGTGTATATGATGAACTAACAAGCATTTCAAATAAACAAGAAATAATTGTAATTATGAACTTTTGTTTAGTAAATTATGGTGTCCCAGAAAAAACAGAACCCACAAATTTTCTAATAAAACTGTTAATTTTCCCATTAAACAAATAAATTAGTTTTTTCTGGCTCACTCTGTACAGGGTGATCCAGAAAAAACAGAACCCAATTTATTTATTTATTTTCCCATTAAACTAACCCTAAACCCCAACTTATTTGTTTAATGGGAAAATTAACAGTTTTATTACAAAAGTTCATAATTACCGAAATAATTTAAGGATTAAGTTTAGTTATTTCAAATTTAAATCAGAAATCTGTATTTAATACTTTAGTTAATTGAAAAGGTAAAAAACAAAAACAAAAACAAAACCTTTATTGATGATTGACGAAAATTGTAAAACAAAATATAGAAAATTAAACATTAAATTTAAAAAAAAAAAGATTGAGGATTAACGAAAATTTGAATAATTTTATGACGATTTTTTAAAAAATTGAAAAAGAAAAACAATCAAATTTTCACTATTATTGCTACTTTAATAAAACGAATTACATTCTGAGTGTCAATGTAGGTGTACTGTAGGAAGAAGAAGAAGAAAAAAAAAAGCAAAGGATATCGCGTCAATTTTAATTTCTTCGTTCTTTAACCTTTAAAAATTAAATAGTGAATTTGAGTCTTATTGGGTGCCCCATAAATTTGTGCCACATCTAAGCCAAGTATAATTAATTAAACATTGATTTTTTTTTTTTTTTCTGAAACCTACTTTTTGACAATTTCCAAACCTTAACAATGCGAATAAAAATGTTTAAAACTCATATTTTTTAAATTTATATATTCAAAAGAAAAAAGAAATGAAGGTACAAATACAGAATAGCGCGCAAGAGATGATGCCATTAGAATCACCTTTTACGTATAAATAGCATTAGATTACGGAAACTCCGTAATTAACACTAACCCTAGTGTCTCAGAGGATTCGGGTAATCCCGTGAAATGAAATGCTTTTTATACATAAATGATATTATCTCTTGCGCGCTATTCTGCATAAATTAGCAATCAATGATTGATTAGTAATTAATCATTGTGTTGGACACAGATTTACCGATAATTGGAGAAAATGTATTTGTTGGCAAAAAATAAATAAATACCTACCCACCCCTAAAATAAGTTAATTTTAACTCACCCACGAATAGAGAAAATTCGTGGGTGATGAATTAAAATTAACTTTTTCCTCATATTTTCAATTTGTTTACTTTTTTAACAGCAACCCTATAAAAAAAAGGATTTTAGGGTTTTTAAAAATATTTTCTATGTTAGGGATAAAAAAAAAAAGAAAATATTCTTATTTCTCTCAATTGTTTTAAAATAAAACACATAAAAAGAGTTTTTACCTTCAACAATTAAAAACACAAACGTTTTATAAGCTTTAAAAATGTAATTCTAATTCAAAAGTTTTACAAAAGCGGCGCCAGTTAAGAACGCATGCGCTGTGACCCCTAACCCCGTTGACCTCAAACATGTCACAGGGGTCACGATTATTGAGTGGTCATTTTCCCATGGCTTTACTTTGCCGAGTGCTTACATTCCTGTGGAGAGGGAGACAGCGTGTTTACACATGACAAACAAAGAGAGGGGGAGAGAGAGAGAGAGACGGAAAGAGCGCAAGTAAGGCTGAACTAGTGGTTGGATTTTTATGTTTATAAGCAAGTGCTTGGTTTAGTTTGGCGACTACGTTGTTCCCTCCCTCTCTCCTTGTCGTAGCCTCAGTGAAGGAAGATCGAGTTTTACGTGTAGACGTGTTTACATGTCTTCTTCTTCGTCACCACTTTATGATTGTGATTATTACCGGCCGTGCGATTTGACTTCAAATGCAGCTAGCGACGGGTACCACTACAAGAGGGGGGCCATGCGCGTTACTTTGCGAAAAGCGGTGCAGGGCTCAATTTTTATCGCTTGCATTTTCCTCTTAAATTTTGTCTACTTCAACGCTTATTTGATCCAGTGGAGACAGGGGTTTTATGGGGGCCTGTCTTCATGGCAGGCCCAACATCGGGATCTGGGTGTCGCGGACCTTCGAATTGGACCCTCGGGTCCCGACGAATC
Organism: Doryteuthis pealeii; assembly: GCA_023376005.1. Taxonomy (NCBI): domain Eukaryota; kingdom Metazoa; phylum Mollusca; class Cephalopoda; order Myopsida; family Loliginidae; genus Doryteuthis; species Doryteuthis pealeii. The sequence continues at coordinate 10,142,101 of CM042150.1, forward strand.
TGCGAACAACATAGGCGCAGAATACGATGCTGTGGTGATACCTGGAAGGGATCTTCTGAGAGACCTACGTGGTATAGCAGGTATCCGTGCAATGCGATCTCGGTTCGATGCAGAGGGACCCTTAAGGATCTGGGGTATTGTGGGAGACTCCGTGGCTGGCTCGAGGCGTGTAGCCAACTTTTGGAGATCTAATCAACCTGTTGATTCTGGGGATACACGCTCGTTGCTCGACCTGCAAACCAGGAAGAAGCGGCGGCGAGCAAATGCAAAAGTACTTTATGAACAGCATGAAGAGCAGGTTCCCCTGCTGGCTGTTGTTCCAGGTGTTACCCCGAAAAGGCAACGAGGGCCCTTGCAACAACAAGTGTCATTTGTAAACCGCATGGAGATCGCTGATAACAGAAACAAAATTCAAACAAGTAACAACAGGGACAGAAACAACAATAAGAATTTATTGATTGATCGATTAAATTCTGCATCGAAATTACGACAAATTTTGAAGTTTCGACAAGAGAGTCTGAGACGTCCAACTGTTCCCGTTCCATCACCATTATCATCATCTTTATCGTCTCCGTCACCATCATCCTCATCCTCATTATCATCTTCTGTGTCTTCTTCCACACCTTCATCAGGAAATACAGCCCAAACAAACGGAAGGCCTACAACGCTCAATGACATTTTTATCAGTGTTAAAACAACAAAAAAATTCCACGACAAACGTTTGAAATTAGTTTTGGATACATGGTTTCAGTTTGCTAAGGACCAAGTAAGTAGAAATGTTTTATTTATTTATTTATTAATATTATTATTATTATTTTTTTTTTTTTGGCATTTGCTTGTTTCTTGTTCAGTGGAGCGAAAATCACATGATTGTTCCATAACGTATTAAAAAAAAAAACTCCAAAAACAAAAGAAAAAGAAAACGAGCATGTTTTAATGTTTTTGTAATTTTTCAATGAAAAAAAAAGTAATGAATCAAATTTAATTGGCTTCATTACTTTTTAAAAATATATTTATTTATAATATCAATAAATTTATTTATTCATATTTATTTCTATTATCATTGGAAAGAAAAAAAAGTTGTTTTGAAGTCTGTTTTAAAAAGTTTCTCACAGTCATTCAATTACATTCACGAGGATAGGATTTCTTTGATTTGTTTAAAGTTTTCTTTTATATTATTTTTCTGACTAAATATCTAAAACCTAATTAATTTTAAAAAAATTAATGATTAAATTGATTTATTAAATTTACATTGAATTTTTATATTTTAGTCTATCTTTTATCATATGCAACTTTAAAATAATTAATTATTTATTTGTCCAAGTCATTTTTTTTATCAAAACAAATCTTTGAGCTTATAATATAATTAAGCTTTAATTATAATTAATATTTGTTTTAATAAAAACACATTGAAATAATACTGGAAGAATATATGTAATATATTTGACCAGTATTATTTTAATGTTTTTTTTTTTTAATCAAAACAAATTTTAGTTATATTTTTTATTTAAAAATAAAAAGCAAAACAATTCATTATTAAACAAGTTTCATTCATTGCAAAAATTAGTTTAATATTTTCTTTCGTGTTTTATATCTTACTTTTAAAGATCTGATTGTTTTATTTTTTTTAAGATAAAATAAAAATCAAATTTTAATCTACAGTACACAACACTAAAAGTAGCACTAGAGATAAAAAAAAAAATATATATACTAAGCTTTGCTTATTTGTGGCACAAGGCCATAATCTATGGAGCACCCAATGAAACTCTAACTCACTTTACATTACTTTAATAATCTATCCTACACAGTTAACACTAACTTAATTTTTGTTTTATTTAATAAAAAAAAAGCAGAAAAAAGTCTTAATTTCTGTTTCAATCATTGACACGTGAAATTCGACTCCAAGTTTACTTTCTTTTTCCTTTTTTTTTTTTATTAAAATTCAAATAAATAAATCAGAAAATGTAAAAGCAAACCCCGTAAATAAGTCAAAATTTCTATAAAGTTTACTTGTTGATCCTCCCTCTCCTCCGTCTTACCTTTTCTTTTCTTTTTCTTTTCTTAATCATTTCAAACCCCCTCACTACCCCGCCACCAAGGAATGTGGAGATACCTGTCCGTCTCTTAAGAGAGACCGTGGGAAACAGCCACCCCTAAGTGTAGATCAGCTCTTGTACTTGTCAGCCCAACCTAGTTTCACTCTGGTTTCTTTTTACAACAGGAAAAGTAACCTGTTGATGGGTGACGACGACGACGACGATTTTGCCCCCTCTCCCTTCTTTTTCCTCGTACCAACCTCACTCCCTTTCTCCTCTCACTGCTGCTGATGCCTTTTCTTCTTTTTCTAAGTCGTCGTCTCCTTAAAACGATGAGAGAGTAACATACAACTGTCAAAAATGAAAATCACGACTTATGATTAATTAAACGATCAACTATGTAATTGTAAACATTTTCGTTTTTTAAATATGAGGTTAGTTGGATTTTACGGCATGACAATCATTGTTGGGTTATTTTATGCCGAAAACGACTACCTATCAACATCAAGAATGAATTTAAAAGAATAACATGAAAAATAGAATAAAATAAAAATTGAGTACCTAAAAAAAAAAAAAAATAGAATAAAATAAAAAAGATAAATAAGAATTGAATACCTATCAAGAATGAATAAAACTTTTATTCATTCACGATCGGTACTCAATTTGATTTTTAACTCAATTTTTATATAAATATAAGGAAACTAGAAAATTTATACTCGTAGGTTGGGGTTTTTTTTGGGGGGGGGATATCTGTATTCAGCTAATTTTGTTGAAACTTGACCAAAACTTCCGAGTGTGTGTGTGTGTGAATAAGTGAACAAAAATCTAAAGGGAAAGTTATTTTTATTTTTTTTACCAACGTGAGGGGGTCAAAATATTCTAAAGTGTTTCAAATTAGTTCATAGGAATCCCCTAAATCTGAAAATCAACAAATTTCCTCTATTATTATATTTAAAAACAAAAACAACGTTTTATTAGGGACCCAAGGCAAGTCTATTCTTGAAAAACCTTGAGGTGCAATCCATACTAACCCATATATAAATCTTTCACTGTCTATCTCTCTATACCCATTCTTTCTTTAATTATTAAATGTTTTATTGAATTATATTCTTTTTATAGTCTAAAATTTTAATTATATATTTGATTTACCTAACAAAACTTATGTCACATTTTTTTCAAAATATGTCTAATATGCAAAAAAGTTTTTTTTTTCTTCTTTTTTAAAAAAACTCTGTAACACTTTTATTTTAGCTAAATAAATCACGTTTTCGATTTTTATACAAGGTTCACAATAGCTACCAATGTTTTTATATAGAAAATCTAAATTTCTATGTAATCAAATTTAGTAACTTTTTTTTCTTTCTGAGAAACTGTTGATATGTTAATATGTTGTGGAATGCAGACAATTGTGATTTGATCATTCATTATTATGTGTTTCAAGTGAAATTTTGTGGGTCAAATTATGACAACGCTCAGGTAAACATTAAAAAAACGGTAAAGAAGAACAGTTTTCTCGTTTATTCCTACCATAAAATAAATTGAACCTTCATTTTATGTCCGTGTTTTTGCAATAAATGTTTTTTTTGCACCCGTTATTTTACAATACTAAATATATTTTCTTTATTTTAATATTCACTTCAATATGTATATTCTAAAAGTTTTTATTTTGTGAGAATGGTTAGTTTTAAAGTGGGGGCTCGTTTTTACACTTCAACTTTTTACTCGTAAATTCCTACCATAAAATGCCCAAGCCTAATTTTATGGTAGGAATTTACGAGTAAAAAGTTGAATATTACCTTTTGTTGTTATTTCTTTTCGTTTTGGCTTTGGTACTCTAAAATAAAAACGTCAGATTTGAATCATCGTCGACGAAAAAACAAAATTACGGTCATAAAAGGAGGATCCAATTTATGCCTAAATTGTAAAACGAGCCCCCACTTTAAAACTAAACATTCTCACAAAATAAAAACTTTTAGAATATACACATTAAAGTGAATATTAAAATAAATAAATAAAATATATTTAGTATTGTAAAATAACGGGTGCAAAAAAAGATAAAACATTTATTGCAAAAACACGGACATAAAATGAGGGTTCAGTTTATTTTCTGGTAGGAATAAACGAGAAAACTGTTCTTCTTTACCAAAAAAACATAAAAAGAAAGAAAAAAACGATAACTATCTGTCTATCTCTCTCTCTCTCTCTTCTTTTGTTTTTTCTCTCACACATACAGAAGATGAATGACCCTTTCTTGGTCATTCTATGCCCAAAGATAATGTTTTTCTTTGGGGCATTAATTAGACATAGGGCAAAAAAGAAATTGTTTTAATTTTAAGTTACCTAACAATAACATAAATGTCAGCTGGACAGCGAGGGAGTATATCCCCTCTTCACTAGCGCTAGACCAAGTAGATTGTTTTTGCTGAGGTGGAGCGCCACATCTACCGTCACAGGTTCCCCACTTTACCGCACGGATCAGATTAGCCAATCTGTGCTACTCATGCGCTGAGTTGGTATTGAACCTGGAACCTTGTGATTCCTAAGCAGGTGATATACTCGTCTAATGAACGACTTTTTAAGATCAATTGTTGACCTTAAAAACAAGGAGTCGTCCATTACACGAGATATTTTTTTTTGAAACCTTGAAACTTATCTTGTTCCTAGGCTAGAAACAACTTCGGGCCAAAGTGGCTATTAGTAAAGATGATATTTTTTTTTTTGCTTAACATTGTCTACTATTTATAACACCTGTGCATATAATTGTGAACACTCATATGTAGCGTGTTTAGAATATCCAAGTAAACACGGTAAGCTACATCAGGGTCTAGACTACATTTATTTATTTACGGTAAAACATTGATTTTGATTGCATGACAGTAGTCTTGAAAGTATAAATAAGTGTTTGAATGTTTTTCTCTTTATGTTATTGGATGTTGAAGAAATAATTGTGTAGGCTAGCATAGCGAAAAATTTAGGGGTCGTTTATTACACGAGTATTTGCAGTTGTTAAAAAGAAATTGATCCGCATTTTGGCTGTGATCCTTAGGGTCAACAGACAACAACACATTTTTAAGAAGTGGGAATTGTTAGCAGAAAGTTTCTCAGGATGTCTAATATGATTTTCTCTGACATAATCGCTCAGGATATACAATATCATTTACCATGACATAACTGCTTATTAATATTCATGAAGGAATTCTAATAAGGAGAGTTAACAGTATTGTTGTTGAAAAGAGCCCTTCATTTTGTCAAGCAGGGAGTATATGGATCAGTTGATGTTGTGAGACTATTAAGGGGTTGGCATGGAGAAACTCTGAAGCCCTTTGAACTCACTGTAATTGGTTCTAACATACCCAAGTTGGCTGGGAGGTGTGTGTCCCCACCCCCCAACAGGTACAAAAAACATTAATTTCCCATGTAAGAAGGATCAGGCCGGTAGTCAAAGGGATATGTGCGGTAAAGTGAGGAGCTGATGGTAGGAGTGGCGCTCCGCCTCAGATACCCAAAACAATCTCCTTGGTCTAGTGCTAGTGAAAAGGGGATAGACTCCCTCACTGTTTGGCTGATACCGACTTTTGGCCACCCCGATGACTTTACTTACCCAAAGAAAGAAAGAGAAAAACATACACTGTCTATCCAGAAAAATATAAAAATGTCTCCACCAAAATGTAAGATAGTAAAAAAAAAAAAAAAAAAAGTTGGGGTGGCTTATTGTCGGTATCAGCAAGACAGCGAGGGAATCTATCCTCTTTTTGCTAGCACTAGACCAGGGAGATTGTTTTAGCTGAGATGGAGCACCACATGTACAGTTAGCTCCCCCACTTTACTGCAAAGATCAGATCACCCGTTCTGGTCCTTGCCAACTCGGCACATAAGTAGCACAGCTTGGGTAATCTGATCTGTGAGCTGACAGTAGGTGTGGCATACCACCTCAGCAAAAACTGGTCTAGTGCTAGTGAAAAGAGGATAGACTCCCTTGCTGTTTGGCTGGTACAACTACTTTTTATTGACTCAGAAACAAGATTAATGGTTAAATACATGTTTACAAATGTTCAAACTGATGACCCACCCCCACCCCCGACGCTTTCCGAGCACATCCGATAGCGGATTGGTCTGATGGATTCAACACCGTTACAAATCATTTCCTTTCCATTGTCTTTCAATTTGTCACACACATTTCTGTGGGAATCAGTGGGGGGGGGGTACAAGCAATTGTTTTTCTTTTGCGAGGAGGAGGAGGAGGGGGGGTTCTTGAAAGCTCCTTGTGGGGACCATTCCACAGTTCCATGATTCAAACTGATCTTGGATGTGAGCAATGGTGCGTCACATTGGTGGATCTTTGTGAAAATCTCTTGTAAATTGTCTTTGCACTTCTATGATGTTTTTGTTCTTTCAGTTACACTTTATGATAAACTAGAAACTGCTACCTGGCATTGCCTGGGTAGAGTGGGGGGGGGATAAAAAAGAGTTGTTCTCTCAGATCCATTGATTGTTTTGATCTTCCATCATTGATTTATCTTTTAAAGACATCCCCTGAAAATAAGCCCTAGTATTATATTTTGGAGTGAAAATTAATATAAGCCCTGTTGAAAAACTGTAATTGTAGAAGGTCTAGAGCAACATAAGAATATGTTTGGTTTATATAAAAAACTTGCATAATTAGAATTGGGTCCAACAGGTGAGGTAGAGGCCACAAGAAAACATAAGTATGTTTTATGATTAATAGATAAAAAGAATGCTGAATTAAATCCTTATCTCTTATAAATGATATTATATTGGTTTGTGACCATGGGATATTTGTGAAGGGTTGTGGTTTTATCATGAAAAGATTATATCATTGAACTATTTATCCCATAAATTATCATGTTATCTCTTCCTATCATGTAATCTCATTCTTTTTAGAACAATGTCTCTCATCCTAACTTCAGGTAATCTGATTTGATAATAGATTTTTCTTAGATGATATATGAACAGAGCTAGATTTAAGTCCTAAGAGCACTCCCCCCCCCCGGTTAATAGAATTTGTGACCCATTCATTACATATGCCATCTAAAAAGAAAAAAAAAGAAAAAATTATGATGCATTTTTGGTGTAAAACATTAAGTAAAATCATATCTTAAAGACCCACTCCCATTAGGGCAGTGGTTACCAACCTTTTTTCTATTCCCGCACCCTTAAAAGAGTTTTGCTCTGACCCTGCACCCCTACAATTTATACTTTTGTTCAAAAATATAGAATGTGAATCCATACAACAATTTTATCAAAAGATCATATATATATTTCACTCTCTAAATCTAATATATGTATTGACATGAAGGGTAATCATGATAATCTGAAATAAAGAAACGAAAATATAAATAATATTAATTAGAAAAGAAAAAAACTTTAATCTAAATTTGAATGGATGCTTCTTGCACCCCCAGGGGTGTGTGAGCACCCCTGGTCAGTAACCCCTGCACTAGAGGGACCACAAAAACTCTAAATTGTTTCAAATTTGTTTAAAGGGGGATCCCCCATTAAATCTAAAAATAAACAAATCCCCTCAGTTCTTATATTTTTTTTTTATTGTGCCCCCCCCCCCGACTAGACGGACCCCTAAAGGGCCATGGGGGACCCTTCTAGTCTTGAGGCTTTTGGGCTGCAGTCTATGTATATGAAAGTTTTAGGTATGTGGAGATGCATGGTGTAATGGTTAGAGTCGAAGTTCAAATCCTGGACGAGGCTGTTTGCATTTCACATAGCGCTAATACCCTTGGGAAAGGTATGGATCCAACCACACTCCCTCCAGCTATGGATAAAGAGTGGGGCAGACTGGGCTCTTTAACCATGGCTAGGTAACCAGTCTAGGAGAAGGAAAAATCTGAATTCAAACCTGTTAAACTCCTCTTAAGAAATTGACCTTGTGTCACATCTTGCTTGTGCAGAAGGGGTTGGTAAATATATATATATGAAGGTTTTCGAAGTATGATAGTCCTGAAAGATTTCTCCCATGGAATTGTTAGTTTCAAGCAGAAAAAAACAGCTGGGGTGAATAACTAATGTGCTTACCAGATGAGTTATGACACTCCTCTCTCCCATATAAATCATGAGAATTAAAAAAAAAAAAAAATGTTTGATTGGAATTCCTGAAAACTGACTTGATCCTTTTATTATCAGTTTTGCCTTTGGTTATCAATTGAAAAAGCAAATGGGGGAAAAAGGTTTAAAAGTAAGTAAAGTCATTAGTGTGGCCTAATGTAGGTGACAATCTCCCTTTCACTAGCACTGGCCTAAGAAGATTGTTTTGGTGTCTGAGGTGGAGCGTCTCACCTATCATCAGCTCCTAACTTTATCATGTAGATCCCTGTGCTGCTCATACACTGAGTTGGTGAGGGTTGGTATCAAACCTGGAACCTTGTGTTTCCTAGTCGGACGCTCTGCCAACTGAACTGTAGCTTAACTCTTTCATGACTAAATTCATTGACTCTCCTCATCATCAGTTAATTTATAATAAAGAGATGGATAATTTTGAATTTTCAGACTGTTGTCCTCATCTTTATTGTAGTATCTATAAACACAATGTTTCGGCCACTGTATCCTCCAGCCTTCCTCAGGTGTTTCCTGTGTATCCGAGTATAGTAGTGATCCAACCTTGGAAATCATTTTTAAAAGTTTCACAATTAATCAAACAGGTATTGAAGAACTTTTGAAGATCTCATTCAAAAGATTCTTCGACATCATTTGATTAACTGTCAGACTATTAAAAAAGTATTAATTAATGAATTGTTTCCTTTTTTTAATTACCCCAATCACAAGAACCACCACAACAAAATTACAAAGTGACAAAAAAAAAAAACAGAACCCAAATAAATTTTATTTAATCTTATCAACGTCTATAAAATTTCAAGAAACTTGACACATTGGGAAAAATTATTTTTATAATATTCTAAGCACCAAGTTGACTGTATATTCTGAAAAAAAAAAAATTTGAAATTAACAATTTTATTACAAAATTTTTTTTTTTTTTTTTGGGGGGGGGGTCACCTTGTATTAAGATTTCTCCCCTATATACAAAATCAAATTTATAATTTGCAAATAGATAGAATTATTTAGAATCAATGACAGTTTTAACTGATTCATTCATCACAGAAAAATACACAAAAAATTTCTCAATGACTTTGAATTACTTGTTTATTCCAATGTATGAAAAGATTAATTTGAAATTATTTAAAGAAAACAAGAAAAAAGAAACGTCTTAAAAATAGAATTTGAATGAAAAGATGTTATTTTGTTTAACATAGGGATTTTTTGTCTTTCTAGTTGTGTCAAAATTTCCTCTTTATTTTTTATATCCGCAATAGCTGTGAATAATTTTATTTTTCTAGTTAATTTAATTTAAAAAATTACTTGTCAATTGCCAGGGAAATATTACCTTACATAAACAAAATAAACTTGTGTTATATATGTGTATATATATATGTGTATATATATGGGAGAAATGTGAGGATGTATATATATATGTATGTATATATGTGTGTGTATATATATGTATATATATATATATATATATATATATATATATATATATATATGCCTGTTTCAGACTTATGACGTGGCTTGAGTATTTTGTAAACGTGTTCTCAGTTACATAGCAACAGGTTGTTGCTGGAGGAAAAAAAAAAAATAAATAAAAAAATAAAAATAAAAAAAGACTTAAAAGCACAGAATGTAAAGAATGCCACACCCATGTTTTTAAATGAACAATTTGATTGGTTGAAAGTTTTCCAGCATGTAAATAAAGAGAGTGGGAGAATGGAAACTTTCTATTGCATCTGCTATGTTAAAAAAAAAAATATCAGTGAGTCTGAGGAACCAATGTAATTTCTTGCAATTCCCGCCATTTTTTGGTAATAGAATTCTACAGACTTGGAACTTGGATAATAAATAAGAATAAGAAATTCTCTTAGGTCTCTTTTAGCAAACTATGTATATTTAAAAAATTTTCTCTCTTGTATGTATATGTATGTATGTATATGTATGCAAGTATATATGTATATATGCATGTATATATACAATTATTTATATTAAATCAAGATTACTTTTTACATATTGAAGTATTTTGTGATAGTTCTTCAGTAAACATATGAAACATTGTAATAATCAGATTATCATTCTGTGATATATCCACAGGTCCTGCTATTTTAAATATAAATTAAAAAGTTTATACACACATATAGTACATCTTAGTACTCAATAACAAGTCCGTTGATGGGGGGTCTGTAGATGAGAGGTTAGATTGTATAAACCTAAATGTTAGTCTTTAAGTTGTGTAATCAGTTATGTAATTTTCAAATATTTGTCATTTAGGAAGATTTTTCTTTGCATATTCAATTTTTATCATTTATAAACTTGTACTTCAAATACTTGTGATTAATTGTTCCAATTTACTTTAAAGAAGATGGTTTAGCTCAGTCAGTAGAGCACCCACCTTGGAATCGCAAAGTTCCTGGTTTGATACCAGTCCCCACTAACTGAGCGTATGAGTAGCACAGATTGGATAATCTGATCTGTGCAGTAAAGTGGGGAGCTGACAGTAGGTGTTGCACTCCACCTCAGCAAAAACATTCTCCTTGGTCTAGCGCTAGCAAAAAGGGGATAGACTCCCTCGTTGTCTGACTAATACTGACAATAGGCTACTCTGCCAACTTTACTTACTTAAAAAAAAAAACACTTGGGAAAAATTTCTAAATGTGAGTGTGATTCGTCTGAATTTTTAGAAAAAATTATTGATGCATATGCACACACACACACACACACACACATATTGACTATCTTATTTTGTATAAAAACATTTTCTTAAATTGCAAAAGTAGGTAAAAGTCATTGTTATTTTTAGTTAAATTCTTAAGAGATTTTTTGTTTTTTTAGCTGTGAATGTTGGAAGTTCTCTTTGCCTCGTTTTGGAATCAAGAAATCCTACCCTCCTGTTAGAGTTTGACAATATTGTTAAGCAGATTCTCATTCACATCTGATATATACCATTGACTTTTTAGGTTTAGACATTTCAAGCAGCCAAAATTGACACTTGAATTTTTATATTTCAACCTTTTTGGCTGGAAAATTTTTTTTTTTTGTTTAAAATTTTTTTTTTTTTTTTTTCTGCAGGATTTCTCTTGCTATGGTTTGTATATGGGTGTTGATAGCTGTGTGTATGTTTGTGTGTGGTGTATGTTGATAGCTGTTTATATATATGTGTGTGTGTGTGTGCACTGATATCTGTGCATGAGTGTGTGTGCTGATAGGTCTGTGTATTTGTAGATACCTGCTACATTATTAGTTCTTGAAAAGTATATTTTTATGTCTTGTGTTCTTCCAAGAATTATATCTTGAAGAATATGAATAAGTTGTTGCTATTATAAAATTCTCTTGCACATCTCTCTCTAAATGAGGTTCCATTTTTATAATCTGCTTAGCAATACCCCATTTGGCCTCTTTTTCTAATTATATCACTTAATCATTTTAGTAATGTTAAATTTCAAAAGTAAATAATGTTAAAAAGACATCATTAATAATAATCTTTGAAGGAGGCACTCAATGTGTAATGGTTATTGTCATAGGAAATTGGCAAAGCAATTTGAGTAACACTTTAATCTGTGTTCATCATCATGTTTGTACTGATAGCATGGATTCCCATGAATTTCTCTCAAACACCTATCCCTATCTGTTATCGCTCCTGGTAAGTCCTACTCATGCAGTATCTTGTTGGCACCTTTCTGTCCACTAAGGACGATGGCGTAGTGTCCAAAAAATATATATAAATAAATAAATAAAATTTATCTGCATCTGTGCAAGTGACTGTGTTGGCCTATTCCCGAGTGACAGTCTTTGGTGCACTGACTGCACACAAACTGTGATGTTTTCTAGGGCTGCTGTTTTTTCTCCTCTCTCTCTTTCTGGCTCTCTTTGCTGTTGAGGTTACTCTCCTCTCCACCTCACTCCTCAGTATCTGCACAGAGCTAACCATGAGTTTTTTTTGCTGATCATCCCCTCTGGTGTGTCCATGTGTGGTGTCCACAGTAGAATGTCACTTATGATTTTGTCCTTACTTCTCCAGCAGTATCCAGCGTGTCTTGACTTAAAAATAACCTATCAAGTTTGTATATTTATTTATGCTCTGTTTTAATGATAATGATAATGACGCTATCTAATGTTTGTTCCTTTACCACAGCATCTTTTTTTTTAAGAACATTTCAAGTGCACTATTGTGAGTTTTCAAAAAAATGCAAGAATATTCCTATTACATATTCAACACCTCTTTATTCATTTAATTGAATACATCAAAACAAAGGAAATACAGTGAACAAAAAGCAACTGCACACTAAATGGTGTGAAAAAAAACACAAACACTTTTTCTACTGTTATCTATCTATACATATATAAAGGGCAGTTGGTGTGTATGTATGTATGTCCGGATGGAACTACAAAAATAAAACAATGACAAAGTAAATATATATACACATTAAATATCACCAGTTTTTTGCTTTTTGTGCAAAATTATAAAGATTTGATTTATATTCTAAGTTATTTAAAAATCAAAATATACATAGAAATAGCATTGAAATTCTGCTTAAAGATGTGCCAGCATTTGTAAATCTCAAATGTCTTCAGCATAAAATAATCCAACACTGGTTGACATGCCGTTAAACCAGCCAACTAGTATTATGACAGAAAGAATTAAGAAACATTGTATCAGGAGAAAAGTCCAAATTGCATTACAAGTTTTAAAAAGAAATAGTTTCATTACACTACAATAAAGTACGTGAAGTACGAGAATAAAAGGATGTTGTGTTGAGGAGAACAGGAAGTTTGTTGGGCATAGACTTCCACCTACTTAAGGGAGAGAGCTCTTATTTAATGAGTGAATAACTCAGTGAAAATGCAGGAAAGACGAGAAAAAAGTGCCTTTTCCTTTAGTTTTATTTCCTTGTCTACAAAATTTAAGGAGAAAGATTATGTAGAGGCGGCAGTTACAAAAATGTATGGATTTTAGGTAGAGAAATGATTGTGTATAAGCTCAATCGGTAGAGTGTTCGGCTAGAGACTACAAGGTTCCTAGTTCGATACTGGCCCACGTCAACTCAGCATATGAGTAGCACAGGGATTGTGCAGTAAAGTAAGGAGCTGATGGTAGGTGTGGCGCTCCAACTCAGACACAAAAACAATCTCCTTGGTCTAGCTCTAGTGGAAAGGGGATAGACCCCTCACTGATTGGCTGATACTGACTTTAGGCCACCCGAACGACTTACTTTTATATGTTATGCAATATGGAGATAAATGGTGTAATGGTTAGAGTTGTATGAAATGGACTCATCCACCTGAGTTCAAATCCTGGATGAGGCTGTTTGCATTTCACATAGCGCTAATACCTTTGAGAAAGGTATACATCCAACTACTCTCCCTTCAGCTATGGGTAAATAGCAGGGCAGACTGGGCTCTTTAACTTGGCTAGGTAACCAGTCTAGGAGAAGGAAAACTCTGAATTCAAACCTGTTAAACTCCGGTTAAGAAATTGACCTTGTGTCACGTCTTATCATCCTCATGTGGAGTCGTTGGTGTGTATATATTAATATATATAATATATATATATATATATATATATATAATATATATCTAATGCAATAGATGGCAATGTGTGTGTGAATATCATGTTTTATATGAAGTGGAGCTATTATGACCATCTTTAAAGGTGAACTGAAAAGGTTTTCTGTATGGATTTCTATTTAGTATTTAAAATATGAATAAATAAATTTTCATAAATGTCTGACTTTGAAAGGTATTTAAAGAAAAAGGTTATCTTGTCCTGTGCACATATTTATTTGTAAGAAATGCAATATATGTAATATTAAAAATAATTTTTAAAATGTCATTATGCATAATATGCTGTATGCATTTTATATATGAATTCAAACTTTAAAATCTTATCTCTTGGTCAAATATATTTGTTTAAAAATTATTCGTATTCAATAGAACTGGGGGCAAAAAAAGAAAAAAAAAAAAGAACAACAAAACAAACAAAAAAAACCTCTCAAACAATTACACAAATGTAAATATGTACATACAATGAATATGATTCTTTAACCCGAGGCATAAAATAACCCAAGATTAGTTAACATGCCATTAAGATCAATCAATCAATCTTGTTACCAAACAGAAAAAATCTCTTTTAGAAACTACAAAAAAAAAATGTAAATATTAATGTACAATGAACATGATTCCCTAACCTCTAGGCATAGAATAAACCCAGACGGGTTGACATGCCATTAAAATCAATCAATAGTCTGTTGATTTCCCATTGCTAGTGCAATTCAGTTATTTTTCAGATGAATAGGAAGTGATTTCAAGTCATGTTTAACTCTTTGTCTACTTTAAACCGCTCACAGCTGCTCTCCCACCAAAGTACAAAAACTGATGGTTAGTTCGTTATAACTGAGCAGAAGGATTCAGATTCCAATAATAATAGGACTTTATTCGAATAGAATGAATTATGAGGTGATAGATAGTGAAATTTGAAATATCACATCGTACAGGTTTTTTTAAAATACCGAGAAAATTTGGTTCAGTCGTGGGGGAAATTTGGTAGGCAAGAGTTAATATTTCCGTTTGCTAGATTTGTAGCGTAAAAAATGACAGCACTTCCTTTTCCCAACCTCTAGGCATGAAATAACCCTACACATATTGATATGCCATTAAAATCACTCAATCAATTGAAAGCTACACTGATTTCTATTTTTCTCTTTATTGTATTATTATTTCTTTTGACACCCTTTCTCTTACTTTCACACCCACCTACTTTTATGTTCTCTCTCTCTCTCTCTCTCTCTCTCTCTCTCATATATTGTCTCTTTTTTTTCTCTTGATATAACTCCTCTCTTTTACTTTCATGGTGTTCCACTTCATTTCCTCCCCGTTCCTTTTCCTGCATTCTTGTTTACTTGTCCCCAAAAATCAGCCCTTCATTTTTTTTTCTATCTTTAACTTTAGCTACTCTTGCACTTTTATAGCTTGGATTTTATGGGAAATCCTGTGAAAGCGAATATTCTGAAACCTCGAGAAAACAAAACCTAATTTAATTTTAATTTTACCCAATCTAATTTTAAATCAGATTCGATTTAACCAGAATTACAAAAAAAAAATAATTTCTATGCTCACAGTCCCAACATTTTTTTATATTATTATTTATTTAAAATTAAGTATTTATCTTGTTCAAGTGACATTTTTGGTAGCATTTAGATAATCAGATGTTAGATATGGTGATAATAATTAATTGTTAGTCATTCTATCGGGGATTATTCACAATCATTTATCATCCGACTTTCATGTGTGTGTGTTTATGAAATATGAAAGAGCTATTTGAAAAAGTCAACATAGATGACATTTTATCCTTTTTGAGAGAAATAAAATTATACCATAAAATATAAACGTGAACCTGATCAATACCATACAAAACTAATCCCTCGATGATAATACATTGTTAAAACTGTTAACTACAAAAGTGTAAATATAGATATACAACATATATTGTCTCTTAACCTCTAGGCATGAAATAACCCCCGAGGAGTTGATATGCCATTAAAATCCATCAACCATCAATATTTAGGAAGGTTTTTTAAAAATTTCCTTTTCTTTGTAATATATTTGTATGTCTTTGAAAAGGTTTAAAAAAAAAGATGTGGAAATAGTCAGAGGTGAAAGGTCATGGAAATACGGTTCACTGGTCAGTTATCCATGAAATACTTTAATGTTATTGACTTTATCATGGTTCAATGAACATTCCTCGCTTCGTTTATTTACTGTTCAGTTCTTTGTATTTGTTGTCTACCACACAGAGAACTATTTCAGAAAAGAAGAAAAAAAACCCTGCTTTCTCTTTGATTCTCCTTGCTTCTTTTTGGGGTCTGAAGCACACATAAAATCAAGGTTCAGTTCCAGGGCACAGTTCCCATCCCACCAGATAGTCCCTAACCCATTGCACCTATATAGGTTAGGGTCAGGATCAATTCCTTGATGCCTGAGGCATCTCAAAAATGAAAATGCTGAAGGAACCGGNAAAGAGAGAGATACATATACGCCACATGGTGTGTGTGTGTAAATATAGTTATACACAAACCAGTCGTGTGTGGTGTGATGTGTGTGTGTGTGTGTGTGAATATTTTAATCTAAGATGTATATGATGTTTGTGTGTGAGAGAGTTAGAGATAACAGACAGACAGTGTGATTGTGTGTGTGTAATGTAATTAGTCTTTGTTTTGTTTGAAAGCAATTCTATGTGTTCAACACGTACATACATATTGTATCAAAACAAGAAATCTTGTAAGTAATCATATCTGGTTCACTTGATGAGAACTGACAACTAAGTGTATTAACAGCAAAGCGCAGTTGAGCAAGAAAGATGAGATGACTTGGGGGGGAGGGGGGTCATAAAGACAGAACACACAAGGTAGAAAGAGAAGTCGCTGCACGTTTGTTCAAACTTTACAGGCAACAAAAGTAAACATGAAAAAACAGGAAGAAAAAAAAAACATCACAAGAAAATAATATAAAATTTAAAGGGACAAATATTTAATAAGTGAAAAATATCTTTATACTCCCTCACCGCGTGTGAGATTAAAGTTTGAATTTGGTAGCTTCTGTCTGTTTGTGTGAAGGTTCAGGTCGGCCACCTGGTGGTAACTTTGAAAAATTCTTAGCTGTTTAGGTTCAAGTTATGGTCAAGTATTGTGTTTTTTATAATTACTAGATTGTGACTTTAGTTGGTTAGGAAAGGTTGTTTGGGTCATTTTAGTTTGCATGGGACCAATCGAGATATTATAGTGGGCTTTTTTAATGATGCTGTTTTATATTGATCAGAATCATATCCAAGGAATTATGATATCAAACAGATCGGATGAATAACTTTAAGCAATGATAAAAGAAACATTAATCAGTGTATAATCTACAATTGTCTAAAAATAGAAAAAAAATAAAATATAAAAAAATCACCTTTATCTTATAACCAAATTTTCTCATAGCTGTTTGACAGAGGCAGTTACATTTATATATACAGTTCTTTCTTAATAAGTAATATAATGTCAATTAAGTTGAGAACTTTTATGTTATTATTCTTACAGGGTGTGTGCCCGTTATATAGTTTGTCATCACGTAATATCTTGATGTATATTATGGATGATTTCAGTTCTGTGTTGTATCAAACTTATGTCACTGCTTACATCAAATTGACCCTCAGGAATAGGTAAGTTTATCAATAAGATTTTGAATTTGTAGTCAAAATCATTAATTATCGATATATGAATAAATCTTATTTAATTAATGATGTCTATAAATAATCCTGGATTAGATTTGCCTCACAACAGCCATGTGTATTAGTGCATTAAATCCTGTCAATGTGTTTGTATTGATCATTCTAAAGATATAAAGGTTACATATATATATTTGTGGTTATTTACGATATTGGTTTTAACAAAACTGGGTTAATAAATAATAACTCGGCTGGTTATTTGATCTCTAATATAATGTGTTTTATTCTCAAGTGTATAAACAATTCTCTATGGTAATTATTTTTATATGAAACCAATTGGGAAATATGAATTAAAATAAGTGTTAATCTTTGTTATATACGTTTTTTATTTAATTGCATAAGTCTTTTAATTAAAATAAGTTGATTACATTTAAAACGTAAATACTTAGTTCCCTTGTGAAGGGTTGTGGTACGATGAGGTTGTAAGTATTGACCTTTAAATAAGATATTGAAAACCACTAACAATGATTGTTAACTCAATGCTTGTTTAACCAACTTACACAAATTGGAGTGTGCTCATAATTGGCTTCATGGATCTACGAATAGACATAAGGTTCTTGGTATCAAGTTTGATTAATTTTCTTTCTTAAATTTTACGCTCATTCAATTTTCCTCATTTTTTCTTCCCCTAATTTTTCAATCTTTCTTCCTTCTTATTGCCTACGAAATCAAAATCTCTATTTGTCCCCTGGGTTTTTTTAATTTTCTTTCTTAGCTCCATTTTGCATAATCAACAAGATTTTCTTTTCCTTTTTTTCATTTATTTTATTTACTCTTTTGTTTTCTTAATTTCTAAACTTCAGCTCTTAATCAACAAACCGTTTCTGTCTATTTTTATTTCTTTTCTTATATCTCTTTTCTTCTTCGTCTCTTCTTGTCAACAGTTCAGATACTTAATGGTCAAACACCGTAACATACTGGTCACATGACATCATTGGCCATTACCACATTCCACACACACCTTCTCAACAGATACCCTCTCTCCCCCAATTTGATTCTTTCCTTACAACGAATCAAATAAGATTTAAGCAAGTCATGATATTTGAAATTCACAACGTCCCATCTCCCACCTATACTTAAGTATCTGATTAAATAAATATCACAAATGGAAGGTAGAAACAAGAAAGTCTTTAATTGCCCTGTCAGTGGGACTTAGACAATCAACTGACTGTATCCCCCCATAATAGGGGAGAATCTCCCCACCAAATAAAAAAAAGGGTGTCTTCTGATATGACAATAGCAATAAACGGCAGGAGTCACTTTGCTCATTAATTATTTTAGTATTTCCAAACTGAATCACTTCAAAATGCTGGCTCTCCAACATCTGTGTTCCTACCGTAAACCACTGGCAAGCAGTTCTCTACTAGTGTCATGCTGTTTAGTTCATTTTAATAAATTGAGCAGTAAAAGGTTTTCAGATTACGAATATATAATTGGATTTATTTGAATAGAATTAGTCTGAGCTTGATAGAATAGTGAACTTAAAAATATCCATTATACAGGAAAAAAATACCAAGAAAAGCTGTGGTGAAAATGCTTGGGTGGGAAATTTGGTAGGCAAGAGTTGAAATGACTTGGAGCAAAAATGAGATTGAACTTTCTCACTATCTAAACAAAATAATTAAAAGAATAAATAATCACAAGATACATTAACGTCGTATGTGTGACATTTTCAAATATGGTGTTTATTAAGTTAATTATAATTAAACAATAGAAAATGCACTCGGTAGAGAGACAAATTTGACCCCTCACAAGACCTAGCGTTAGTTCATCCTTTTTTTAAGTTGTTGTCAATGTATCTTGTAATAAAGTAGAAATAGAGTTCAGATTGGATGCATTCCAGTAGAATGGCTCATCTTCAGTCAATTTATGATCATTATATCTGTGATTGTTAAGAAGACCGATAAGACTCTCATACCTGTGTGGTATTGCTGTTATTGTTCTCTAGTGCTATACAACCTGCACGTCTCAAGAAAGAGGTCATATGTGAACATTATTTAAAGTGGTGTCTCATGTTTTATTTTTTTTTTTAAAGTTCCTTGTATATCTAGTGTTCATCCTCTTTCTTTTGGTCTGTTTCTTTCCTCTTCTTGCTTTTTTGTTCATTTGTTGTAATTTGGAAGGTTAAAGAATACTTGATTGCTTGTGTCAGAACAATGCATATTTCATTTTAATATTGTTTTTGATGAGAACATCAAGATGAAAAACTGATAAATATCGATTTTTTTCAGAAACTCTCCTCAATTCTAAAATCCAGAGATTTTTCAATTTCTTGCTTCTGATTTCCATTTTTCTTTGCAAATGTTTATATATCTAAAAAAATCTTAAAAGTAGAAAATAAAAGGTATCCATCATTTTATTATTCAAAAATTTGGAGCAACACGACGTCTCACAAAAAGCAGCGGTACTGTCATCTTTGCCTCCTATCATCTCAATACAATCCAAATAAATGACAAGTGATATGCGGGTCACTGCGTTGGGATAAAGTTTTACTTCTCCTGTTGACACCATTTACTACATGGACACACCACTGTATAGCCAAACGCAACGAAAATACTACATCAGTCAGTTCTGAGCAGATTGATGGATGCTGTGCAGAGGGATGCTAAGGATTGATGCTGATAGGGACGGTTGTGAGAGACGAGTCTATGAGGATATCCATGCTGTCTAGTGTAAGCGTTGATAATTCGAGTGATACATTAGATAGAAAATCACTAACTTTTCAAAAACCATTCTTTAAAGTTATTACTAAGCGTAGCTTAGATGTGGTACAGTAGGCCAGATTATGGGGCGCCAAGTGAGAATCGAACTCATAACAATGGTCTGTGAATCTATCTGCAACATTACATTACACCGACAATATGTCTCTCAAAACTGACCCATCCTGAGTTCAATAAACCAAAGCTATGATGTAAAAAGGGTCAGGCAGCTGAAAATTCATAGACTGACAAAGATACTTTCATGGAATGTGACTAAGTGGGAGACACAATCATCAGACAGAAAGTAAAATTAAAGAAATACATTGTTTTTCTTTTGTTTCTCCAATGTTTTACATGATAACCACCTCTGTATATACTTCTGCCATTGTTAATTTTACGAATAGTTTACACATCTATTTGTTTGATTGCCCCTTGTTTCTCTCTCAATCGCCCCATCTGCTCTCTCTCTCTCTCTCTCTCTCTCCTCCCCTTACTCTCCTTCCACCACCGTAGATAGTGAAATGTTTTTTGCTGTGACCATTGTTTGCATTAATGTTTGCACCTAAGGCAAGAAGGACAGATTATCTGAGAAGCTTTCCACCAATGGAGTCCCTTGCTTAACATGCATTGGGGTTATAAGAGTTTCTCCCCATAAGCGTAGATACAGTTTACATAAGAGACAGTTACCTGAATTTAAGAGTTTTGGGTTGGTAGTGTTTGTATTTTAAATGACAGGGATTGGGATCAGATAGAGGTGGACCCTCTCCACCTAGTCATCCAAGAGTTGTTAAGAGAGAAAAAAAAAGGAAGATCCTTGTACAAATAAGAGAATGGAAGAGTAGAAAAATGGCAAGAGATAAAAGATTAAGCAAAGAATTTATTATATATATATATATATTATATATATATATATATATATATATAAGTAGAATAAACCAACTATTTGTTTAAAGATTCTATTTGTTAAAAAAGCTCTCCTGTCTCAGGAGATCCATTTTCACATCATTTCATATCAGGCTTGAATCTCCATTCCACAGTATCTAAGCGACCAATTAAGGATCTACAGAGACCTAGAAGAACAAAGTTCATGCCACCATTTCACTCGGTGTAATGTTACAAGAAAGAGCTTTTTGAGGAAAAGAATTGTGGAAGATTAAGTAAAAAGGGGAAATTTTAAGTGAGAAAACGGTGAGATGAATCTGACAATTTTTACAGGTGAGTTTCAGCCCTGTCAGTTGGAGGGACTTTAGAATATCTACTACACCTCTGGCAGAGGGTTAAGATCTCACCCCATTGGGGCCACATGTTGATCATCGCTTAATGATGGAATCCTGGTGGCTGAACTGTCCATAACATGCAACACTCTACTTTTGTCTTTAGTTAGGCTAAAAGGGCAGTCAGAGAGGTTGCTTGAAAGTCTTGTCACACCATCATATGTTTAAACTTTTATCATTTTTTGTTTATTAAATAATGTTATGAATTATTATTCTAAAAAATCTTTTAGAATAATATTATTTCTAGAATTTAGGTTATATTAGTAAATTAATTCAATTCTTTAAAAAATGTGTGGTGTGACAAGACTTTCAGACCACCCTGTATGTTACTGTGTAGCACAGTTAAATTAGCACTTTTTTTTTAAAAAAGGAAAAGTACTAATTAGTCGGGATCAACAGTGATTTTCACACCAGAATTCTCAGACTGGATTTTCTTGCTGAAACAAGGAGTTTTGAAAGTTTATAACCTTACAGAAGTTGTGGATTCAAGAGGTCAATGTGAATAGTACACTACTTTCTCATGGTGGGGAATACCTATCATGTTGTTGTGTAAATTCCTCCCCCCCCTACACTTCTCCTGGATTCTTAGGTTCTCAATGACAATTGTAAGACTTAACTAGATGTACCAGGTTTTTTTTTAAAGTGATGAAAATGCGAATTGATGCATCTCTATAATGCAGTTTATTCAACAGCTGAAGTAGTTGAATACTTATATGAACTAACAAAAAAGTGCCCCTCTAGTCACAAGTATTTATTAGTTGAATATGATTAAATATTATATTGAATTAGAAAGATAATAATATTAAATACACATAAAAAAGATTACACTTATTTTTTACTTTATTCTAATTGATTTCAATATATTATATCATTAGGATTGCTTAATTATGTTTGATAATAAAACAATAATATTAGAAATCAATAACACCAAGTTATTTATTAAACACGGTTTTGTTAAAGCCAGTATGCAAATTAATCCATACCATATATTGATTGAAACCTTCATTTTCCTAATGATATATAACACACATTACAGGATTTTTAACAATATTAATATGGACTGTTTGAGCAAATTTATCTCAACTAGACTTTATAGAGACATTTTGTTAAATAATTAGATGCTAATTAAGATTAGATAATGATTATTTTAACAAAAATTGAGAATAATAATGTAAATAACTAAGGGATTGAGACGTTTGGTGGATGTGTTCGGTTACAGACACATCATCTCCATTATATATAAGATGTCTAGTAATCTTGGATTTTTGCTCAACTTTGAACCTGACTTAGTTAATTCAACTGTGAATCTTTTTTTTTAGAATAGACTTGCTTAAAAAGTAAAATTTCTCGTTCACTGGGTAATTCATCCGAAATGCTTATCCAAGTTGTTGGGTTTCTTTTTCTTGGTTTCTTTTTTTATACGTATTAATTCCATTCTTAGTGAAAAAAGACACCCATACTTTTTTTTTTTTATCTTTTGTTATTATTTCTTTTTTCTTTTTAAGAAAAAAAAGAAAATTTGTGTCTATGTATCAAGTTGTTTTGCTCTTATACAGCAATTCACAACTATTTACAAAACAGCTGATGCAAATTGTTGCAAGCTAGAAATTCTAAGTCACATATCATATTCATGCGTCTGTGTATGTATATATATAGGATGCACAAAAGCACATTGTGTGCAATATAGTTACATGAATCTTATACACATATATAGATAGGCTTTTATGCATTATATGCACATTAGCATTTATATAGTACAACCCAACTGGAAACATTTTTTTGTGGGTCCCAGCTTCACAGCATAGGGACTGTAGAATCTTGGGGACATTAAAAAAAACAAAAAAAAACTATGTTATAGACTTTATGAATATCTCTTAGAATGGAAACCAGAGTACAGGGTGTCCAAAAATCTTGTCATTTATTTTAGAGGCAAAATACTGAAATTCTAGAAAAGAATTTAATTTTTAAAGATTTTTTCCAGAAGTGAAATAATTACATAGCTTAATAATTATAGTCATTAGAACAAAAAGTAATGAAAGTTAAAACAAGCAGTAACAAGACTTTCACCGTCTATACATTAACCTACAAGGTGGTCGAAGTCTTGTCACCCATACATAATTTTAAGAGATATAGATATATATAACATAATATTCATTTCTCTAGAGGAGACGGAACCATTTGCATGGATTCCTCCTTTATTATGGAAGAGGAGTCGCCTGGAGTCGCATTTGATTGAGGTTCCACTGCACTTCTCAGCATAAAGCGCCTCAAAATACACCATATGGTTTATTTTGCTGCTGAGATCTCATTCCATGACCACAAGTTGGTGCTGATCAAACACTAGAGTGGGTCACCCAGGTGGAAGGTGTATGATGTTGAAAGCCTGAATATGCCTAATGATCTTGGGTTACATTACTGACGATTGTGGGTCAGGGGCACCATTAGGGTATATTTTCTTGAAACCAAAATTCTAGAAAATAATTTGTAAAGATTCTTTTGGAAGTAAAGTAATTACATAACTTATACATTATATCATTAAAAGAAAAATAATGAAATAAAACCAATATGCATGTGGTGGCATTACTTTTGGACCTTTGTACGTATCCGAGTTAATGTGACTAAATGATTAAATAGATTTTAAATAGAATTACATCCATGTAAGTTGTAAGCAAACAAAATGTCTAGATTATTTTTAGTAAAACAGTTACAAAATCATTTGTTTTAGTGACTGTGAAATGTCCGATTAAGATATTAATTTACAATTAAATATAAGCTGTTACAAGTGTATTTGTATATTTGTCTTTAACCTGTGAAGAAAAAAATATTCAAAATATAAATAGTATAATGAAACTGAATATTTTTTAAAAGAATTCAAAAGAAAATCAAAATTGTTGCTTTTCTCTGAGAAAATCAGCAATGCATTTGCAATATGTTGATGTGTGCATTTAACAAACTAGAATATATATCTCTACTGCAGGGCTCCCTTTGGTGTTGGGGTGTGCTTAGATAATGAAGCATAATTGGCTTAAGGCCCCCCCCCCACCGTAGGGTGGTGCAATTGTAACCGTGGTAGGAAATGGACACAATGAGATGGGTTCAAATCCGTTGCATTTCAACAAATAGCGCTAATACACTTGGGAAAGGTATGAATCCAACTATTTCCCTTCCAGCTATGGTTAAATAGTAGGGCAGACTGGGCTCTTTAACTTGGTTAGGCAACCAGTCTAGAAGAAGGAAAACTCTGAACTCAAAACCTGGTAATCCCCGCTTAAGAAATTGACATTGTGCCACATACTGCTCATATGCAGGGGTTAGTATATATATAACATGTTGTCATGTGCATTATAGCAGTGGTTCCCAACCTATGGCCAACATGGACTATGGCAAATTTCAGGTGGGCCAAGGAAATATTATAATTCTATATGGTTGTATCTTAATTGAATAAATATCTTATGTAAAATGGAAATACTTTTCTATTATAATAATTTCATGGACCACAAAAAAATTTCTGGTTTTCAAAGTGGGCCATTGAGCTGAAAAAGGTTGGGAACCCCTGCATTATAGGACTGGAACCTTTTGGTTCTGATTCAGATGCTCTTCTGACTAAGCTGACCTGGCCCTTACATTTCCATAAAAGTAAATATATTAAATTTATATGTTTTAACTATAGAGAATATATGAGAATACTACAATATGTGAGTGTGTGAATAGACACTTATGAAATCGCCATGATTCAAAAAAGGTAACATCTTTTCCCGCTTATTTTGGTGACACACAGAAAGAATAACAAGAAAGATAAGTAGTAAAATAAAAATAAATATAAGTAAAGAATGCAAAGAGGGGCAAATCTTTTATCAGGTTCCCAAATCAAGGGAAATGTTTCGTCAGTTGTTGTGTGTGTGTGGGGGGCGGTTGGGGAAAGACATTTTGGATTCTTATACAACAGCAGCTGAAGACAGAAATAGATATAAAGAGATGTCTATTATTTATGGATGTGGTAACTAGAATACAATTTTAGTTTTAAAAGTTTAGTCTATAGCATAGACTTACAGAAGATTGTATATATAAGTTAAGGTACGTGGACATGGAGTCATGGACTTGGTTACTGATAGTTTTCCTCGCCTATGCGATCTTCAGACAAAATCTTGTTGATCACATAAGTAAGAAACTGTCAGTATTCAGACACCTCTGACTTCCAGGT
Organism: Doryteuthis pealeii; assembly: GCA_023376005.1. Lineage (NCBI taxonomy): Eukaryota > Metazoa > Mollusca > Cephalopoda > Myopsida > Loliginidae > Doryteuthis > Doryteuthis pealeii. Next base: position 10,167,645 of record CM042150.1, read on the forward strand.
CCACGCTACCTTTCAGTTAAATATAAATTCTCTATCAATGATATTGAGATCTGTTTACTTATATATATATATATATATATATATTTATATTATATATTATAATATTGTTTGCTATCATTATAAATAAAAGTGCCAATATCAGCAATAGAGATAAATCTAATTTAGGATAGTGTAGATATAGAGTCATGGCGGGTGTGTTTTGGTAACTATCAGTTTTTCGCCTCTTGATCATTTCAGAACGAGAGCATATTAAAGTGGTCTGATGATGGCATCTGGTGAGAAACTGACAGTCACCAAGCACCATTGACTGGTGTCTAGCTATCCTAAAATTGATATATACATATAATATTTAGTAATAGTAATAGTGGAAAAGAGTAAGGGTCTACATTGTCAATCTAAATGATCTCATCATTATACCTAACAGGTCGATGTCATTCCTTAGCTACTGAGATAAACTTCTGTTCCGACAATAACAGTTGATTTACATCTCTCTCTCTTTATTTCTTAATTTCCTTCGTTTCATCTTTTAATTATGTCCGAAAAGGTGTTGATATGCCATGAACCAAAACCACCATACTATTTGGTCCAAAGAAGAGGATAGAAAAAATATCCTTTACGTTTTGTTTTTTCCTTTTTCTCATTTTACATCTTCCTACCAACCCTATCCTTAAAAAAGAAACAAAATTTTTATTTTTATAGCTACCTATATTGAGATGAAACAGAAAATAAAATGATAATCAAAAAAAGGTTGAAATTTACGTGGGTGAAAGATTTGAAGCTAAAATAAACCTGCATTTTATTGTTTTTTTGATTTTATTTCAGTTTTGACTATTTTCAGAATTTATAATGAAAGTCATTGTTGGAATCATCAGAGATGAAGATACATTTCAATACTTTGCCTCCTAACATCTGGAAAGGATTTAAATTACATTATATTATATATATTATATTATATACATAGCACACACACACACACACACCACACACACACACAAAACACCACATTTAGGAAATTAAAAATATAAATCCAGCAAATGAATAAAAACGTTCAAACACTTGGCAATTGTTTCAAAATTGTTCTAACACAAAAATACCAAAGAAAAGAAGAAAGAATAAAAAGAAGATCTTTCGCACAAATGCTCAAGTATTTGTAAAGAAATAATACAACTATAATTAAATATATGGACAAATCATTGTACTTTTATTTTTTCGTACTTTAACTAAGTTGTGGTAGGACTAATGAAATTGTAAATAGATGTACTATATAAGTGGTCATTGACATTGGGGAGTTGTTAATATATTAGGTTTCCAATGACCAGTCTGTGTAGCAAAGAGAAGGTGATTCGTAAGTTGAGATGGACAGGATTGTTATCACATCCTTGTTGGGTTATAATTTATGCGAAGACATTTTTTTTTATGTTCATTCTTGATGGGTTGAATTGTTTTGTTTTTAAACTCAATTTTTAAAAAACATTTTTTTGAACTCATCTTTTTTCTATTAACTCATGTATGGACGCCTAACAGGTACCCCACTCTGGGTCAGAAGTAATGGCATAAAGGGGTACTCCATATTCCCCAGAGCTTCAGAACTTGGGGGTTTGCCATAAATGCAATAGGGTTGGACGCATATCATATGGTCATTAGGCTTGTGTACCAACCTAAGTATGGCCTAAGTGGAATTTGCATTTTTCATGGACTGCTTTAGCTTCATTCGGATTCCATTCTTAAGTATCACGGGTGCCACCTATTGATTTCAACATGTATTCCCAATGAGGCGCAATCGTTGGTATTCTACCCCAATTGACATGGTGCAAAATATTCACTAGGGAAAATTATCTCGGGATCACCACAAATTACTTTGGTGCCATTATTAATAAAATATACCAGTTATTAAGTTTAATTAAGGTGATTCACTGATCAATCTTGGAAGCAGACCGACTTGTACGCCACTTATCCCAATCTTAAAAAAACTCTTGAAAGCGAGCGAGACAATACAAATTCATAACCATGTTTCCTATGGACTCCAACACACGTACGGACAACCACCAAAACTTGCATTCATCAGCTCTGTGTCAATCACAGAACATCAAGAGCAATGGCTGGCAGAGAGAGAGAGAGTGAGAGAGAGAGAGGAGAATCTGTGCTTCAACACGCCATATGAAGAAAGATGAGCACTCTTTCAGGTTGAATGCTATTTTACTATACACTGTAAGCCCAGTTGATGACAGAAGATGCAAATCTCCAGCAAGAATACATTTCAGTTGGCCAACCAATGAACTGAATTAATGAAATACATTTCAGTAGTCAAAAAAAATAAAAATAAAAATAAAAATAAAATAAATTTTTTTTTTGCTTTAATTAATTTGAGCGTTTTATTTCCCATATCATATGACTCAGATTTGATGACTTTTCAGACATTTAAAATTGGTTAATTGTTTTTTATATTTTAAAAAAAAAAGTACTAATACTAGTAGTAGTTCCATTCAGACCATGTTCATACATTCAACTACTCCCACGGTGCTGAAATGTGACGCAAGGTTGGATTAAAAGTGTGGTACCCAGCAGGAAGCATGCCTCCAAGGGCGCGGCATAGAAATTGTTCATGTCCTGTTAACATTCCATTTCAGGATGCTTCAGGCACCATGCAATCCCTACCCCTTTTAGACAAGTAGGCAGGTTACCTGGGGAAAAGCCCCCCACACACACACACACAAAACATTACCCATAATATACAACCACACGCGAGTAGTTGCGTAGATACCCGATGCATAAAGCAAAGAAAAAAAGGTAAATGTTTTTGATTCAAACGAGTAATTTCGATTTTGAAAGAATTGTTGTTTATCCTTTCTATAGCTCCCATTATACCAATCTGAAATGCAAGTTTTATTTGATAGTCATAGTGTACAGGGTGGTCCAAAGTCTTGTCACCCTAACCCAAAACATAATTCCTAATTAATTATCAATCTCTAATCTCTATATTAATACTGGTGTTCCATTAAAAGTACGACCGTTATCATCTGCATCACCTCTGGTTGAAAATTGAGACCGTTACAAATCATCCAAATGAAATGCAAAAATTAAATCCTGATTATCTGGTGTTACTTATTCATCTATTCTTATGAGTGTCGTCATCTCAGCCTAAATAATGGACCATTCCATTTTTATTAGAAGAAAGAAAGGGAAGAAAAAGGACATACCTAACAGAAAAAAATATAAGAGATGGGAAAGATAGAAAAGGGATTGAGGGAGTGCACAGAAGCAATAACACTAGCGCTCTTTTTAATCGAAACCAATGGAAAAGTAGGAAAACTTCTTTTTCTAAAAAAACCTAGATTTTTCATTTTTTTTTTAAATTCCTTCTTTAATCACCCCACTCTAAGTGTACTGTGTAGTAAAATTCGCGTGAGTGCCTATGTGGTATTACGACAGATATGGAGTCATCCCCTTCATTAGGTTAGCAAGGATATAGAGTCCACACCTAACCATCCAATTCCCTACTTACCCACAGATCAGATTACCCAATCTGTGTACTCATACGCTGTTGCAGACCAGTATCAAACGGAACCTTGTGATTCCGAGACGATCTCTACGACTGAGAACATTCCCTGTAATGTTTTCAAGTTGTCACCAACTAAACATGACATCAGAAATTGCCTTAACTTTTAAGCAGATCTAGGAGAAAGAACCATTCTTCTAATCAACAAGTGGCTTTGTGAAAGGAAATAGAAGATAAAACACAAGCATTACACCAACCCCAACCCCACCCTAGCCCCCCTCTCTATAGACTCCACTCCCCACCCAGTCTCCAATGTACACCCCCCTCCCACAGTGCGTGACCCGTTCCCAAATAAGTTATCAACATAACCACATATCAATTGGTTCCAAAAGATCAGGAAAGGAAATATATCTTTAATTATTTTTTTAGTATTAATCTGAACCAGAAAAAAATATTGCTACGTTTCTTCTCACACACACACACACCAACACACACACACACACACACACCACCACACACACACACAACACAACAGATTTCCGTAGGGTTTGGTTGTTGGTATGAAAAAACACATGGCTGTCCCGACACAATGTCTCATTTTACAGGCAGAAAGTATCGGCTTCGTTTCTGACACAAATCAACGGAAGGTAAACCGATTTCAAATCAGGGTGCATGCTTTTTTTTTCCATGCTTTTAAAGCGGCTATCTTGTAAAAATCTAGAAAATCTCTTAAGCAAAGTCTATATTTAAAAAAAAAATTAGCACTTGCGTGTTACTTTTCCATGTATGAGAAAACTGCAGAGCAAAGAGAAAGTTTTATACTGAATGAATTAACAATAACAAACCACAGTTTTAAAATAACAACTGAATATCAATAACAAAAGTAGTCGTGGCCTTAAAGTCTGTATCAACCAGACAGCAGGGAGTCTATCCCTTTTCACTAGCACTAGACTAAGGAGATTTTAGGCATCTGAGACGCACCACACCTACCATAGCTCCTCACTTATCACACAGATCCTTTTTGCTACTCATCGCTGAGTTTGGCGGGACCAGTATCACCCCCAAAAAAAAAAAAAAAAAAAAAACCAAAAAAAAAAAAAAAAAAAAAAAAAAACAAATAACCTTACATCCCCGTCGAACACTCTACAACTGACTAACCGACCAATAACAATACAAGTACAATCTATAAATTAAAATGTGGTGGTGCCTAACTATAAAGCGTTTAGCTCAGCTGAGATGTTCGACTGCGATCGTTAAGTTTCTTTGGTTCGACAGGCCCCCCAAAAACTTCAGCGAATGAGTAGCACAAGGATCTGTGTGATAAAGTGAGGAGCTGATGGTAGGTGTGGTGCCCGTCTCAGATGCTAAAAACAGTCTCCTTAGTCTAGTGCTAGTGAAAAGGGATAGACTCCCTCGCTGTCTGGTTGATACAGACTTTAGGCCACCCGACTACTTTTGTTTATTGATATTCAGTTGTTATTTTAAAACTGTGTTTGTTATTGTTAAATTCTATCAGTATAAAACATTTCTCTTTGCTCTGCAGTTTTCTCATACATCGAAAAGTAACACGCAAGCTAATTTTTTAAATTATAGACTTTGGCTTTTAAGAGATTTCTAGATTTTACAAGATAGCCGACTTTAAAAAGCATGGGAACAAAAACAAAAAGCTAGTGGCCACCCTGATTTGAAATCGGTTTAACTTTCCGTTGATTTAGTGGTCAAAAAACGAAGCCCGATACTTTCTGCTGTAAAAATGAGACATTGTGTCGTGACAGCCATGTTGTTTCTCATACCACCAACCAACAACCTAAGGAAGGTCTGCTTGTGTGTGTGTGTGTGTGTGTTGTGTGTGTGTGAGAAAGAAACGTAAGCAATATTTTTTCTGGTTCAGATTATACTAAAAAAAACTAATAAAACATATCAATTCTCCTTCCTGATCTTTGGAACCATTGATAATGTAGGTTATGTGATACTTATTGGGGCAACGGGTCACTCACTGTGGGAGGGGGGTGTACATTGGCAGACTGGGTGGGGGAGTGGAGTCTATAGAGAGGGGGTAGGGTGCGGTGGGGGTTTGGTGTAATGCTTGTGTTTATCTTCTATTTCCCTTTCACAAAAGCCACTTGTTGATAAGAGAATGGCTTCTTCCTCTAGATCTGCTTAAAAGTTAAGCAATTCTCTGATTGTCCATGTTTACGTTGGGTGACAACTTGAAAACATTACAGGGAATGTTCTCAGTCGGTAGAGCATCCGTCTCGGAATCACAAGGTTCCGTGTTCGATACTGGTCCTCGCCAACAGCGTATGAGTACAACAGATTGGGTAATCTGATCTGTGCGGTAAAGTAGGGAATTGATGGTAGGTGTGGCACTCTATATCCTTGGTCTGACGCTAATGAAAGGGGGATAGACTCCATCCCTGTCCAGCTAATACCCACAATATGCCACTCCACCGATTTTACTACTACCACTACTACTTAGATTGGTGATTAAAGACAGGAATTTAAAAAAAAATGAAAAATCTAGGTTTTCTTAGAAAAAAGAAGTATTTCCTACTTTTCCATTAGGTTCGATTAAAACAGACTAGTGTTATTGCTTCTGTGCACATCCCCTCACATCCCCTCTTTCTATCTTTCCCCATCTCTTATATTTTTTCCTGTGTAGTATGTCCTTTTTCTTCCCTTTCTTTCTTCATAATAAAAATGGAATGGTCCATTATTTAGCTGAGATGACGACACTCATAAGAATTAGATGAATAAGTAACACCAGATAATCAGGATTTACATTTTTGCATTTCATCTTGGATGATTTGTACGGTCTCATTTTCAACCAGAGGGTGATGCAAGATGATAACGGTCGTACTTTTAATGAACACCAGTATTAATATAGAGATTAAGAGATTGATAATTAATTAGGAATTATGTTTTGGGTAGGGTGACAAGACTTTTGGACCACCCTGTACACTATGACTATTAAATAAAACTTGCATTTCAGATTGGTAAATGGGACTATAGAAAGGATAAACAACAAATTTCTATTCAAAATCGAAATTCACTCGTTTGAATCAAAAAACAAACATTTACCTTTTTTCTTTGCTTTATGCATCGGGTATCTACGCAACTACTCGCGTGTGGTTTGTATATTATGGGTAATGTTTTGTGTGTGTGTGTGGGGGGGCTTTTCCCCAGGTAACACCTGCCTACTTGTCTAAAAGAGGGTAGGGCATTGCATGGTGCCTGAAGCACTCCTGAAATGGAATGTTAACAGGACATGAACAATTTCTATGCCCGCCCCTTGGGAGGCATGCTTCCTGCTGGGTACCACACTTTAATCCAACCTTGCGTCACATTTCAGCACCGTGGGGAGTAGTTGAATGTATGAACATGGTCTGAATGGAACTACTACTAGTACTACTAGTACTTTTTTTTTAAAATATAAAAGAAACAATTAACCAATTTTAAATGTCCTGAAAAGTCATCCAAATCTGAGTCATATGATCATGGGAAATAAAACGCTCAAATTAATTAAAGCAAAAAAAAAAATTTATTTTATTTTATTTTTATTTTTATTTTTTGACTACTGAAATGTATTTCATTAATTCATTTCATTGGTTGGCCAACTGAAATGTATTCTTGCTGGAGATTTGCATCCTTCTGTCATCAACTGGGCTTACAGTGTATAGTAAAATAGCATTCAACCTGAAAGAGTGCTCATCTTCTTCATCATGGCGTGTTGACAGCACAGATTCTCTCTCTCTCTCTCTCTCTGCCAGCCATTGCTCTTGATGTTCTGTGACTGGCACAGAGCTGATGAATGCAAGTTTTTGCTGGTGTGTCCGTGTGTTGGAGTCCATAGGAAAACATGGCTTATGAATTTGTATGTCTCGCTCGTCTTCAATAGTTTTTAAGATTGGAGATAAGTGGCCGTACAGTTGGTGCTGCTTCCAAGATTTGATCAGTGTTCACCTTAATTTAAACTTAATAACTGGTATATTTTATTAATAATGGCACCAAAGTAAATTTGTGGTGATCCCGAGATAATTTCCCTAGTGAATATTTGCACCATGTCAATTGGGGCTGTAGAATACACCGACTGCGCCTCATTGGGAATACTTGTTGATCATATAGGTGGCAACCCGTGATGCTTAAGAATGGAATCCCGATGGCTAAGCAGTCCATGAAATGCAACACTCCACTTAGGCCATTACTTAGGTTGGTTACACCAAGCCCTATGACCTATATGATTGTCCCAACCCTATTGCATTTATGGCAAACCCCCAAGTTCTGAAGCTCTGGGGAATATGGAGTACCCCTTTATTGTCATTACTTCTGACCCAGAGTGGTGGTACCTGTTAGGGTCCCATCTATGAGTTAAATAGAAAAAAGATGAGTTCAAAAAATGTTTTAAAAAATTGAGTTAAAAACAAAACAACAAAACAATTCAATACCCATCAAGAATGAACAAAAAAATGTCTTCGGCATAAAATAACCCAACAAGGATTGACATGCTGTAAAATCTAATAAATACGATCCTCAATTAACCTTAGATTTCACCATCTACATAGGTTCTTGGAAACCTATCTACCATGGACAATGAACTCTCACTGTATTACTTTACTATTCATTTAGTCCTAACCCACAACTTAGTTAAAGTACAGAAAAATAAAAGTATAATGATAGTGTCAATTATTTATAGTTGTATTATTTCTTTAAATTTCGTTTGCATTTGCGAAAGATTTTTTCTTTTTTTTCTTTCTTTCTTTTTTTTTTATTTTTGTATTTAGAACAATTTTGAAACAATTGCCAAGTGTTTGAACGTTTTTATTCATTTGCTGGATTTGTCATTTTTTAATTTCCTAATTGTGTGTGTGTGTGTGTGTATGTATATAATTATATATATATATATATATATATATATATATATATATAATGTAATTTTAATCCTTGCCAGATGTTAGGAGGCAAAGTATTGAAATGTATCTCATCTCTGATGATTCAAACAATGACTTTCATTATAAATTCTGAAAATAGTCAAAACTGAAATAAAATAAAAAATAATAAAACTGTCAGGTTTATTTTAGCTTCAAATCTTTCACCCACGTAAATCTCAACCTTTTTTTGATTATTTTTATTTTCTGTTTCATCTCAAATAATAGGTAGCTATAAATATAAATTTTGTTTCTTTTTTAAGAATAGGGTTGGTAGGAAGATGTAAAATGAGAAAAAGGAAAAAGCAAAACGTAAAGGATATTTTTTCTATTCCTCTTCTTTTGGACAAATAGTATGGTGGTTTTGGTTCATGGCATATCAACCCTTTTCGGACATAATTAAAAGATGAAACGAAGGAAATTAAGAAATAAAGAGAGAGAGATGTAAATCAACTGTTATTGTCGGAACAGAAGTTTATCTCAGTTTAGCTAAGGAATGACATCGACTTGGTTAGGTATAATGATGAGATCATTTAGATTGAAATCATGGTAGACCCTTAACTCTTTTCCACTATTACTATTACTAATATGATATGTATATATCAATTTAGGATAGCTAGACACAGTCAATGGTGCTTGGTGACTGTCAGTTTCTCACCGATGCCATCATCAGACCACTTATATGCTCGTTCTGATGATCAAGAGGCGAAAAACTGATAGTTATCAAACACCCGCCATTGACTCTATATCTACACTATCCTAAATTAGATTTACTCTATTGCTGATATTGAGCACTTTTTATTTATAATGATAGCAAACATATATATTATATATATATATATATATATATAAGTAAACAGATCTCAATATCATTGATAGAGAATTTATATTTAACTGAAAATAGCGTGGACCTGGAGTCAGAGGTGTCTGATTACTGACAGTTTCTTACTTATGTGATCTTCAAACAAGATTTTGTCTGAAGATCGCATAGGCGAGAAACTATCAGTAACCAGGTGCCATTGACTCCATGTCCACGCTACCTTAACTTATATATACAATCTTCTGTAAGTCTATGCCTATAGACTAAACTTTTAAAACTAAAATTGTATTCTAGTTACCACATCCATAAAATAATAGACATCTATTTATATCTATTTCTGTCTTCAGCTGCTGTTGTATAAGAATCCAAAATGTCTTCTCCCCAACCGCCCCCCCACACACACCCCCAAGCTGACGAAACATTTTCCTTGATTCTGGAACCTGATAAAAGATTTGCCCCTCTTTGCATTCTTTACTTATTTTATTTTATTTACTACTTATCTTTCTTGTTATTCTTTCTGTGTGTCACCAAAATAAGCGGGAAAAGATGTCACCTTTTTGAACCATGGCTATTTCATAATTGTCTATTCACACACTCACATATTGCATTATTTTCATATATTCTCTATAGTAAAACATATAAATTTATATATTTTACTTTATGGAAATGTAAGGGCCAGGTCAGCTTAGTCCAGGGAGCATCCGAATCAGAACCAAAAGGTTCCAAGTCCTATAATGCAGGGGTTCCCAACCTTTTTCAGCTCATGGCCCACTTTGAAAACCAGAATTTTTTTGTGGTCCATGAAATTATTATAATAGAAAAGTATTTCCATTTTACATAAGATATTTATTCAATCAAGATACAACCATACAGAATTACAATATTTCCTTGACGCACCTGAAATTTGCCGTGGCCCATTTTGGCCATAGGTTGGGAACCACTGCTATAATGCACATGACAACATGTTATATATATATATATATATATATATATATACCAACCTGCATATGAGCAGTATGTGGCACAATGTCAATTTTTAAGCAGGGTTTACCAGGTTTTGAGTTCAGAGTTTTCCTTCTTCTAGACTGGTTGCCTAACCAAAGTTAAAGAGCCCAGTCTGCCCTACTATTTAACCATAGCTGGAAGGAGAATAGTTGGATTCATACCTTTCCCAAGTGTATTAGCGCTATTTGTGAAATGCAAACGGATTTGAACCCATCTCATTGTGTCCATTTCCTACCACGGTTACAATTGCACCACATACGGGGGGGGGCTTTAAGCCAATTATGCTTCATTATCTAAGCACACCCCACACCAAAGGGAGCCCTGCAGTAGAGATATATATTCTAGTGTTGTTAAATGCACACATCAACATATTGCTAAATGCATTGCTGATTTTACTCAGAGAAAAGCAACAATTTTGATTTTCTTTTGAATTCTTTAAAAAATAATTCAAGTTTCATTATACTATTTATATTTTGAAATATTTTTTTCTTAACAGGTTAAAGACAAATATACAAATACACTTGTAACAGCTTATATTTAATTGTAAATTAATATCTTAATCGGACATTTCACAGTCACTAAAACAAATGATTTTGTAACTGTTTACTAAAAATAATCTAGACATTTTGTTTGCTTACAACTTACATGGATGTAATTCTATATTAAAATCTATTTAAATCCATTTAGTCCATTAACTCGGATACGTAACAGTCCAAAAGTAATGCCACCCATGCATATTGGTTTTAATTTCATTATTTTTCTTTTAATGATATAATGTATAAGTTATGTAATTATTTTACTTCCAAAAAGAATCTTTAAAAATTATTTTCTAGAATTTTGGTTTCAAGAAATATACCCTAATGGTGCCCCTGACCACATCGTCAGTAATGTAACCCCAAGATCATTAGGCATTTCAGGTCTTTCAACATCATACACCTTCACCTGGGTGACCCACTCTAGTTTTGATCAGCCACCAACTTGTGGTCATGGAATGAGATCTCAGCAGCAAATAAACCATATGGTGTATTTTGAGGCGCTTTATGCTGAGAAGTGCCAGTGGAACCTCCAATCAAATGCGACTCCAGGCGACTCCCTCTTCCATAATAAAGGAGGAATCCATGCAAATGGTTTCCGGTCCTCCTCTAGAGAAATTGAAATATTATGTTATATTATCTATATCTCTTTAAAAATATGTATGGGTGACAAGACTTTCGGACCACCTTGTAGGTTAATGTATAGACTGGTAAGTCTTGTCACCCCTACATGCTTGTTTTAACTTTCATTACTTTTTGTTCTAATGATATAATATATAAGCTATGTAATTATTTCACTTCTGGAAAAAATCTTTAAAAATTAAATTATTTTTAGAATTTCAGTATTTTGCCTCTAAAATAAAATGACAAGATTTTTGGACCACCCTGTACTCTGGTTTCCATTCTAGAGATATCATAGAGTCTATAACATAGTTTTTTGGGTTTTTTTAATGTCCCCCAAGATTCTACAGTCCCTATGCTGTGAAGCTGGGACCCCACAAAAAATGTTTCCAGTTGGTGTACATATATAAATGCTAATGTGCATATAATGCATAAAAGCCTATCTATATATGTGTATAGTATTCATGTAACTATATTGCACACATGTGCTTTTTGTGCATCCTATATATATACATACACAGACGCATGAATATGATAATGTGACTTAGAATTTCTTAGCTTGCAACAATTTGCATCAGCTGTTTTGTAAATAGTTTGTGAATTGCTGTATAAGAGCAAACAAACTTGATACATAGACACAAATTTTCTTTTTTTTCTTAAAAAAGAAAAGAAATAATAACAAAAGATTTTTAAAAAAAGTATGGGTGTCTTTTTTCACTAGAATGGAATTAATACGTATAAAAAAAGAAACAAAGAAAAAAAAACCCAACAACTCCTGGATAAGCATTTCGGATGAAATTACCCAGTGACGAGAAAATTTTACTTTTTAAGCAAGTCTATTTTCTAAAAATAAAGATTCACAGTTGAATTAACTAAGTCAGGTTCAAAGTTGAGCAAAATCTCAAGTCTGAGACAATCTTATTATAATGGAGATGATGTGTCTGTAACCAAAACCACATCCCCACCAACGTCTCAATCCCCTTAGTTATTTACATTATATTCTCAATGTTTGTTAAATAATCATTATCTAATCTTAATTAGCATCTTATTTATTAACAATGTCTCTATAAAGGTCTAGTTGAGATAAATTTGCCTCAAAACAGTCCCTATTATTAATATGTTTAAATCCTGTAATGTGTGTTATATATCATTAGGAAATGAAGGTTTACATAATATATGGTATGGTTAATTTGCATACTGGCTTTAACAAAACCGTGTTTAATAAATAATTACTCGGTGTTATTGATTTCTAATATTATTGTTTTATTATCAGACATATTAAAAGCAATCCTATGTATAATTTTATATTGAAATCAATTAGAATAAAGTAAAAATAAGTGTAATCTTTTTGTGTTTGTATTTAATTTGATTAGTATTTCTAATTCAATATAATATTTAATCATATCAAAACTTAAATACTTGTGACTAGAGGGGCACTTTTTTGTTAGTTCATATAAGTATTCAACTACTTCAGCTGTTGAATAAACTGCATTATGAGATGCATCAATTCAGCATTTTCATCACTTTAAAAAAAAAACCCTGGTACATCTAGTTTATAGTCTTACAATTGTCATTGAGAACCTAAGAATCCAGGAGTGTGTGTGTGGGGGGGGGAAAAATTACAAGCAACATGATAGGTATTCCACCCATGAGAAAGTAGTGTACTATTCACATTGACCTCTTAAATCCACAACTTCTGTAAGGTTTAAACTTTCAAAAAACTCCTTGTTTCAGCAAGAAAATCCAGTCTGAGAATTCTGGTGTGAAATCACCTGTTGATCCCGACTAATTAGTACTTTTCCCTTTTTTTAAAAAAAAGTGCTAATTTAACTGTGCTACAGTAACATACAGGGTGGTCTGAAAGTCTTGTCACCCGCACATTTTTTAAAGAATTGAATTAATTACATAATATAACCCTAAATTCTAGAAAATAATATAATTCTAAAAGATTTTTTAGAAGTAAAATAATTACATAACTTATATTATTAAAACAAAAAATGATAAAAGTTTAAACAATATGATGGTGTGACAAGACTTTCAAGCAACTTCTCTGACTGCCCTTTTAGCCTAACTAAAGACAAAAGTAGAGTGTTGCATGTTATGGACAGTTCAGCCACCAGGATTCCATCATTAAGCATCACAGGTCACTACCCATGATCAACATGTGGCCCCATTGGGGGTGAGGATCTTACCCCTCTGCAGAGGTGTAGGTAGAATATTCTAAAGTCCCAACTGACAGGGCTGAAACTCACCTGTAAAAAAAATTGTCAGATTCATCTCACCTTGTTTTCTCACTTAAAATTTCCCCTTTTTACTTTAATCTTCCCACAATTCTTTTCCTCAAAAAGCTCTTTCTTGTAACATTACCCGAGTGAAATGTGGCATGAACTTTGTTCTTCATCTAGGGTCTCTGTAGATCCTTAATTGGTCGCTTAGCATACTGTGGGAATGAGATTCAAGCTGATATGATGATGTGAAAATGGATCTCCTGAGACAGGAGAGTATTTTTTAACAAATAGAATCTTTAACAAATAGTTGGTTTTTCTTTATTTATATATATATATATATATATATATATATATATATATATATATATATATATATATCTTTGCTTTTCTTTTTATCTCTTGCATTTTTCTACTCTTCCATTCTCTTATTTGTACAAGGAATTCTTCTTTTTTTTTTTCTTTCTTAACACTCTTGGATGACTAGAGTGGGAGGGGTCTACCTTATCTGACCCCAATCCCTGTCATTTAAAATACAACCTACCAACCCAAAACTCTAAGTAATTCAGGTAACTGTCTTCTGTAAACTGTATCTACGCTTATGTGGGGAAACTCTTTATCCCCAATGCATGTTAAGCAGGGACTCCATTGGGTGGAAAGCTTTCTCAGATAAATCTGTCCTTCTTGCCTTAGGTGCAAACATTAATGCAAACAATGTTGTCAGCAAAAACATTTTGAACAGCTCCAAATATCTTGGTGGTGGAGAAGGGGTAAGGAGAGAGAGAGAGTGGGGGGGATGAGAGAGAAAAAAAAGGGGGCTTAATCAAACCAATAGATGTGTAACTATTTAGTAAAATTAAACAATGGCTGAAGTATATACAGAGGTGGTTATCATGTAAACATTGGAGGAAAACAAAAGAAAAAAGAAAAACAATGTGATTTCTTTAATTTACATTTCTGTCTGATGATTGTGTGCTCCACTTAGTCACATTCCATGAAAGTATCTTTGTCAGTCTATGAACTTTTCAGCTGCTGACCCTTTTACATCATAGCTTTGGTTTTATGAACTCAGGATGGATCAGTTTTGAGAGACTATAAGAATATGTGGTGTAATGGTTAGCAAGATAGATTCACAGACCATTGTTAGTGAGTTCGATTCTCACTGGGCGCCCCATAATCTGGCCTTGTACCACATCTAAGCTAAGCTTAGTAAATAACTATAAGAATGGTTTTTGAAAGTTAGTGATTTTCTTCTAATGTATCCATCATTATCAGGTTACACTGACAGCATGGATACCCTCTGACTCTCTCTCTCTCACCAACTGTCCCTATCAGCCATCGTCCTTAGCAAGTCCTCTGCACAGCATCCAGAATCTGCTCAGAACTGACTGATGTAGGTTTTTGTTGGTTGGCTTACAGTGGTGTGTCCATGTGTAGGTGTCAACAGGAGAACGTAACTTTTCCAGCAGTGCCCAGCATTACTTGTTCATTTTATTTGGATGGTTTGGGTGATAGGAGGCAAGTGACCATACAGCTGCTTTCTTGTGGGGTGTTGCTTCCAAATTTGATAATAAAATGATGGATCCTTTTATTTTTATTTTAAGTTTTTAGATATATAAACATTTGCAAAGAAAATTGGAAATCAGAGCAAGAAAATGAAAAATCTCTGGATTTTAGAATGAGGAGAGTTTCTGAAAAATGTATTTATCAGTTTTCATCTTGATGTTTCTCATCAAAAAATATTAAAAATGAAAATGTTGGTCTGACAACAACAGCATCAAGTTTCTTTAACCTTCAATTACAAAATAGAACAAAAAAGAAAATGAAGAGGAAAAGAAACAGACAAAGAAAGAGGATGACACTAGATACAAGGCTTTAAAAAAAAAAAATTAAAAAAATGAGAACCACTTTTAAATATGTCACATGACCTCTTTCTTCTGAGGTGCAGGTTGTTAGACTAGAGACAATAAAGCAATCCACACAGGTTGAGAGTTCCTTCCGGGTCTTCTTACAACACAGATATATGATCCATAAATTGACTGAAAGATGAGCCATTCTCTGGAATGGTCCAATCTGACTCTATTTCTACTTATCAAGACTTCTTGACAACACTTAAAAAAAAGGATGAACTGAATGCATAGGTCTTGTTGGGGGTCAAATTGTCTCTCTCCGGTGTCATTTTTTCTTTGTTTATTATAACTTATAACCTATTGAAAATGTCACACTATCGTTAATGTATCTTTGTGTTATTTATTTTTTAATATTTTGTTTAGTGTGAGAAAGTTAATCTCATTTTGTCCAAGTCATTTAACTCTTTGCCTACCAAATTTCCCCACACAGCTGTACCAAGTTTTCTTGGTATTTTTTTACCTGTATAATGGGATATTTTTAAGTTCACTATCTATTCAGCTCAGAACTAATTCTATTCAAATAAATCCTATATTATTGTAATCTGAAACCTTTTGCTCAATTTTAATGAACTAACCAGTGACACTAGTGAGAACTGCTGCCAGTGGTTTACGGTAGGAACACAGTTGTTGGAGAGCCAGCATTTTGAAGTGAATTCAGTTTGGAAAGTACTAAAAGTAATTAATGAGCAAGTGCTCCTGCAGTTTATTGCTATTGTCATATCAGGACACCCTTTTTTTTTTTTGGTGGGGGAGATCTTGTCCCCTATTTGGGGGGATACAGTCAGTGTGTCTAAGTCCCACTGACAGGGCAATTTAAAGACTTTCTTGTTTTACCTTCCATTTGTTATTTATTTAATCAGTGAACTTAAGTGTAGGGTGGGGATGGGGAGTTGTGATTCAATTCTGACTGCCTTAAATCTTATTTGATTGGTTGTAAGGAAAGATCAATTGGGGGGGAGGGGTATCTGTTGGAGAAGGTGTGTGTGTGTGTGGTAATGGCAATTGTGTCATGTGACAGTATGTTGGGTTGACCTAGTGATCTTGACTGATTGACAAAGAAGAAGAAGAAGAAGAAAAGAGATTAGAAAAGAAATAGAAATAGAAGGAAAGGTTTTGTTGATTAAGAGTCTGAAAGTTTAGAAATTAAAGAAAAAAAAAGAGTAAGATAAAATAAAATGAAAAAAAGGAAAAAGAAATCTTGTTGATTTGCAAATTGGAAGCTAAGAAAGAAAATTAAAAAAAACCCAGGAAAATAGAGATTTTGATTTGCAGTAGGCAATGAAGGAAGAAAAGATTGAAATTAGGGGGAAAAAATTAAGAAAATTGATGGGTAAAAGATTTAAGAAAGAAAATTTAATCAAATTGATACCAAAAGAAACTTTGTCTATTTCTTGTAGATTTCCATGAAGCCAATTTATAGCACATCAATTTGTGTAATGGTTAACAAGCTTGATTAACAATCCATTGTTAGTGGGTTCAATTCTTATTAAAGGGTCAATACTTACAACCTTGTACCACAACCCTTCACCGGGAATAAGTATTTAAGTTTTAATGTAATCAAATATATTTAAATTAAAAGACTTATGAAATTAAATAAAAACGTATATAAAAAGATTACACTTATTTTAATCATATTTCAATTGGTTTCTATAAAAATAATTCATAGGATTGATTTTAATACACTGAAGAATAAAACAATTATATTAGAGATCAATAACACGAGTTATTATTTATTAAACCCAGTTTTGTTAAAACCAATATGTAAATTAACCACACTATATATTATGTAAACCTTTATATCTTAGTGATAAATACAACACATTGCAGGATTTTAAATGCACTAATAACATGGCTGTTTTGAGGCAAATCTAATCCAGATTTTTATAGACATCATTAATAAATAAGATTTATTCTATTATATGTATTAATGATTTTGACTACAAATCAAAATCTTATTGATAAACTTACGCTATTCCTGAGGGTATTGTGATGTAAGCAGTGACATAGTTTTGGTTACAGACACAGAAACTGAATCTCCATTATAATAAGATATGTACGGGTGACAAGACTTTCGGACCACCCTGTAGAATAATAAACTAAAGTTTCAACTTTAGATTGCATTATTTACTTATAAGAAAAGAATGTATTATTAATGTAATGCACTCTGTTCAAAAGTGATGAGAAATTTGGTTAATAAGATAAAGGTGATTTTTTTTTTTTTATTTTTTTTTTTTTTTTTTTTAGACAATTGTAGATTATACCTGATTAAATGTTCTTTTTCATTGGTTTAAAGTTAATTCTTTTCCTGTCTGTTTGTTCATATTTCCTTGGATATGATTCTGATCAATTATAAAAACAGATCTTTAAAAAAAGCCCAGTATAATTCTGTTGGTTCCCATGCTAACTAAAATGACCACAACTTTCCTTAACACTAAAGGTCACATCTAGTTAATTATAAAAACACATACTTGACCATAACTTGACCTACAGCTAAGATTTTCAAAGTTACCACCAGGGTGGCCGACCTGAACCATTTCACACAAACAGACAGAGCTACCAAATTCAAACTTTAATCTCACACGGGGGTGAGGGAGTTATAAAGATATTTTTCACTTATTAATATTTGTCCCTTTAAAGATTTTGATATTTTTCTTGTGATGTTTTTTTTTTCTCCTGATTTTCATGTTTACTTTTGTTGCCTGTAAGTTTGAACAAGTGAGCGACTTCTCTTTCTCCTTGTTTTGTTGTTCTGTCTTTATGCCCCCCTCCCCCCCAAGTCTCTATCTTTCTTGCTCCACTGGCTTTGCTGTTAATACACTTAGTTGTCAGTTCTCATCAAGTGAACCAGATATGATTTACTTACAAGATTTCCTGTTGTACATATGTATGTACTAGTGTTGAACCCTAGAATTGCTTTCACAAACAAAGACTATTACATACACACACACATCACACTGTCTGTCTGTTTCTCTCTCTCTCACACACACATCCATATAATCTTAGATTAATAATATTCACACACACACACACACACACACACACACACGTGTGTGTATATTATATACACACACACACATGTGTGTATATGTATACACATATGTGTGTGTGTGTGTGTATATATATATATATATACACATATATAGATAGATACACACACACACACACACATATATATATATATATATATATATATATATATATATATATATATATATATATATATATATTCTTACATTTGAACATATATGCCCGCCTAAATTCATTAATTATTAACTAATTAATTTTCAAAATTAGGTATGACTTCAATTAAGCACATATCCTCCAAAAATTGTCGGCTTAAAGCCATATAAAAATGTTTGTTTACTTACCCTCATATATATATATATATATATATATATATATATATATATGGATGTTAAAATTCTCAACCAAACTAAAAAGGCAATGTCTATTAATTTAATATATATTCAATTTAATCAATATATATATATATATATATATATATATATATATATATATATATATATATATATATATTATATAAGCCCAAAGAAAAACTTTATATATATATATATATAAACTTTTTCTTTGGGGTTGGTTGAAGGAGCAAGCCTACTGTATGAAACCAATGAATTTGGAAGAACTTTAAGGATAAATACAGGAATTTATTTCTGCCATTCCACAAGAATTCCTGGGAAGATCAGTTGATGTGATTCCCGAGCAGCTTGAGAGGCTGGAGGCGAATGCTGGTGTCCATATAGAATTTTAGATAAAATTCCATGTTATGTGCATTCTTCTCCTATTCATTTTTTGTAAAAATGATGATTCAGAAATAGATTATAAGATTTTTAAAATAGGGAAGGGAGTTACATTACAATCACCCTGTATATACAGCTTTACACATAGAAGATCAGAGAAAGAACTTATATTTAGATACTTATGTGTGGGAGAGAAGAGATAAAGATTTATATAAGTAATATATATATATATATATATAGTAAAGGGAAATGATCAACATGATATATATTTATGTTATGTCAGCTGTGGAATGACCTCAGATAACCGCCCAATTATTCAGCAGATTTTTGTTTGACATAATATTATATAAAGGAAACATTTGTTGAACTTGCAAACAATTATTGGCCTCTTTCTCAAAATCTGTTCCCACTATTACAAAAATCAATTTCCTTTAGAAATTTTCCCATGGAAATTTGATCTTTTAAATAAGCATTGCATTTAAAAAAAATTAAAAAAAAGAAGAATAATTGTATTTGTTGTTTGTTTTGATTGTTTTGAAAAAGAAACTTGAAACTTTAACTGGCACAAAAAAACATTTCATCAGTATATAATTCTGTAAAGCATGTGTATTTTGTTGTTTCTTTTAAATTGGCTGAACACATTATGCTATTAATCAACGCTAAAACGCATGAAATGACTTTTGGAATTATAAATATTATTGCTATAAAACGGTATTAACAAGTAAATCTTAAAACTTTGCAGTTTACTTGGGTGAATCAAAAGTTTTGCAATATTTGTATATGTGTTCGTTTCCGGAATAAACTCCAGAAACATAAGGAAATCAAACTGATGCCACGCCCAGTATATAGTCTGGACCTAGCTCTCCTGGATTATTACTTTTTCCGATCCCTGGCTCACTTTCTCTTTGAATAATTATAGAATTTTATTAATCAAGTTTAATATAATTTCTGGTATACCATCATAAGGCACTTGTACAATCAGAGATGCTGATAGGTATGCCTCTTGCATCCCTGATGCACAAAGATCTAAAAGTAAAATTATATCCATGCATCCCAGTGTTTCTTCTTTTTTCTTCCCACACCATTTCAAGGTAACTATAAATACATTTCAATAGCATCTCCTAAGCTATTCCTGGCCAAGTCATCCCACATGAGTGTGTATTTTATATATCATCAGATTTCATTTCAGAGGTGGTTAATTTGGAGAAAATGCCACAGAAAAGTGTTGCTCATCATATATATATATATATATATATATATATATATATTATCACAAAATGTATTTTTTATTAGCTTAAGAAGAAATATATTATCACTTTCTTTTGGACATTCTGGAATTGTCCTAAGTAAATCTTAAAGAAGATTAATGACTGTTTGATGAGAGAGATTCAAATAATCCCATAACCCCCACCTGCTATGACCTGACCCCTTTGCTCACCATGATTTCAACCCCCCCTCCTCCTGTTCAAATATTTCTTTAAGGATCAAGAAGAGTTAATGCTCTTCCTTCCTTCCTTCCTGTCATCACTGGATGGTGCCGCCCCCCCCCTCTTCTGGTCTCTTCATATTTCTAATTTCTCTCAATCATGCCTTTACTCCTTTCTCAGATTTCTCTCCCTTTTCACGTTTCTCTCTTCTCTCTATTTCTTTCTTTCTCTCACTTTTCCTCGTTTCTCTCCCTTTTTTCCTTCCTTTCTCTCCCTTCTCTCCTTTCTCTTCTTTCGCTTCCCTCTATTTTCTCTTTTCTCTCCTATTTCTCCTTACTCTCCCCTTTCCAGCATTTCTCCTTTCTCTCCCTTTTCTCCTTTCTCTCCTTTCTCTCTTCTCCCTTTTCTCTCCCTTTCCCCTTTCTCTCCTCTCTCCCATTTCTCTTTACTCTCCCTTTTCCAGCATTTCTCCTTTCTCTCCCTTTCTCCTTTCTCTCTTCTCCCTTTCTCTCCCTTTCCCTTTCTCTCCTCTCTCCCATTTCTCTTTACTCTCCCTTTCCCACATTTCTCCTTTCTCTCCCTTTTCTCCTTTTGCTGAGAGTTTGTCTAGCAGTGTGGTGTATCTCTCTCATCTCCTGACCTTTCAAAACTATCATTCTGTTGGTATTCTTGGTACTTACTGATGTGACAGGCCAGTGTCAATGTTGTCATACTGAACCAAGTTTAAACTGTCCAAGCTTTCTGCCAGGCAGAAGCACTGTCGCCTGCCTTCCTGTTCCCCAGCTGCCATCACCCACAAGAATACATAATTATATTTTGTACCCCCCCCTCTCTCTCTGTATGTCTGGGAGGACATATTGCAGATGCACACAGATTATGCCACTATTTAATTATATTATAACACCCATCTATCTAAAGTTTTGAAACATCCTTTAATTTGGTACTATTTAATAGGCAAAATATTCTTTAGCAATATATATATAAAGATATTCTGGTTCAGCTCAGTTGGTAGAACACTTGCATAGGAATGCAAAGGTTCCTGGTTCAATACCAGTCTTTGCCAACTCAGCACATGAGCAGCACTGATCTGATCTGTATAGTAAAGTAGGAAGCTGACTGTAGGTGTGGCGCTTCACCTCAGCAAAATAATCTCCCTGGTCTAGCACTAGCAAAAAGGGGCTAGATTCCCTTCTCTGGCTGATACCAACAATAGACCACTCTGCTAACATATGTGTGCGTGTGCGTGGACACTGGATGCCATGTAAAGGACCTGCCAAGAGCAGAGGCTGGTAGGGACAAATGGTGAAAGGGTCATTCAAAAAAGAAAAAAAACTTTTTAATAAACAACTACACAAAAAATGCAATTAGACTCTTTAACCTTAGTTAGGCAACCAGTCTAGGAGAAGAAAAATTCTGATATCAAACTCTGCTTAAGAAATTGACCATGTGTCACATTCTGCTTGTGTGGAGGGGTTGGTAGATGCATACAATTATTCTGTCTGCATTTTCTTTTCTAAAGCAGAGGTGATAATATTTTAAGTTTTTGTTTTTTTTTTTGTTTTTGTTTTTTTTTCCAACAATTTTTGATATTGTTTATGTCACATTGTCAAAAGAATGTTGCACACATTCTCTAATGATTTTAATAATTGGGGGAAAAAAAAGTCACAAAAATTTGCCTCAAAATTACACATCAAATTAACTACTATAATTTTGGCTTTTTTTTTCTCTTTTCAGACCTACTTCTTTACAGACACGAACGACAATGAACTTGACAAAAGAACAAGTGAGTACAGCCATTTTTTTTATCATCCTAGAATTTTCAACATTCTAACTTTTAACCCTTCACCTACAAAATTCTTAGCAATTTCTTAATTTTAGCAAAACTCCTCCTACGCTTTAATCCTTTCAACCCTGTATCTGTGCTCACAAAATTCACAGAAAATTGAGCAGAAGACCCATTTAGACATCTTTTGTTTATAAAAATAAAGTAAAGTTGGTGGAGTGGCCTATTGTCAGTATCATCTGGACAACAAGAGAACCTAATCCCCTTTCACTAGCTAGACCGGGAATATTGTTTTTGATGAGGTGGAGCATCACATCTACCATAGCTCCCCACTTTACTGCACGGATCAGATTTTGAGCTTACTGTGTATAGAAAAATAGAACTCAGTCTGAAATATTGGGCTTACAATGTATAGTAAAATAGTGCTCTGGTCAAAATATTGGGCTTAGTGAATAGTATAATAATGAGGGCGCTCTTGGTGTAATGTTTATCTTCATAGTAAATGGAATTAGTAACCTGAGTTCAAATTCTGGATGAGACTCAGCATTTCTCTTCATGCTAATTCCCTTGGGAAAGGCATGAGTCTACTTGTTCTTTTTTATGTATGTTAAACTATCTAATAGTGAAGTCCCAATTCTGGAGTCTTAGAGAGTATGGAGTACCCCTTCATCACCATTACTCCCAGGTTCACTCAGACCCAGAGTGGTAGTACCTGTTAGGGTACCATCTATGGGTTAAATAGAAGAAAATGAGTTAACAAAATTGAGTTTAAAAAAAGAATTTTCAATAACTGTCAAGAATGAATAAAACAATATGTCTTTGACATAAAATAACCCAACAAGGGTTGACATGCCATAAAATCCAACCAACCAACTTTTTGATGTTATCTGTATTTTTATATTTATTTTTCTTATTTTGTAGATAATCACATGATTAACACTAACTGTTCTGCAGTTCATAATCGGTGAGTTCCTTTCCTTTTCCTTAAAAAGATAAAATAAACTCTTGTATCATTTTATAAGTTTTTGTCTATTTGTTATGATATAATTTGATATCGCTTCACACAACATTTATTTACATCCATGACATGCAACACTCCACTTTGGTTCTTATTATGCTAGACAGGTGGTCAGAAAGGCCACTGCCAATCAATTGGCTGGTCACATCAAGCCCTAGCACATATGATTGCTCTAACCTTATTGCCCTTATGGCTAACTCCAACCCTTTTCATTATATATATATATATATGTACTAGAAGGCAGTGGCTGAGGGTCTTCATGTCCTGGGTATGATGTTAAACTCTCTCTGATGGTGAGGTTCCAGTTTTGGAGGTCTGGGGAATGTGGAGCACCCCTTTATCACCATTGCTCCCAGGTTCACTCTGACCTGGAGTGGTAATACTTGTTAGAAACCCATCTATGGATTAAATAGAAAAAAATGAGTCTATAAAAATGTGTTTTTAAAAAAAAATTAGTTTCCGTTAAGAATGAATACAACAAAAACATTTCTCTGAATTTTTGAGATGGGACTTGATGATTAGTATTATTTGTATTATTCGGATTATTGTTATCTGTACAACGTTTCGGCCTATGTGCCCTCCAGCCTTCTTCGGGTATTTCATGTCAGACTCAAGAACCTGATTATGACAAGAAGGTTCCTGATTATGACAAGAAATACCTGAAAAGGGCAGGAGGGTACATTGAAATGTTGTACAGATAACAATGAAGATGAGGACAATAGTCTGAATAATACAAATACTAACAAAAACATTTTCAGCAAAAAATGCCCCAATGAGTTGACATGCTTTGAAACCCAACCAACCAACATTTATTTACAAACCTGTTAAACTCTGCTTAAGAAATTGAACTTGTGTCGCATCCTGCTTGTCTGGAGATTTTGGTAAATATATATAAAAGTAAGTAAAGTTGGCAGACTGGCCTATTTTCAGGTTTCAGCCATACAGTGAAGGAGTCTTTCCCCTTTTCACCAATGCTGAGGTGGAGAGCAACAGTTACACCAGCTCCCAGATGCTTTTCCACAAAGATCAGATTATGCAATCTATGCTTCTCATGAGCTGAGTTGAAGAGTCCTCAACAGCTCAGCTCATGAGTAGCACAGATTGGTATCAAACCCAGGACCTTCCAATTCCTAGGCGAATTCTCTATTGACTGAACTTATATAATTTTTTCTTTTTCTTCATCTTCTTTACTCTTTTTCTTTTCTATGCTTTTTTTTTCATTTTTATATTAAGGCTATGGTTGCTGTACGATGCCTTTCAACTTTTGTGGTTTTCTTTAGAGTGAATGACCTGCTCCTCCTTTTTCCTCTTTATTTGAATTTTTCATTATTAGGGAACCTGATTCAAACTAAACTGAATCTTTAAGAAGGGATTTCAGTTAATCTTTTCCGTTAAGTTTTCTCATGAAAACTTTCTTTGTACTCTTCCCCTTTTTTTTTTCTTTCATTCATTTTCTTTTCTTTCTTCTCGTTTTTTTTTTTTTTTTTTTTTTTTTTCAACATTTTCCTTTTTTTGTTTCTTAATCTTTTCAGTTTGTTTTTTAATCTTCTTATATATCTTTTTCTTTACATTTTATATTTACCCCCACCCCTCCACCTATACCCTATTCTTTCTTTTTCATTTCCTTTTTTAGCTATCTATCTATCTATCTATCTATCTATATATATATATATATATATATATATATATATATATATATATATATATATTCTTTTTCTTTACACCTTATATTCACCACCCACCTCTCCACAATTCTTTCTTCTTTCTTTTTCATTTCCTTGTTCTTTTTTATCTTTTTTCATTTCCTTATATATATATATATATATATGGACGAGTGGTCTATTTTTGGTATCAGCCCTACAGTGAAGCTTTTTATATATACACTACTTATTCACTCCTTTTGACATTTTTTAACCTTACATTTTATTTTTTCTCATGTTTTATTTTTTTGTCCCCTTTTTTTATAAGTTTATTTTTTTAACTCCTCACCTTTAAACCTGTCGCCATCTTGAAAATACACCTGTTAATAGGCAAGGGAAGGTTTTGAAAATGTCTAAGTCCCTTGTTGCTGTTGAGGCTTAACGGTGGGAAGAAGTAGAGGAAGTGCAAGGTGTGGGGGGGAGAAAGAAAGAAGGAAGTACAACTGTTTAATTGATGAGTGGTGGGTAAAGTACAAGATGTGAATAGAAGTAACCTTCTTCTATGCAAAACCCTTCTTCTCCACCCCCACCCCCCTTTTTTTTTATCCCTTTGACCTGTAGCCCAAATGATTGAGCTACATTCAAAATTGTCCCTGTAGGCTTGTCTGACACAACTATTTTAACAGCAACAACTCTCTTTATTTTCTTTTTACCTTTTTTTTTTTGTTCTTTTCTTATTCAACATCTATGCACCTGACAAAAATGATTTGAAGCCACCTTTTTCAGTGTTGATGGTCACAACAACAGTTAGACACCCCTCACCCCCCACCTTATTTTAAACATGTTTTGCATCTACTCTTTCTGTGTGTGTGTGTGTGTGCTCTCTTGTTTTTGACTTGTTTCTGTCTCGGGGTCCTTTCTTGCAATCTGATTGGCTAAAAGATAATTTGAATTTTCCCTTCAAGTCATGTCAACAACTTTATTCTAATTAAACGAATCCTAATTGAACTGAAAAGCCTCATAAATGTATTATTCTGTCGATTTAAAAAGAAAAAAACATTTTCTTTTTGGAGTTTCTTTTCACAAACTTGAGATTCAAAAATTATTTCTTTTTTTTTCTTAAACTGTATGTAATGGGGAAATTCCAATTTTGGAGCTCTAGGGAGTGTGGAGTACCTCTTCATCACCATTACTCCCAGGACCACTCTGACCATCTATGAGTTAAATAGAAAAAATGAGTTTAAAAAAATTGAGTTTGAGAAAAAAATTGAATACCCAACAAGATTGAATAAAACAAAATGTCTTTGGGTTAAAATAACCTAACAACGGTTAACATGCCGTAAAATCCAACCAACCAACTTCTTTTTTCTTTCTTTCTTCTTCTCTATCTTTAAATTCTTGACCATTTTCATTTTAGGTATAACTGATATTTTTAAAAAAAGAGGGGGGTACTGTTACCCATGGCTCCTAAAAACATAAACAGGATCGTTCAATAATTTTGATTTCTCGAACTGTTGTCCTCATTTTTATTGTGGTATGTATAAACACAATGTTTCGGCTGCTGTATCCTCCAGCCTTCCCCAGGCGTCCTCTGTGAATCTGAGCTTAGTAATGACCTAACTTGGGAAATTATTTTTAATAGTTTGACTGTTTATCAAACAGGCATCGAAGAACTTTTGAATATCTCATTCAAATAATGATGTCATTGTTTTTGCATGACTCTCATTCCGGCATGAGTCACGAGAAGAATCACAATCATTTAGAAAAAAAAGAATGTTTATTGGCGTACAGCACAAGGCGTAGAATCCAATGACATCAGTCTTTTTCGATATTTTTATTTTAAAAATGATTTACTTTAAAAACAATTTTATTTGGCCTTTTCAATGATTGGTTCCTAATTTGTGTTTATCTTTATACTTGGTCTACTCAAGAGGTTACTACAGCCCAACGCATGTTAGGGTTTGTCAAAAGGGCAATAGGGTTGGGACAATCATATAGGGCCTAAAATGGATTGCTTTTTATCAAGCCAAAGGTTTTCAACTGTTATGTTATTTAGGACTAGTTGAAGGGAGAAATGAATTCATGCCTTTCTGAATAGCATTAGTGTGAAAAGGGTGCTTCAAACTATACCAGTAGGTATTTGAATTCGGTCCTTCAATTTCATTTTCCGTGTTGTTAACTCTTTGGCCACCCACATATCTCGTTGAATTTAATATCTTAAATTCTAACTATTTTATTTATGTGTTATTTGATAGAAGTTACATAAAGTTTTCTGCATCTAATACAGTAGCCTCGATGGATTTCTTTAAAGTTATGAGTTTCACCCTACGCCATCCTCCTCCTCTAAAACAACCACTTGCAGAATAGAGTCGGCTAAATTTACAACTCAAGAGATTGTTTTGATCAAATAATACAAAATTAATCTCCTGAGACTGTTAAGTGTTTAAACAGTTCAGGCACTAAAGAATAATATTTAATCTTCAATATTTGGTAATAATATATTTTTTCACCAAAAAGCACCCTGGGACAATGTTAGTGAAATCTTAGAAGTGTCTTTGAAGTCTATCCAACTGTTTATTGTTTTTATGTGCATATTTAAGAATTATTTCTGGAAATTTAATCATCAACATGAGGTTGTGCTGTCAACACAGATCCCTTGATTCTCTTTCACCAACCATCCCTATCAGAAACAACTACACAAAATAATGTAAATATAAATGTATGATGTACATGATTCCCTAACATATAGGCATAAAATGAGCCAAGACAGGTTGACATGCCCTTAAAATCAATCAATCTTAAAGTTATAGATAAGTTACCTGGGTACATAATTAAAAAAAAACTTTATCACTAAAATATTTCCCCGTGGGTTTTTTGTTAGAAAAGGGTTTTAAATTTGGTGCTGATAGATACCCACCATAATGGTAGGCACCCTGTCGACTGGGACTTTAGACTATACCGACTGCACCTCTGCAGAGGGGTAAGACCCCCTCCCCCCAATCGGAACACCTGTTTGCCGAGGATGGCAACCTGTGATGCTTAAGGATGAAACCCTGGTGGATGAGTCCATGACATGCAACATTTCACTTTGCCCCTTACTTAGGTTAGACAGGCGGTCGGAGAGGCCCCCTTCAGTCAAGCCCTAGTACCTATATGAATGTCTCAATGCTATTGTCTTTATGGCAAGCCTCCTCTTTTATTATCATATATGTGCTAGAAGGTGGTGACTGCGGGTCTTAGTGTCCTGGGTATGATGTTAAACTCCAAGTTCCAATTCTGGAGCCTTGGGCAATGTAGAGTACTCGTTGATCACCATTACTCCCTGGTCCACTCAGACAAGGAGTGTTAGGGTCCCATCTATGGAGTAAATAGAAAAAAAATGTGTTTAAAAAATTGAGTACCCATGAAGAATGAATAAAACAAAACGTCTTCGGCATGAAATAACCCAACAAGAGTTGACAAGCCGTAAAATCCAACCAACCAACAACGGTAGTAGACATTATTCAAAAGAATTCAGAAGAATCCCATTCAGAAATAATTTCTTTAAAAAAAAATGTATTTTCTATTATAATGTTATTGAACAGGTGGCCAGGATATTTTTAATGGTTCATTAGTAATAAATTTTATCATAAATTTAACTCTTTGAAATTCCCCCTACCACCACCCCAAAAAATCCCCAAAATTTTAAAGAACAGATTATTTGAAACAGATTTGAAAAGAGATACATTTTTTTTAAACCTTCTCACCAGTCTTCTTCAGCCAAAAGAAATATATGAGAGGCAGCTGAAAATGGTCTTGATGAATGAGGAAGTTTTAAAGATGTCTTCTCACTTGGATGAAAAATGTCATATAGGGTTTATTCAGTTCTCCATCAAGAAGGTGCTTGGAGTGCTTGGTCATAGGAGGTTTTTTCTTAGATGATTTACAACACATTCATTTCTTATTATTAAACACACTTATTTGGTAGAAGGAAATGCTCCTAACTTCATCAACAACATTTTTTTATATTTTTTTTATCTAAGTGCATAAACCACTTGTCCTGCACTGTTTCTTGTTTAGAACAATTCCACCAATATTCCTTCTCGTTTTCTGGGTTCAAAGAGGAGTACATTGCTTATAAAAACTCCATGAGATCCCAAACAAGCTGTTTTTCCTCAAATAAACAACTCTTGGGAGTTTTGTTTAATAGTTTTGTTCTGTTTCATTTCCGAGTCTCTGACGTCTTTTCCAGATTCACAGATGTTTCTGGAAATATATATCCTTCATATGAAGTAGGAATGGTAAAAATCATAATTTAAAATTCTGGACATTATCTCTGATATGGGAAATAGTTTTTGTCAAGACTATTTGAAATTGATATTACTGCCTAAAAAATCTGCTTATAAGGTCATTAATAAAAATCTTTTTTTGTAATTTATTTATTTGAGACTAGAAGCGGCTACCCAACATCATCTGGGTAGAGAGGGAGCAAAAAAAAACCCTGGTGTATTGATTTGTTTACTTTTGAGATTTACAAATGCTGGACATTTTTTTAGTAGAATTTTAATGCTATTTATATGCATATTTTGATTTTTAAACGGGATACCGAAAAGGGGATAGACTCCCTCACTGTTGGCTGATACCGACAATAGGCCACCCCACCAACTTAAAAAAAAACACACACATACATATATGCCACATCTGATATCTCAATGTTGCACTTATATATTCTGTCTAGAATTAATTTTTTTAAAAGTGTACTATACATATAAATTATCCTATAAGTCAGCAGATTTTTCTAATCTATTGGGGCTAATATTGCTGGTTATGTTTTGGCAGTTGTAATTCCAACCACACCTATTAAATTATTTTTTTTTTCTTAGGAAATATCAAGTGTTGCTTAAAGTGTATCTGTTTGAAACCAGATGTGACTTTATGTAAAAAAAAACTCCTAGATCTATGAGCCAAATTGCCATTGAAGAACACCTTGCACTGAACTCTATTGACCTCTTCATGTTAACCATTTCTTGAAACACATTCTTTCTAAACCGGAGAGCAGCACGTGATTGCCAAAATCTGGTGAATATTGATTGGTAATAAGATTGACCTTTTTAACCTCTTTGCTGGTATTTTAATTTACCAGTGGATATATTGCATAGAATTATGTCTGCTATTTTAATATAGAAAAAAATAAAGAAATAGTTTTAAATATTATTATTCACATGTAGTTGTGAATGTGAGAGATGGTTAGAAATTGGTCTGAATATATACATATGCTAGACTAAATGTAATCCGTTGGGTCACCCATTGAGCTCTGGGTAGATAATTGGGATTAGGGAAAAAGTTTGCAAAGCGAATTAAATTTTTAAAAAAGTATTTATTTAAGAAAAACATTAAAATCATTTTGTAAGATTTCTAAGAAAGAGGACGTTTGACCTAATTTAAATGGATCCGATTAAGTTGCTGAGAAACTACAGGCTAGCTGCTTCTGAAACTTAACATACAAATATATTTCACACTCTCTAATCACTCTCTTTAATCTCACAGAGAAAATAACATATATAACGAGGTCATCAATATATACACAGAGAGGTGAAAGTGACTGGCAGAATGTGAAGTAAGAGGCGGGTCAGTTTTTGATTTAATTGCAAATTACAACTAATTAGAACCAATTAATATGGATTTAAAAAAATATAACTCGATCCTAGAACTAAGGAATATTTTGATATGAATTTTGTGTCATTAAACTAAATAGGAAAAGCCTTTAGCTAGCAATCATTGATTCCCTCAGCTTTAGTATAATAATGGCCAAAAATATGGACTCCTAACTCTTAAAAATAGAAATCTGGAAGCATCTTGATGAAAAAAATATTGCTTTTAGTTAACAATAACACTAATCTATTTCAATCGAAGATAATGAAAATATGAAAAGAAGGAAAAAAAAGAAGAGAGAGTTAAATCAAGATTATTAAACTCCTTGCATATTGAACTATTACAATAGCTCTTAAGTAAACATATCAAAAGTTGTAATAATTAAGTTATCATACTGTAGGTCTTTAAATTAGCCGATGAATGATAGCTTTAATTCTTGAAGAAACCACCTGTTATTTCTTATTCTTTTTTTCACAAGTGCGAAAACAAGAGAGATGTCTGAAAATATGAGAAGTGCTATTATCACAAAA
The DNA here is from genome assembly GCA_023376005.1 of Doryteuthis pealeii. Classification (NCBI taxonomy): domain Eukaryota; kingdom Metazoa; phylum Mollusca; class Cephalopoda; order Myopsida; family Loliginidae; genus Doryteuthis; species Doryteuthis pealeii. The sequence continues at coordinate 10,198,967 of CM042150.1, forward strand.
CACTCAACTTCTAATGGATACAATGCCATTAAAAAAAAGCTTGGTATCTTTGTTTCAACATTGGTCAATGTTATTTAGAAGTTTACTCGGCATTTAATTGTCAAGAACTTTCTCTGGAAATGGCAGAGAGGGAAAATAGATGAGAGAAATCCACTAATGTTGGTATAAAATCTAGAAGCAAAAAAGATAAAAACAAACAAATGTAAATAGTCCAAAGATCTGAAGTTTGACATGGAACAACAATCTGTTGGCATGACTTCTATGGGTACCATATGCCAATCATTAAATCAAGAAGTGCTCTCTGTGTGACGGCCAAAGAGGACCTCACTTGCTGAAAAAGAAAAAGGGAGGACAAGTATAAAATGATTAATCTTTGCCAAAGAGGCCAAATACGTTAATAACACCATAAGTCGTCGGGGTGGCCTAAAGTCGGCATCAGCCAGACAGCGAGGGAGTCTATCCCCTTTACACTAGCGCTAGACGGTTAAACTTGCAAATTGGTCGGAAAATTAAAACGGAAAGTTTTTTGGTGGTCCCCATAACAGTTTAACTACAGTCCAAGTTTAGCCGTCTACCTTTGGGTTCAATAATTAATTTCAATGATTAATTAAATATATAGTAATTTTTGTTTTATTTTGGGTTGTTTTTTAGCAATACGTAATTAAAAACAACCTGAATCCCCTAAACCGTAACCCAATTCGCAAAAAGTTCATTCATAGACTGTAGTAAAACTGTCATGGGGGACCACCAAAAAACTTTCCGTTTTAATTTTCCGACCAACTTGCAAGTTTAGCCCGATAGATCAAGGACATTGTTCTTTGTGGTTCCTTGGCTGATGCTTTACCGACTGAGCTAAGTCGGCCCTATCCATGATACTTCTCGGTAAATATCTTTGTGGACAGCTTTTTCGCAATACACACCAGTGATTTGCTTATAGATGAAAAAAAAAAATATAAGTAAAATAATATCCTGAATATAGTGAAATATGAATTGAAGACTTTTATCTCAGTAATCATTAAAAATTTATTTTTTCTTTCATTTAAATTTTCCCGCTGTTTCATGCTATTTTATTTATTAATATGTCTAAGTATTGAGGATGATCTTTCAACTCAGTCATACTAGCTTTGTTTTTTTTGTGTGTGTGTGTGTGTGTTTTTAAATTACTGTTAAATTACATTGAAAGAAACCTGGATATAAATAATATTTCAATTTTCAGATTCACTGTAAATTGAACAATTGATGTATCATCATTGTGTGTGTGTGTGTGTGTGTAGAAACTTATTACGTTATCAGTATTCCAAATTTTACAATGGACTGAATGAAGTGGATACAAGATAAAGAAAGAAGTAGAATGATAGTTTATCAACTATTCAACCAACCATACAAACATGACTAATGCAACAGCAATCTCCTTTAGCACAAAAAGAAACATGTGACTAATATATATATATATATATATATATATATATATATATATATATATATATATATGGTGTTTATAAAGTCTTGCAGCAGTTTTAAAATTGAAAAAAACTTAATAAATCACATTGTACAAATGATAGAATCATTTATTAAAAACCAAATGAAAGTTCAGTTCTTATAGTTTTATTTTGCATGTACATTTTGATTATTCAATAACAAGTACTTCTACAATCCGGGTCAGAGTGGTAAGTCCATGTTAGGTCACTGACTTATTGATTCACTGTTGTATGTTAGGAATGGAAGTGTGTCTATCTATTTAATGAGCTTCTTCCCGAGAATTAAATGACGGTGATTAAAATAATTACAACACCCAATTATGTCAGAAATTGAAAGCAGCAATGCATGAAAAATGTGTGGAATTACTAAATAAAAAAGGGTGTGATATATATATATATATATATATATATATATATATATATGATGACAGGAGACATTTCCATGTTTTTTTTTTATAATCGGCAGAAATTGTTTCAACTTAGTTTGGAGAGCTTTGAGCCGTCCACTAACCCGTAGTAGAAGGAGGGGTCAAACAGTTTTGCTAATGTTAAGCATAGATCAACAACTCTTGATGCTTTTGCCGAGGCAGTGAATGAGATCAACCACATTAGATTGTGAGATACTGAACTCGCCTGATACTCTCCGAGTTTGCCTTGCACATTTACACTCGGTACATCTTATTCACATAAGGATAAGTCTCCTTGGCAGATAAAAGAACCAATTTTAGCACAGTGAGAGACCAATAGAGTATAAATAAATTTGGATGTGGAAACATCACCCAACTGTACCCTGGTGGCCATTTTGGAAAATGGCTACCATGTAATTTTCCAAAATTTTATATCTTAGCTTATGTATTATAATATATTGGTCTATCACTGTGCCAAAATTGGTACTTTTATTTAAAAATGCAGAATAGGTTTGAATATCCTAGGTAAACCACCCTACTAGTATAGTCTGGTAGATAAAAAGGTGAACCGAGAAAAAATTGTTACCAAGGTAAATTTATTATTTTTTGAAAGCTTAGGTTATCCTCTTTTGAAATTTTAAAATTCCTCTTTTTGACCCCTGGGGAAATGTTTTTATTTTTGTGCAAACCGGATCTAGTATGCTAATAGGAATACTTAACTTGGAGCTCGGCCTTGGAATCCATGGTTTTAGGCATACCTGACCTTGCCTGATCGTCGAGGTTCTTGCAATCTGAGCAACATTTCTTGAACCATCTGGTTATTGTACTGAGATCAACTGTGTCTTCATTTGTTGCACCACAAATGGTTTTGGTTGTTTCTGTGGCGTTCTGGCCCAGTTTGAACTTGTAAAGCATAAGTTAAACTACACTGAAAGTTTATCTATGCAGGCTTCAAATCGTACATTTCTGATGTACAATGTGTCAGCACACCAACTGCCACAACACTACCTTCCAATAACGTGCACCTCCCATGGTTTAAACTGATTCAGTCATGTGATATACGTACTGCAAATTTGTATGTACAAAAAAAATCGCAAAACTTTTAACTTGCCCTAGTATAAAGTTGTTGGAGTGGCCTATTGTCGGTATCAGCCGGACAGCGAGGGAGTCTATCCCCTTTTCACTAGCGTTAGACCAAGGAGATTGTTTTTATTGAAGTGGAGCGCCACACCTACCGTCAGTTCCTTACTTTACCGCACAGATCAGATTACCCAATTTGTGCTACGCTGGGTTGGCGGGGACCGGCATCGAACCGGGAACCTGGTGATTACTAAGCGGATGCTCTACCGACTGAGCTATAAACGTTTGAAGAATCAGATACTTTGGACTTTCTCTTTGGTTATAGTTCTTGGAGACACACACACACACACACACACAAACTTTGCATAGTAGTAAAGATTTGTAAGGGTCGGTTTAGCTCAGTCGGTAGAGTGCCCACCTAGGAATCACAAGGTTCCGGGTTCGATACCGGCCCTCATCAACTCAGCGTATGTGTAGCATGGGGATCTGTGCGGTAAAGTGAGAAGCCGATGGTAGGTGTGGCGCTTCACCTTGGAGGCCAAAACAATCTCTTTAGTCTAGCGCTAGTGAAAATGAGATAGACTCCCTCGCTGTCTGGCTGATACCGACATTACATCACCCCCGCGACTTTACTTACTTTAATTATTTATAGATTTGTTCTTTTAGTAATTTGTAGTTTAATTTCAATTACTTTTTTCTTTGGTTCTGTACTGAATAAAGATTTAATTCAATTAAATCTGTTAAAAAAATTAATTAATTAAAAATTGTCCTTTTTTTTTTTTTTTTCGACTAAATATATAAATAAATATAAGTAAATCTTCTTATGGTATGACATTACTGTCCAAAATGATATCTTCAACTCCTTACATGTAGCTTTTGGCTATTTACACTTAAAAAGACGGGTCAAATTTTTGTCGTCTCTCTTAGGAAACGGTCTCTTGATTATTGCCAAGTCACAACCGAATATTTTTCTTAAGTTTCCTGTCGTAGATTTGATTAATATTTTGGCTCGGGGGGGGGGGGGCTATTTTCAAAAATAGCAGCCTAATCCATTTCCTTGTGTTAACGAGAATTTGTGTGTCATTGTATAGGGCTAGAAAAGAAGGGAAAGGAAGAGAAAGAAAGAAAAGTAAGAGTCTTGAACAATTTAAAGAAGGAAAGTAGAGTAATACCTTGGTTAATGTTAGTTCCTTAAAAAATGCATACTAAACAAAACTGTGTTATATGGGTCATTATGATAGAGTATGAATAGAGATATAAGTTTGATAGGCGATTTGGTTGATGGGAAATTTTACAAGGAATTTGAGTAATGTGGGAATATGCAATGACTTTACGTCGTAGTTTCTTATATCTTCACTTATAACTGTTATCATAATATTTTATTATCCCCACTGAAAATATTGTGTCAGTAAATCAGTTAAAGATACATTGGTGTTGTTGGGTCTCTACAAGATGGAATGGATTAGTGATGTCTATCTCGCTTATCTGGTAGCGACTTTCTGAAGCTGGTGAAATATCACTTGGTGTTAATGTATCTTATTATAATGGAGATTCGCTGTCTGTCACTAAAACTACATCACGGCTTACGTCACAATACTCTCGGGAATTGCGTAGGTTTATCAATGGGTATTTAATTTATAGTCAAAATCATTAATACATAGAATAAATCTTATTTATTAACTATGTCTCTATGAAAATTTGAGTTAGATTTGCCTCAAAACAGCCCGAGTTATTTGTATGTTTAAAATCCTGCAATGTGTCTTATATATCACTAAGAAATAAAGTTTTACATAATATATGGTGTGGTTAATTTGCATATTTGTTAAATAGATTAAAAATGATTTACATAACATTGAATCCCCAACAAGAATAAACATAACCCAACAAGGGTTGGCATGCCGTAAAATCCAACCAACCAATCCATATAAAAAATAAAAAAAAACTCTTTAGTAACAACTATGCAAAAGATGTTCAATGAATGTGATTCCCTAACTTTTAGGCATGAAATAACCCTAAAGGGGTTGACATGCTGTTAATCAATCAATCAATCAATCAATCAAAAATGTTCTCATTTTTTTCTTTTTTGAATTCATAATCCTTGTTCACAATTGGTAAATTGCTAAAATAGAAGAATTTAAATCACTCTTTTCTTCTGATCCGAATGTTTTTTAAGAACTTGTAACAATTTGGAAAAGTAAAAATCATTTTCATCCTCCAACATGAAACGGTTAAACTTGTGAGGTCAAAGCTGGGATATTTTTTACTTGTTCCTTTTTTGATGGGGTCAAGAAAAAAATAAAAAGATAATTCAATTGACCATTAGAGAAAGACTGTTTAATATTTGTTTAGAGCTTAATTTTATCCATTGTTGGTCATAAGAAGACTAGTAAGTTCATCTTTGATAGATTTCTTGATGACTGAATTTAACCAACCATTACTGAGTCAGCCATTTTTATAATCTATCTTATTAAGTAAAATTATTTTCTTCTCTTTTTCTTCATTTACTTCTTTTTCTTCTTTTTTCTTTAAATCTTCTTACCTTTTTTTTATTCATTTAATCATTTTCCTCCATTCTTTATTCTTATCTTTTTATTTTCCCCTTTTCTTTTTCATTTCTTCAATTACTTGAATACTTCCTCTTATTTCCCCATTTTTCTTTTCTTTTGTAAACATTTTATTTATCCTCATTTTCTTTTTTGCTTCTCGCTAAATTTTAAAATATTTTTCTTTGGTATTTTCTTCTTTTTTTCTTTCTCTCTAACAAATAAAACCGACCCAAATCTTTCTTTCATTCTTTCTTTAATGGCCGGGTTTAGCTAATTACGAAAAAGGAGACAAAGTAAAGAAATAAAATTTTTAAAAATCCAACCGAACAAGGCCAAAATGCCAGGAGAAGACAAGACCTACTTATTTTTTTTTCTATTTCAGTTTCCATTAGCCATTTTGATCCTTTTCAATCAACACCGTTAAGGTTTTTTTAAAACTTATTTTTAAGTGAAATAATGAGAAAGAAGACGTATAAGTTGAACTGCTAAAAGCACTTTATCTTGTGTATAAAAGCAAAACAAAACCCAGTCCCCTGATTTACAATGTTATTCTTCTATAATTGCCTAGCTAATTGTACCAGCTGTGAATCTAGTAATTATAGCAAAATCTTAAAGGTCTATTGTTCAATCCCAATGAAGTGAGGATTATTATTAACAACTCACTCAGGAGAAAGAAATCAGTTTGAACTGAAGACTTAAACATTGCAGTTAATTTTCATCTGTTGATGAGAGATTCAGACAAAAATTGTAAAGAAAATCAACACTAGCAGATAAGAAAGTATTCGGTGCTCTTTCAATATGTGATCTACAGAGTTGTTTACATTTCAATATGTGATCTACCCATTAACTACACATTATTTTCCAATTAAACTAATCCTGTCTTCGTTTTTCCTAGTAGATCACATGCCATGAATAGTAGATCAATAGTAGATCACATATTGGAAGAGCACCAAGTATTCTATTATACATCTCTTGATGGACGGCTTTTAATGTTGCTTTCTTAAATGGTTTATGGAATATTTAAATTCTTGAACCCATCATTGTCCAATACTATAAATGAAGTTTTAAATGTCTCTCTGTTTATATCAATTCTCTTCTATGCCTCATTCCATAATAACTACCAAAACAAACCTATAATGTTTTTTCTTTCTTTTCTTTTCAATCCTCACCACAACGCAACCACTTGCACACTGTCAATATTGGACACCTGTGTATTTGTAAAACCAACTGACATTGTTTATCTGACCTAGGTTAAAATTTTCTCTCATTTTTACATTTCGGACAGTTTTGTTTGTTTGTTTTTTGTTTGTTTTTTTTTCTTCTTTTTCACTTCAATGTAAGTTAATTACTATCATAGGCTTTTCGGTAATTTTCACCTTTAGTTGTTAAAATTCCTAGCATAAAATTGTACGTGAGCATTATCTGAAATGAACTTAATTGTTATTAAGAACACATTTTATGATATTTTTGTGTTAAAGCATGCAGTTGTATTGTTTTCGAAAAAGTTTCTAAGATTTGTTTATTTCGCACGGAGACTTTCAAAATAGCTACCGGCTTAGTTCAAAATGAAAGTCAAGGGAGGTTACTCTAATTGCCTTATTTGCTAGGAGTTTTAATAACTAAAGGTGAAAATTACCGGTTTTTATGTTCCTTTATTATTATTATTATTATTATTATTATTATTATTATTATTATTTCACTCCTTGTGAGTTTTTCATGCCATTAGTTGATGGTCTTTCACTGGAGTGACAACAAGTCTCCTCAGATCTACAGACTCTTCTGAGTATTCTAGCTGATCTTAACAGTGCTGTTGTTTGGATGGTCTCGATTCTTCCTTGGATTTTCAGTTCCTCCAGACTCTTTTCCAAACTTTAGTTGGGACCCATCAAATTTCCCGGGGACTCATTCAAATCAAATCCATGCGTCCCAGGACGCACTAAATTAAAAAGCTATCAGCATCACTGCATACATACATACATACAAAAAATGGCACTAATACCGCTGGGAAAGGTATGCATCCAACTACTCTCCCTCCGGTTATTGGTAAATAGTAGGGCAAACTGGGCGTTTTAACCGTGACTAGGAAACCCGTCTAGGAGAAGGAAAAGTCTGAATTCAAACCTGTTGAATTTCGCTTAAGAAATTGACCTTGTGTCACATCCTGCTCGTACGAATGGGTTGGTAAATATATGAAGATCTTTATAATATAGAAACTTAATCTTTTTCTACAAAGTAAACTTTGTATACATGGGTTAAACTTGATATTTCAACAATATCCTGTGTCGGTGTTGACACAAGGAATTAGTCGAGTGGTTGTCTTTCATCTTCTTGTCATATTTGTTGTTATATTGGCAAATTTGTCAAGGGAGTGTTATGACATGATTTCCTTTAAACCAGTAATGATCATAGAAAAGGAATGCACTTGCTATAGGAATGTAATAACATTGTCACGAATGTCCTCAATTTCAATATATGATAACCTAAAAGAAAAAAACAACCACTTGGTTAAATCGAACTTAACGGACCTAAATTCCACCATCGTATTTCACCCCGCGGAAAGAAAAAAATATAAAAAATCAGGGAATTAACTGAATATAATGAAATTTTAATGAATAATAGGTATAATGCACTAGTTATTTTATTTAAAAACTTTTACATTTATTTTTTTTAGGTAAGTTAACTTTGAACCACGTATCTTTGAGAATCTGTGCTACGCCTCAAAGATACATGGTTCAAAGTTACGTAGTTTCGGTTACAGGCAGTCACCGAATCTCCATTATAATATGATAGGAGAATATAATGTGACGGGGTGGAGTGAGTATAGAGTGACTAAAAACAGAAGGATGTGCTGTTGAGGGTCTAATACTTCAAGTGGCCAAGCAGATAATGATTATAATGATAACAGCCACTTGTCCCCCCCCCCCCCCAGGAGAAGTTGATGAATTTCCAAGAAATAGATTTGAATGTTAATGTCTTGAAATAATCAGACATTAGTATTATTTGGATTATTCAGACTATTGTCTTCATCTTTATTGTTATCTGTACAACGTTTGGGCCGATGTGCCCCCCGGCCTTCTTCGGGTATTTCTTATCGAGCTCGGGTGCCTTCTCGAACTCGGGAACTTCTTTTCCATCACAGAACTTTGAACCCAACCCTTTATTCAATCCATGAGGATATCCTGTTCTTATTCCACTAGTCATAGCTGGGGTACAGGTGTTAAGCTGTGCTAATTATAATTCTATGATACTGTCGCCCTCCATGCGATGAGAACAATAGTCCGAATAATCCAAATAATACTAATTATCAAGCCTCATCTCTAAAAATCAGAGAAATAATCAGACACTGTCAGAAACATTGGCTTTTATGCTTGAAGATATTGTACAGTAGACCACCTACCAATCAATGACTGCTCTCTTATAGTGGTTTAGAATAGGCCAATTATATCCCTTGTAGAGGGGGGAAGAACCTCCCCCCCATAACAAAGTGGGGTATCCTGGGTATGACACTAAACTGTATCTTTTGGTGTGGTTCCAGTTTTAGAGCTCTTGGGAGTGTGGTGTAATCCCTTATTGCCATTACTCCCAGGTTCACTCTGACCTGGAGTGGTAGTATTGTTGCCTGAAAAATTTAAATAATTCAAATTATCAAGGCTTGTCTCAAAAATTTCAGACAAATGATTTATTTAGTTTCTTTCTTTGTTTTCTTTCATTTTTTTTTCATTCATTTTTTATTTTTACATTCGTTCTTTTTTTTTTTTTATTTTTTCATTCGTTCTTTTTTTTCATTCGTTCTTTTTTTTTCTTTCATTCATTTTCGTTCTTTTTTTCAAATTTTTTTCCTTCGTTCTTTCTTTTTCTTTTTTTTTATAAAACACGTGTCCAATTTCTCACTTGTGTTCTGTTTGATGGTTTTTTAATTTGACCAGTAAATATGTTTTCCTTCAACTCATTCATTACCGTGTGTGAGAGAGAGAGAGAGAGAGAGTGTGTATACATATGTTCTTACTTAATAGCAATCATATCCTCCAAAAAGGCCTAATTCAACTGACCTTACAATAATTCTAATTATTTATTTCTATTTCTTTTGCTGGCTTACTCCTTCCCACTCCACTGTACTATGTTCCGTCTCAAATGAAAAATTGTAAAAAAAAATAATAAATAAATAAATAAAAAATAGAGCTCAGTTTTGTAAAAAAATAAAAATTATTATTCTAATTTAATCCCATTAAATTTCTTTCTTTTTTTCTTTTTAATAAATTTGATATGAAACCAAAATATTCAACGTTTTTATTACCTACCATCATCATCATGGCTTGGTTTCATGAACGAAAATTAAGGGGGTGGTCCATATTGACTGCAGGCATGTTCATGGCTGGTAAGGCCAATGCAGGACAGTTAGGTATGGTTGCAGCAGAAAATCTGGTCAGTGTTTGATGACCTTGTGTTGTGGTTCTTCCTTCTATGCCTTTTATCCCGGAGGTTGGCCCTGGGTATTTTTTCAAAGGAGGGATCACATAATTAGTGCTTAGATACCAGGCATCAGGATTCTTAACTAGGGTGGACCATAGATAATGGTTGATGTAACCGGCACCAAGGGATTTTTTCAAGTTGTCCTATTAGGGTCCCATCTATAGGTTAGATAAATCAAAAGATGAATTTATAAAACTGTATATAAAAAAAGAGTTTTAAAAAATTGAATATCCAACAAAAATGAATAAAACAAAACGTCTTCAGCATAAAATAATCTAAGGTTTGACATGCCAACCAACCAACCAACCAACCAACCAACCACTCTGTCATGGGGATTCCTCAAACCTCAAAAATATACCATATATATATTTATTTATTTATTAAAATTTCTAGCATAATAATTTTGTTTTCACTTGATAAATGTTAGATTTCAGAGTTGTTAATTATTACATTGTTTTTTTTTTGTTTTTTTTTTTAATTTATAAAATTTTGTTTTCTTAATTTTCCAGTCAAGCACTTTGTTGCAAGATGGCCCAAGAATATGACACATTTATGGAATCAAAGAAAAGGTATGAACTCTTTATGATTACATTTTTACAAATTGTTATATATATATATATATATATATATATATATATATATATAGGTTGTCTGAAACTATCTGTTTACAACTTATTGTGCTATTTAAAAAAAATGTTTCTCATATCTTTATGAATAAATTGGAGGAGTTTATCTGTCCTCTGCAGACGACCAAATAGTTTGATATAAAATTATCAGATTTGGTATATACACTTATTGAACCCCTGTCCTGGGTATGATACTAAACTGCATCTGATGGTGAGGCTCCAGATCTGGGGAGTATGGAGTACCTCTTCATTGCCATTACTCCCACATCCACTCTAACCCTAAGTAAGTAAAGTAATCTCAATGATCTCATACCTAACCTACCTTATACTTAGTTTAACTAAGGAATGACATCAACTTAGTTAAGTATAAGGTAGGGTCATGATGAAATCATTGAGATCGAAACCATGGTAGACTATTAACACTTTTCCATTATTATTATTACTGCTTTTTTTTATTATATTGAGTACTTTACTAATGCCATTGGAATGGAAAAGTTAAAGTGCCAATTAGATACTAATATATATATATGTATGTGTGTGTGTGTGTGTGTTATTTACTAAGCCTGGCTTAGTTGTAGCACAAGGCCAGAAGTATAGGGCACCTAGTGAGAATCAAACTCATTAACAATGGTCTGCTAATCTTGCTTCTTAACCATTACATCACGTGATATATATAGCTTCTGTTGTAACAGCAGTCCATGATAATATTGATACTTCTATTTAAGAAGGAGGGATTTTATAGTTATCTCTATTATACTGTAGCCCTGTCAGCTAGGGCTTTAGAATACACCGACTGCACCTCTACAAAGGAGTAAGACTCCCCCCCCATGGGGCCCCCTGTTGGCCGTGGGCTGCAACACGTGATGCTTAAGGATGGAACTCTGGTGGCAGAGCAGTCCATAACATGGAATACTCCACTTTGGCCCTTCCTTAGGCTAGACTGGTGGTCGGTCAGAGAGGCCGCCCCTAATCAATTAGCTGGTCACGTCAAACCCTAGCACCTATATAATTATCTCAACCCTATTGCCTTTATGCAAGCCCCAACCCTTTTTCATATATGTACTAGAAGGTGGTGGTTGAGAATCTTAGTGTCCTGGGTATGATGTTAAACTCTATCTGATAGTGAAGTTCCAATTCTGGAGCTCTGGGGAGTGTGGGTACCCCTTAATCGCCATTGCTCCCGGATCCATTTTGACCCGGAGTGGTAGTACCTGTTAGGGTCCAATCTATGGGTTAAATATAAAAAAATTGAGATATCCATCAAGCATGAATAAAACAAAATGTCTTCGGCATAAAATAACCTCAAAAGGGTTGACATGCCGTAAAATCCAACCAACCAGCCGAATGTATCAAGAATTTGTATGATTATAAAATGATGTTCAGTATGGATTTTCACCCCACAAAATTATCATTCAATTGCAAATTGGACTGGAGATTGCTTTATTCTCAAAAAGAATTTTAAGTGAATTGTGCTAATAAAAAAAGATTTGATATGATGTTTTTTTTTTGTTGAATTATGGTTACCAAACATAATGAGAAATTTAGTAATAGATGTGTTAGAAAAGGTTTAGAGAGGAGTTGGGTGCTAACAGATGATAGACTGTTTAAGGTTCACCTAATAATAAACTATTAAAACCATTAAAATTGTCTTAATGTTACCATAGGTAAAGAGGGACTTTAATGTTATTTTTTTGTTGTTGTTGAGATGTACTCTAGTGTGTTGTACTTTGATTTGTAGGTTTTTTTTGTTTGTTTTGTGTTTTTTTTTCTTCTGTAGAAGTTATCGGCTGCTTTATTGCATTCCCCTTACTTCTTAGCAAAGCTGTGGGTTTCCTTGAGAATTCGTGTCGGACCCAGATCTCAAGAAACAAACTACTTCTTGAGCGTGAGAAAATGGTGAGGGAGGAAAAAAAAAAAAAAGGGCGGAGAAAGAAAAAAAAAAACAATAAACAAACAGTAAAATAAAAGTGCTTTCTTAGAAAAAAAAAGGCTAAAGGAAGTAGCAAGGGGGCTAAAGGGGGGAGGGAGGGGAAGTAGAAAAAGAAATAGTAATGAATAAATTGGCTGGAAGAAGAAGAAAGAAAAAAAGGTGTATACAAATATGAAGGAAAGGAATGAGGAAAAAGAATGAATTAAAAAAAAAAAGGAACGAAAAAAAGAAAGAAAATAAAGTAATGTAAGACTTCGTTTCTGATGAAGAGAGAGAGAGAGACTGACCATAATTTGGGTAAACAAGAGGTAAATAGAATAGGTGGGTTGTAAATGGGAATAAAGAGACGGGCTAGAGAGAAGAAGGTGATGGGGCCAACTAGAAGATTGCAATTAGGGGTTGTTTTGAGGTTTGATAAATATTAAGGGATATTTGAGGTTGTCATATGAAATTTGTTCAATATAATTCTTAATTTAATTAAACAATTTTTAGTTTTTTTTATTTTCTTTAAAAAATGTTTGTGTTTGGCTAAATGTGTTTTAATGCTTGAAACAATTGTTATTGTTTTTTATTTTTATTCTAATTTTATTATTTGCAAATAATTCTAGTAGAAATGTGTATACTCAGGAATGGTGTAAGGGTTAGAATATTGAATTATTTATGGTTCAATCATATTTTTTAAGTTTTGTAGATTTTATGACAAGGGTTATTCAATGTTAAAAATTAAGTTAAAAAATACACACACACACACACACGCACACGCACACACACACACACACACACACACACATACATCCACATACGTACATCTTTCTGTCTGTCTATCTATCTATCTATAGATCTATGACTAAAAATATCATAATATGATATTTTTAGTAATAGATCTACAAATATAATGATCATATTTGCATATATGTATATAACTCAATTGGTAGATCACCCGCCTAGAAACCATAATGTTTTGGGTTTTATACCGGCCCTCTTTTTGGTTCCATAAATTTTGGAATGTTTGTGGCATGTGAAGATATTCCATAGAACAGCAAACCCAAACAAAACAAGGAATTTTCAAGAAAAACGAAAATATTCCTGAAACAGAGGAAAGAAAAAATGTCTGAAATTGAAAAGATACAAAAATTTGGAATATTCCAAGTTCAAGAATTGGTAGTTTATGAATCATTTGAAATTATTTTCTTAAAATTCTATATCAAGGAATAAAATGGTGGTTAATGGACTCTCTCGTCGATTTCGTCACATGAGGGTTCATTCAATGAACAACCTACACAGTGTTTTGTTTATAGTGGTGAAGGCTTGTGTTGGACCATCCGCACTTTTTGGCACAGTCGATAGGAAAGAATTGGTGCACAATTAGAATGCCACAAACCCTATCGACTGACCTCAGGTTTTTCAAATTCAGAGTTTTCCTTCTCCTAGACTGGTTACCTATCCAAGGTTAGAGCCTAGGCTGCCCTACTATTTTACCCATACCTGTAAGGAGAATATATGGATTCATACCTTTCCCAAGGGTATTAGCACTATGTGAAATGCAAACAGCCTTGCCTAGGATTTGAACTCGGGTCGATGAGTCCATTTCCAATGACTCTAACCATTATGCCACGCGCCTCCGCAAGGAATACACCCTAAAGTTGCCCCTGACCATATCGCCAATGATGTAATCTCAAGATCATTCTATAAAATTATGTTGAACAGTGAAATTTCCATAAGAATTAATGCAGATAAAGCAAAAATTCTTCCAAACTATAGCTGTATCAGTGCTAATGTATGGCTGCACCACTTGGACTCTAACAAAATGGTTGGAGAAAAATGAACTGTATAAGGATGCTGTGTGCTGAAAGTAGCACCTCACAAAAGAGCGCTGTATGGCCACTTGCTTCCTATCACACAAACCATCTGGGTAAGATGAACAAGACATGCTGGACACTGCTGAAGAAGCAAGGACAAACTCATAAATAACGTTCTCTGTGTGCACCTACACATGGACACACTAGTGTGAGACAGTCAGCAAAAACCTACATTGATCAGCTCTGGATGGATACTGGATGCTGTGCAGAGGACCCAGAAGTGATGGCTAATAGGGATGGGTGACAAAGAAGAGACATGGAGAACTGTGCTGTAAGCACGACGATGATGATAATGATGAGAAAGACCCCTGTTTTCTAAGATTTATTAGTTCATTTTCAAGTTGATCACAAAAGTGTTAAATCTCAAAGAATTCTAAGAAATTCCTTGATAAGTTAGAGTAGGTATTTACCAAAACCCATTTGCCACAGTTAGGATGTGACACAAGGTTGAAAGTATGAGGCTTCCAGCATGGATCAAACTCTCTATTCAGTAGTAATGGATCTGTGAGACTAGTTTGCTAACCATTACTCTATGATGATACAGCCATAACTTAGAGTATTAACTATTTAAATTTTTGTCTGTATTTCTGAGATGAGGAATTTAATTTCCATTTATAATTCACTGATGTGTTCTCATCTTGTTTTTTTTTGGGGGGGGAGGGGCGGTGGCACTCGCCGTGGCGTAGTGGCTAACGTGCTGGACTGTGACATTGTATTAAGTAAGTTTGAACTCCAGTCATGATACTACGTTCACTTTCCGACTAATACCTTTGGGAAAAGTATGAACCCCTGTTTCCCACCAGCAATGGGTTAAATAGCACCTTTATTGTTTTTCTACAAGGATGGCTTTGGCATTAAATAACACAGAGTTTAATATGTGATTATAACAACCAAGATGAAGATACTAGTTTGAATATATATACAATGATGCTAAATACATATCTATTAGAGTTTTTTTTTTTGTTTTTTTTTTTTTGTTATTTTTATTTTTGCAGGTAAGAAATATTGGAGTTATTAAGAGTAAAAGAATTTCTTTAAAATATTTTGGGGTCTATGTTGTGTTTATTTCATAAAGGACAGCTTCTTCGTTGTTCTAGTAACAATATTTTGATTAATATTTTGTGACTATAACAACCAAGATAAGGATACTAGTTTTAGCATATAAGTATGTATATGATAATGCTTAAGAAATATCTATAAGATGTTTTGTTGTTTGGGGTTTTTTGTAGGTAAGCAATATTAGAGAATTGCTTTTTATAGTCCCAATGTTTTGGCCAAAATTTTGTGACTATAACAACAAAGATCAGGATACTAGTTTGTGTATATAAGTATATAATAATGCTAAATAAATATTATATATATATGTTTTTTTAATTTTAATTTTTTAATTTTAATCTTTTTTTGTAGGTAAGAAATATCAGAATTATTTGTTATAGTCACAATGTTTTGGCCAAAATTTTGTGACAATAACAACCAAGATGAGGATACTAGTTTTAGTATATAATAATGCTAAAGAAATATCTATAAGCTGTATTTGGTGGGTGGGTGGGGGTTGTAGGTAAGAAATATCAGAGAATTATTAGGAGTAAAAGAATTTCCCCCCAAAAAAAGGTTTTGGGTCTG
Organism: Doryteuthis pealeii; assembly: GCA_023376005.1. NCBI lineage: Eukaryota > Metazoa > Mollusca > Cephalopoda > Myopsida > Loliginidae > Doryteuthis > Doryteuthis pealeii. Next base: position 10,214,986 of record CM042150.1, read on the forward strand.
TGTTGTGTGTATATTTCATGAGGGGCAGCAAATAAGCCAACAATAGATATAGTTTTCTCATTTCTACCCGTGGGAACTTCTTGTTCTGATCAGGATGGGAAAGCGAAAGCAAATTCTCAAAGGAGAAAAGAAGAAAAAGAAAAAAAAAAAAAGGAAAAAGAATGAAGAAAAGAAAGAGGGGGAAGGGAGAGATACTGAAAAAGTTGGTCAGAAGGTTTCTTGAGATTACATAATATGGCGCTAAAAGTTTTAGTGACGTCAGGTCGCGCGAAAATGAAAAAAATGGTGGCGGGTGTGTTTGAGGAGGGTTGGGTGGTGATGGCTGTATATCCTTTCGGCTTTATTTCTTCAATTTATTATTTTTTTATTTTTTTTTTTGACATTGATGTATTTTGATACAGGGTACAAAGTTGATATCAGGACTGTTACTGATGTTAGGGTCACACTTAGTTTTTCAGAAAGGGACATATTTTTGGTGAAAGTTTTAAGGAAAGAATTTTTTAAAATCCTACCTCCCTTTTATATTTATTTCCTTCTTTTCTTCTTTCTTGCATTTTATTTACTTTCTCTTTCTTTTACCTCTATAGATTCTTTACTCTCTCTCTCTCTCTCTCTCTCTCTCTCTCTCTCTCTCTCTCTCTCTCTCTCTCTTGTTTAACTGCACCTCATGGTGAAGTTCCAATTCTGGAGCTCTGGGGAGTGTGGAGTACTCCTTCATCGCCATTACTCCCAGGTCCACCCTGAGTGGTAGTACCGGTTAGGGTACTATCTATTAAATTAAATAGAGAAAAAAATTAAATAGAGAAAAAAAACACGAGTTAAAAAATTTGAATGAAGAATGAATAAAACAAAACGTCTTTGGCATAAAATAACTCAACAAGGGTTGACATGCCAAAAATCTAACCAACCAACCACTCTCTCTCTCTCTCTCTCTCTCTCTCTCTCTCTCTCTCTCTCTCTCTCTATGTAACGTTGAAAGCACCAGTTCCCTCTAGATCAATGAAGTTAAGCAGCGATGAGCCTATTCAATATTTAGATGGGTGACCATTTAAGCAATAGCAAATACTGCAGGCAATCTAATATCAAAATGACTTGATTCGGCATTAAATGACCCAGAAAGGGTTGATATGCTGTAAAACAAAACAACCAAACCAATTATTATTTGTCTATATTTTTGAGATGTGAATAGTTTTGATGTTTCGGACTGTTGTCCTCATCTTTATTATGCCTGAACGTTGTATTTATATATACCACAATAAAGATGAGGACAACTGTCCGAAACATCAAAATTATTCAAACCAATTATATTCCATCTTCTCTTTTCTCACACTATAAACTTTTTTTTATTATTAAAATTTAATTTCATTTCTTTATTTGTTCTTTGCCTCTTTTTATTATTATTATATTATTATTATTATTATTATTATTATTATTATTATTCTTTCTTTCTTTCTTTCTTTTTCTGAAATCACTCCATTTTCCTATTTTCATTTGCTTATGTTGTATTTATTTGAAAGTTTTCTTTTTCATTTATTTATTCATTTTTTTCTGCCTCTCCCACAAATTCCGCTCCCAGGGTCGAGTTTTGGGTTCTGATTTGGTTGAAAAGACAACTAAGCAGAACAAAATTACTCATTCACTCAGCTATAACTCGCAATAGCAACAGGTTATCTCCCCTTGTCTGCTCCTGCTGATGCTGATGCTGGGTGGAGGAAGAGGAATGTAAGGAACTAGAGGGTGGGGTTCTGGATAATTAGCCCAACCCTCTACACCTACATCCCGCTGCACCTACCCCCTCATCACCCTTTACCCTGCCCCCCACATGCCTTTTCCTTTGCCTGGTTCCAGCTGGAACCGGAGCAAAAGGTGATTGAAAAGTTTTATTTATTTTATTTTATTTATGTGTATTAGAATCTGATAGGCCTGTTTTTCCATTAGGATTTAATAATAATTTCTTCATTAAAATACTTAAAAATCTATTTAACAATTTTTTTCTCTCTCTCAAAAGCCTGGGAAAAAAGCCTACAGTAAATTATATATTATTTTCCCAGCTCTTAAAAAAGTTGACTTAAGTACCAGGCAAAAAAAAAAATCATTAGTTTGCAATATGGATATACCAGTCACCAAAAACTTAATTGGTCATCTATTAAATACGAGTAAGTGTTAGAATTAGTTAACTTAGTTGATTTACTATTATAACCGTTGCTTTTAATTATATGTAAATACTGGATTCTTATATTTGTACTAACCAGATAAAATGTTACTTACTTGTGGTGACCATATTATTTGTTAAAGGCAACCACTTGTTGATATTCCTAGTCATTGCATATTAAGTGTTTAGTAGACTTATAGAGCTGGTGAGAGAGAGAGAGAGAGAGAGAGAGAGGAGAGAGAGAGAGAGAGAGAGAGAGAGAGAGAGAGAGAGAGAGAGCTATAGAGTTGCTGTTTTGGTTAATGAGAGAGAGAGGGGTGGCTGATGAGAGGGTGAGAGCAATAGAGCTGGTGTTTTTGGTTAATGAGAGTGCTGATGAGAGAGATAGAGAAAGAGGGGACTGGTGACAGAAAGAGAGGACTGATGAGAGAGAGAGAGAAGAGGGGGAGAGATAGAGAAAGAGGGGACTGGTGACAGAAAGAGAGAGGACTGATGAGAGAGAGGGGGGTGAGACTGATGAGAGCTATAGATCTTTGTTTACATCCTGAACTTGTAAGTTTATTTCTCTAGTTTCTCTAAACCATTGACTCATATAATCAGTTAATATTAGATTAACATTTTCTGCCGAGTCTGCAAGACGATTAAACAAACTGTAAATATGAGACGCCATAACAAGAGAAGAGAAGATAATGAGAAAAGATAACAAAAGAGAAGAAGAGGGAAAAATATTTGTGGTTAAAATAGATGTTTAGAAGATAATAAATGATAGAAAGTGGATTGACACACAAGTGAACTATGAAATAAGTTAAACATTAGAAGAAAAATAAAGACTTAGTTTTTAAAAGGGGGGGGGTAGTGTGCCTCATCTCCATTGGTTATCTCCCCTTTATGAATTCTTGCTTAGCTTTGCATTTCTCTTAATAAATAATTCCTTGAGATTTTAATTTTCTTATATTTAATTGTATATGGAATACAAAGTTTTCCTTTTCCTAGACTGGTTGCTTTAGCAAGGCTAAAGAACTTAGTCTACTTTACCCATAGATAGAGGGAGACTTGGATTTTCTTATATCTAATTGTATATAGAATACAGCTGGTTTGAATTCAGAGTTTTCCTTCTCCTAGCCTGGTTGTCCTTGGTTTGAATTCAGTTTTCCTTCTCCTAAACTGGTTGTCCTACCAAGGCTAAAGAATTCAGTCTGCTTTACTTTTTACCCATAGATAGGGGGAGACTTGGATTTTCTTATATCTAATTGTATATGAAATACAGCTGGTTTGAATTCAGTTTTCCTTCTCCTAGACTGGTCTTCTCCTAGCCTGGTTGCCCTACCAAGGCTAAAGAACTTGCCTTTACTATTGACCATAGATAGGAAGAGAAGAGATAGATTCATGATAACTCCTTGAGACTTGAATTTTCTTATATTTAATTGTATATGGAATATAGCTGGTTTGAATTCAGTTTTTCTTCTCCTAGACTGGTTGCCTTAGCAAGGCTAAAGAACTCTGTTTGTCTTACCCATAGCTGGGGGAAGAAGAGATGAATGCAGGCTTTTCCCAAAAGCATTAGTTCAAAATGAAATTCAAACAACCTTGTCCTGGATTTGAACTCTGATCACTAAATCCATTTCCTGTTATAAGTTTGTACAAAACAGAAGCCTTGTTTTAAACACTTATTTCTTGTAGATACATTTATAGAGACTATTACTTAGATTTGCTCCTCCTAAGAATTTCAAATATACTATATATTTATGTATATTTTTTTACTTATATCCACCCCTTTGGGGATTTATCATCTTCTTTCTATAAACTCTGTCTGTTTGTAACCTTCCCATCCTGTTTCATCTTTTTATTGTCCTGCTGCTTTCCTCCATTTATTGGATGGCTATATCCATAAAATGGATATTTGGGGCCATTTTATGCTTACATCTAACTTTGTACAGCTGACAAGTTATGAGATATACAGATAAATAAAAGACAAGTTTAATCCTGATCCATTTCCTTAAAGGAAGAAGAGGCAATGGCTATATCAAGTTGTTCAAGATGTTATTGTCCTCAGGTTTAATTTCTCTATCTTTAGCCATTAAGAGCTTTCTCTACTTATCTTTTGGTTAGTTAGTTAATTAGATTTTATGACATGTCAACCCTTGTTGGGTTATTTTATGCTGAAGACATTTCGTTTTATTTATTCTTGTTGGGTATTCAGAATTATTTTAAAATTCGTTTTTAAAAAAAATGGTTTTTTCAAGCTCATTTTTTTTCTATTTAACCCAAGATTGGACCCTAACAGGTATTACCACTTTGAGTCAGAGTGGACCTGGGAGTAATGGTGATGAAAGGGACTCCACATTCTCTAGAGCTCTAGAATTGGAATTTCACCGTCAAATAGAGTTTAATGTCTTACCTCGGATATTAAGACCCTCAGGCACCACATTCTAGCACATATATGGTAAAAAGGGTTGGGGCTTGCCATAAGGGCAAAGGGGTTGGGACAGTCATATAGGTGCTAGGGCTTGATGTGACCAGTCAGTTGATTGGAAGGGGACTTCCTCGACCACCAGTCTAGTGTAAGTAAGGGCCAAAGTGGAGTGTTGCATGTCATGGACTGCTCACCCACGAGGGTTCTCTACTTATTTGTATTCTCTTAAAAGAAAAAGACGACAAAAAAGAAAAAAGATGATCAGTTTTTATACAGTTTCAGCCGAAACGTGTATATACAATAAAGATGAGGATAACAATCTGAAAAATCTAAATAATACAAATTATCAAGACTCCTCTCAAAAATTTAGACAAATAAGAAATTATTTCTGCTAGACTATAGGTCTAAGCCTGCACACACAAACACTCATACACACACACATATATATATATATATAGTTAGGTATATTTATAAATAAAGAGTGCTCAATATCAGTGACTCATGTATTGAGCACTTTATATTTGTTATATCGCTGTCTTATCATTGGGAAACTTGCATCAACTAACCATTGTGACCATTTTCACCAGTAAGTCACCTTTTCCACAAATACATATATATATATATATATATATATATATATATATATTAGTTGTTATAATTTTGCGTATACATATATATCTTTATGTATGATATATATATATATATATATATACACAGACACACTCAGTTGCATGTTTAATTTTCATAGTTTTTATGAAAATGTATATATATATATATATATAAGTATATGTAAGAATATATTTTGCATTTACGGGTGTATGTTAAGTATGTTTCTCTTTACATACAAAACCAAGTAATCATATTTCATGGACATATATTTGCTTACACACACACACGCACACATGCACATATATATATATATATATATATATATATATATATATATATATATATATATATATATATAATATGGGCTTATAAGATATGCATGTTTTCCTGCTTGTCACTGGGTATGTCCTGTTTGTGGAGTGTGTAATCAGGCTATCTTGGATTGTCTTGTATAGAAAAGTTTGCAAGTTTAGCAAAATCAGCTGAGCAGCGTGGGAATCTTGGAACTGGTCTGGTTCCATCTACAAATTTGGACCTGATATGTGAGCACATGGCCCTTGAGCCTAAGACAGTTGGGTGGCTGTTAGGGTGGGTTGACACCCAAGCTGGTGGATGGGGTGACTGGAAAGAGTGGAGGAGAAGCTGCGACAAAAGAAGAAGAAAAAGAAACGGATGGAGATCGAGTAAGAAAGGAAAAGAAATGGAAATGACTGGAACGAGTTAATGAAAAATAATGGGGTGGAAAGGGAGAAAGTGAGAGAGGATGTGAGAGAGAGAGAGAGAGAGAGAGAGAGAGAGAGAGAGAGAGAGAGAGAAAATGATTGGAGAGAATGATAGTAGAAGAATGAGAGAGAGAAGATGATTGTAGAAAGATAGAGAGATTGTAGAAATATATATATATATATATATATAGAGAGAGAGATTGTAGAGAGAGAGATTGTAAAGAGAGAGAGAGAGAGATTGTAGAGAGAGAGAGTGAGAATGATTGTAGAAAGATAGAGAGAGATGTTGATGTGAGATAGTGATACCCGAGAAAGAAAGAAAATGTTTGAATGAAAGGGAAAACAGAGAAAACATTTGATGCTTGAAGAGAAAGATTTAGTGATTTAGGATGGAGGGGGAGACAGAAAGGAAATGAGAGTGTGAAATGACGAAAAAAAAAAAAAAAAGAGCAAAAAAAAAAAAGAATACTTACATTTATATGTTTAAGAGATTTGAGAAGGAACAGAGATGGCGCGAAAAAATTGGGTTGAAATGGCGGGAGTTAAGAGAAAAGAAAGAAAAAATGGAGAAAAAATAATATAAAACATTTTAAACACAAAGAAAAATACAAAAAAAAAAAAAAGAAAGATAAATTGATAGAAGTTCTTGGGAGAAACCATCTTAGATACTGGCTTGTAGAATTACCAAATGAAAAAAAAAGAAAAAAAGGTATCAAAGTATTAAAAGATTAAAGACAAAACAATAAAGAAAAATAATACAAAATGATAAAATAAAATAATGAAATAATAATAAAATGATAAAATAGAATAATAAAATATAATAAAATAATGATAAAGAAAATAAAGAAAAAAACCCTGAGAATCCAATCTTTCCTTTGCAGACATAAATAAACACTTGTTAATTCAAGAAATCTTTATAAAAAAAAACAGAAAAAGAAAATATGAGGAAATAGGAAAAATCTGTAATTGCATTCAATTTTTTTCCTTTTTCAAAAGATTGAATTGCTTCACCCATATTTAAAGTCTATGTATACCATATATGTACTAGCGCATTCCATTGACTTGATAAGGTCTGTTCAGTTTGTTAGAAATGTTTACTCTGCAAGGTTCCTGGTTCGATACCGATCCTCGCTAACTCAGCACATGATAATCTGATCTCTACAGTAAACATCTGGGAGTTGACTGTAGGTTTGGCGCTCCACCTCAGCAAAAACAATAGCGCTAGTGAAAAGGGGAGATACTCACATTGTGTAAGAAGGGCATCTAATTGTGGTGTAATAGCAAGTTAGTTTCACAGATCTATTACTAATTAAATTATTTGTATTATTTAGGTTTTTCAGACTGTTGTCCTCATCTTTATTGTTATATACACAATGTTTTGGCTGATGTGCCCTCCAGCCTTATTCAGATGTGTTTTGTCAAACTTGAGAACCTTCTTGTTGAACTCAGGAGCCTTCACAGAACTTCAAACCGAACCCTTTATTGAATCCATTGGGATAGATTGTTTTCATTCCATCAACCATGAAAAGAAATGCCTAAAGAAGGCCAGAAGACACATCAGCCGAAATCTTGTGTATATAACAATAAAGATGAGGACAACAGCCTGAAAAACCTAAATAATACAAATTATCAAGACTCCTCTCAAAAATTTAGACAAATAAGAAATTATTTCTGCTAGACTATAAAATACATCTTAGGTTTGATTGGTTGGTTGGTTTTAAGGCATATCAATCCTTGTTGGGTTATGTAATACTGAATCATTTTTTTCACAAGTAATTGTATGGTTGGTTGGTTTTATGGCATATCAATCCTTGTTGGGTTATGTAATACTGAATCATTTTTTTTTCACAAGTAATTGTATGGTTAGTTGGTTTTATGGTATGTCAACCCCTGCTGATTTATTAAATAGAAAAGTCAGTCTTATATATTTTTCTATTTTTCACTAATTAAATGGTTTCAAGTAACTAATGATAATCATTTGTAACCAATTAAAGCTGCAAATATTAAATATTATTTTTTCTTGTGGATGTATCGTCGTCGTGGGCGGCCTAAAGTCGGTATCAGCCAGTCAGTGAGGGAGTCTATCCCCCTTTTCAATTGCGCTAGACCAAGGAGATTGTTTTGGCGTCTGAGGTGGAGTGCCACACCTACCATCAGCTCCTTACTTTACCGCACAGATCCCTGTGTTGTGGATGTATAATTAACCTTTATAATTGCTTTATATTTTTTCTAAAAGAAACCTGTGATATAATATTTGTAATAATAATGTTTTTTTTGTTTTTTGTTTACTTCTTAAAAATTCAAAATGATGATCTGCATCTTTGGTTAATTCTAAACTAAATTCTTGTTTACAGGTGGTTCTGCCATGTTGACGATGATACATATGTAAATGTACCAAAATTGGTGACACTCCTACAGAAGTACAACCATACGAAAGATTGGTATCTTGGTAAACCCAGTTTGAAGCATCCAATTGAAATTATGGACAGGGATAGTCCTAGGGTAAGTTATTCTAATTGATATACCTTCATATTGAGCCCTTATGGCAAGCCCCAACCCCTTTTTATCATATGGGTGCTAGAAGGCGGTGGCTGCGGGTCTACATGTCCTGGGAATGACGTTAAACTCTATCTGATGGTGAGGTTCCAGTTTTGGAGGTTTGGGGAATGTGGAGCACCCCTTCATCACCATTGCTCCCTGGTCCACTTTGACCTGGAGTGGTAGTACCTGTTAGGGTCCCATCTATGGGTTAAATAGAAAAATGTATTTATAAAAAAATTGTATTATCCATTAAGAATTGATTTATTTCAAAAATTTATCGGCATTAAATGACCCACTGAGGTTGATATGCCGTAAAACAAAACAAACCAAACCTTCATATTGAATCTATTTAAATAACTGAATTGTGTTTGTGTTGTATTGCGAGGTGGAAAGATATTAACATATTTGATAAGCACCTGCAACCGGTGCTGAACGGATACATACAAACACAGAACAAATAAGTACAAACAATTAACAAGACAAACTCACACTAAAAGAGGAGGGTCAGTTCGGTATAGCCAACACAGCAGTCTGAATATTATTCAGCTATTTAATCTGCTTTAATTGTAGGCTATTTTATGGCCATGAGCCAGTCCATCTGGTAGAGTGCTGAAGGGCTGCTAAGGCTATTAACCAGTCCATCTGGTAGAGTGCCAAAGGGGTGTTACTTACTCTACAATAGTTTGTTAGTCTGTCTTCTAGTGACAAAAAAACAGTTTGATGTTGAACTACCAAATTTGTTAGGAGGAGGTTTCTAACACTAAACAATAACCAGTGGGAAGCCATATTGCTGCAAAATGTAACTAATTGGCTTAGGATACACTGATTGTATCCTCCCTGCAAAAGAATAAAAAAAAACTCCCCCAATGGGGTTTCTTAGGTATGAGGTCAAACTGCATCTGATAGTGAGGCTCTAGTTCTGGAGATCTGGGGAGTATGGAGTACCCCATCATTGCCATTAATCCAAGTTCCGCTCTGATCCGGAGTGCTAGTATCTGTTAGGATCCCATCTATGGATCAAATAGATCTGCTTAATTCCTATTTCTATTTGATTGGACCAGATGCAAAAAGAACTCTTTAAGAATCAACTAGACAAAAAATGTAAATATGAATATACAAGGAACATCATTCCCTAACCTCTAGACATTAAATAACCTGAGATAGGTTGACACACTGTTAATCAATCATATATTAGTTATTGAACCCAGAGGAAAATATTATAATTCCTAATACACTAGCAGAAGTCGTAGCAGCAGCTTTTGCAATATGCTCAGAAAATCAGTGAGACAAAAATGTAAATATAAATGTGCAATGAACACTATTCCCTAACCTCTTGGCATAAAATAACCCTAAATGGGTTGACATGCCATAAAGGTCAATCAATCGGGACATTTGTCTGTTAGTCTTACTGTGTTTGTGATACAAGTTTTTACCTTTTTATCCAGTATAGTCAAGTACTTCAGCTAGTATTATTTATATCTACTAAAAAAAAATTGATGGATAGAATTTATTGAGGTGCATGGTGTAATGTTTAGAGTCGTAGGAAATGGACTTGTCAACCCAAGTTCAAATCCTGGACAAGGCTGTTTGCATTTCCCATAGCACTAATACCCTTGGGAAAGGTAGGCATCCAACTACTCTCCCTCCAACTATGGGTAAATAGTAGGGTGGACTGGGTTCTTGAACCTTGGTTAGGTAACCAGTCTAGGAGAAGGAAAACTCTGAATTCAAACCTGTTAAACTCTGCTTAAGAAATTGACCTTGTGTCCCATCCTGCTCATGCAGAGGGGTGTTAGTCTATATATATGTATATACACACACACACACACATATATATATATATATATATATATATATATATATATATATATATACAAGGTGTGTAAAAAAAGTATTGAATTTTTGTACTTTTTAACACACCTTGTATTCTGAAGAAAAAAAAATGAATGGAATGTTATTTTTTTTCCAGAATACAAGGTGCATCAAAAAGTACAAAAAATCTCAATACTTTTTTTGCACACCTTGTATACCAACGTGTATGGTTAACACTATCACATTTGGAGAGACAGTAGTAAGCCAACATACAGTATTATTAGGAGAGTGCTCAATATCTGTGATAGAGCAGTATTAATATATATATATATATATATATATATATAATTCAGACTGGGTCTTAATGACTACTAATTCATTTTGACTTTGTTGGTCATGTTTTTGTTTTTTTGATAGATTTTGGCAAGTTTATAAGCAGCTGTTTGATATTACTCTCTCTCTCTCTCTCTCTCTGTGGTTTGAAATAGCTTTTGTTTTTAGCTTGGTAATTATTTTTGACTTTATTACTTGGCTCTCTAAAGAGTCCCTTCTCAATTTAAGCATGACTTTTGTTTTTTTGTTTATTGCATGGTTGGAAATTTGAAGTAGATACACCCACCCCCAGTGCATTAGCACTAAAAAAAAACAACTCTAGTTGTTAGTTATTGAATTTGTGAACACATTTCTAGCTATATACATGTTGTCACTTTTCTACTGAATTATTTTTTTTTATCCCTATGTATCTATATTTATATAAATAAAAAGCGTACATGGGTCAGCTGGAAAGTTCATAGGCTGACCAAGATGCTCTCATGGAATGTGACCAAATGAGATTTATATGAGGGTCAGCTGAAAAGTTCATAGCCTGACCAAGATATTTTTCAACATAATCCCCCATGCTGTCCACACACTTCATCTCTCAGTGTTGAAATGGTTGGATCCCATTGGTCACCAAAGTTATCAACAGTAGATATGTCATCATATGAACTTTTCAGCCCACCCTTGTATGTTGTTTTTTTTGTTTTGTTTTTTGTTTTTTTCAGGTTGAAAATTATATCTATAAATATTATATCTAAAAAAAATGAAGACTTACATGTATCTCATTTTCTTAATTTAGATAAATGTTAAAAACATGATTACATGGCCTGAATATTATATACTAAAAAGGTTATTAAGCTTTATATAGAAACTAGCTTAGTTTCTGGTGAAATGGCATGATTATTTATATATATTGTTGTACTGGAATATTCTGCACTCTCTCTCTCTCACCCATGTGGTCTGACTATATATATATATATATGCTGAGTATGGCGTTATGCTGGGCTGCCTTTGAGGATTAGTAGTGTGCCTCACTATTCCTTCTCTGTCTTATTGTATCTCTCTGCAATAAAACCCTCTATCTCAAATCTACGAACATGTTGACTGGTCCTTCCACTCAACTACAACCTTGTTTGATTGTAACCCTTTTAAGAACACAACATATATTAAGAGGCTGGTTATGCTCTGTTGATAGTGCACCCGCCTAGGAATCACAAGGTTTCTGGTTTGATACCAGTCTCTGACAATTTAGTGTATAAGTAGCACAGATTGGATAATCTGATCTATGCAGTAAAGTGGAGAGCTGATGGTAAGTGTAGCACTTCACCCCAGCAAAAAAAAATAATCTCCGTGGTCTAGCTCTAGTGAAAAGGGGATAGACTCCCTCACTGTTTGGCTGATACCAACAATAGGTCATTCTGCCAACTTTAAATCTTTTAGGAAAGTGATGATAATTCTTGTATTCCCTCTTTTTTTTTTTTTTTTTTTTTTTTTTTTAAGATATTTTTGATCAAATGAAATAAATTAGACAATTATTTATAAATAAAGATAAACTAATAAGTCTAGATTTTAGATAAGAATTCAAAACTTTTTTATTTCCCTTTTTTTTTTTTTAAATTCATTTAAAAATCTTTTATTCTTTTTGTATTATTTGTTAGTTGTAGATATCAGATCTTCCCCTAAGAGTAAACTAATCAAGACCATCTGTTTGGGTCAGTCAAGACTTCAGATTAACTGTTGTCAACAGCTTAAAAGACTCCAACCTCCTGTTCTTTTTTAAAAAACAAGATAAAAGAAAAATAAGGAAAAACAAGATTTGAGGGTGGAAGTCTTCTATTTCCCATTTTATCACCCAAAGATTTATTTATTCAAATTAGTTATCCTGTTAATGCTCTATAATAAATAGAGCAAAGAGCTTTAAGCAAAAGGGTCAAACAGTTGTGAGACCAGCTAATTATTTGGCTGTGTTTTCAACTTGGCCTTCTATGAAAAAGAAAGAAAACTTGTAATGAGGCTGATAAATTCAGGCATTTAATTAAAAAAAAAAGAAAATGACTTTAGATGATGATGATGATGATATTATTCATGGTTAACCTTTGAATGCCTTCATGTACAATCAATTATTGTGTCAAACTATCAACAGATACAATGGCAGAATGAATTTCAAGACCACAACACTACTTAATCAGCATAACATAGAATATATATATATATATATATATATATATATATATATATATATATATATATATATAGTATTCTGATGATGCTATTTCTCGAGTAAAACATGCCAATCTGATTTTCCTTACTCTCTTCCTTCTTACACACACACATATATATTGTCATCCACAGACACCATGTTTCGATGCTTCGCATCCCCTTAGTGTGACTAGATTTAGCAGGCTATCTCTGACCGGGATAGAAACCCAACTGATTGATTCTTTTATATATATATATATATATATATATATATATATATATATATATATATATTTAATGTGTCAAAATAAGAGACACAAAGACGTACATAGACCAACTCTACATGGATACTGGATGCTGTGCAGAGGACCTCCAAGGGGCAATGAATGATAGGGACGGTTGGCAAGAGATTGTCATGGATATCTGTGCTGCTAGCGCAAAATGATGATGATATATGTGTATGTATATATATATATATATATATTAGGTGAATAATATCAAATATTTCCGTGATAAGATTCAACCAAAATAGAGAACTCAAATGTAAGTACACATATATATGTGTGTGTGTGTGTGTGTGTGTGTGTGTGTGTGTCAACAGTTTATATACTGCTTAACTTTCTTCAAATTGTTACCTTTATGGCCACTTGTATATTCTGATTGTGATGTGTATATTAGATTGTTGAATTTTCCTTTGTCCAGCCAAATTTGGAGATGGGAGACTGAGGTAAAAAAATGTCCAGAAGAAAATCTATAATACACTTCAATATAGTCATTTATTAGAGGATCTCAAATAACATCTTTGTAGACCACCCTCCTAGTTTTTTAGATGTTCAGGTTAAGAAATTGTATCTTACTTTAGAACTTCCATTGCACTACCTTTTGTTTACCAGCAGCCAAGAACACATATCACCATCATCACCATCATCACCATAGTGGAAAGTAATGAGTGATATTTGCTTTTTATAATCTAAAAAACTTTATTTTTTTAAAGTTTCAGAATTATGAATCCATAACCAAATGAATAGAATATCATTTTAAGAAATGTTTCTGTTTTTTTTTAATTATAGAGAACCCTTAAATCAACTGGAAAGTAAATGATTGGGGCTATTTATCTCCTATATATTCTCTTCAGACCTAGAGCTACATGTACTGTATTGGTTCTCTAGAAGGGCTGCCCCCCCCCCCCAGGTTTCAGTTAAGGTGAGGGGGTAAGGTTGGGAGGTCAAGAAACTGGGCTTAAATACTTTCCAGTTGTGTTTAATGCTTGGATGAATGGGAGTTGGATTAGGATAGATTTCCAGAAAGGAAAGGGAAAGCCAAATCTTAAGGGAAAAAGAATAAAAAAGAAGAGAAAAAGACACTTTTATTTTACAAGTCGAGATAAAATTATTCCAATATTCTGTTTATACTTAAGATAAAAATTAGACAGAATAGTCTAAAACATACATTTTATATATATATATATATATATATATATATATATATATATGGAAGTAAAATAGTGAATTAAATCCAAGTGTGTAGAAAAAAATGGAAAACCACAAAGTATTCCAAAAGATGAGTTCATTCTTGATGGTGAAGTTGATGTTATAACGTTTCGGTTTATGCAACCTTCATCAAGACATTTGTTGAAATATTGTGTAGCGATAGTAGATGACTTGCAAAATAGAAGAAATGTTGGATGTATATGAAGAAAAGAGAGTAACCAGTGTCAGCCTACACACACACACATATATATATATATGTAGATAATATAGTTTGCTATATTCATAAGTAGAGAGTGCTCAATATCATTGATAGAGCATATATAGAAATTAAGCTGAGTTTTCTTTATACAGTTTCTTAAATTCTTCCTTTTTATTTTCTTTATGTCTCTGTTCCTATTCAGTTGTCACTTTAAACTTTTTATCATAAAATTATAGTTGTATTATTGTCAGGTCTATTGAAGTTTATATTCTCTCTGTGATTCTGATCTTGTCATCTGTCATTGAGACAAACTTCCTTGGCATTTATAGTTTAAAAGGAAATTGGTAGAAAATTATCTCAAACGATTAATTTGGCATTAAATTTTTTTTATTTAAATTTTCTTAAAATACCATGTGATTTTATGTATATATATATATATATATATATATATATATATATATATATATTAGTGTTTATAATTGCTCTCCGTCTATGTATAGGAGCCTTTGAAAAAGGGTGGAAGCCATCTGAAATATTGGGTATAATAAAGATCAAAAGCAATAGAACTTTCATTAGAATTTTGTTTTTTGTTCTTATATTTCCTGAAACTTCTAGTGTAACTAAAAATGTTCCCAATAACCATATATAAATATATATTAGTTTGTATATATATATATAATGACATGGATATTTTATCTGTGACTTTAGGTTTCATGCTAGTCTTATTCGTCAATCCTCAGGCTGAATGGAGAAAGTTTTTGAGAAATGAAAAAAGTAAATCGAAAAAATATCAAATAAAATATATACACACAAACTCATATATATATATATATATATATATATATATTATATATATATATATTTATATTATTATTATTATTATTATTTTCCTTTCTTTTCTTTTTACTCTTTCTATCCTATCCTCTTTCTCTAATTTATATCTTCTTCCTGTCTTCTTCCCCTTTCTCTTTTTTCTCCCCCCCCCACACTCTTATTTATTTTTATTTTTACCTCTCCTCTTTAGCCTTTTTTTTCTCCTTTTAAGTAAATAATCTTAAGACTTGAGTTTGAACAAGTATTTCTTGTCTTTCTCATCGAGGATTTATCCTTTTTGGTTAATAGAAGGAATTTTCACTTTAGAAACATTAACCTCATTTTTTTTTTTTTTAACTGGTGTCTAAGATTTTCCAAAAATAAAAAAAAGAGGGTCATTTTTTTTTATTTTGTCCCCTGATCCTCTGACTTGAATCTCACTCATCAACCCAGTCTCTGACTTCTTCTTCTTCTTCTTCACAACCACCTGTGAGATGTGTTTACCAAATAACCTGTCAAAGGAGAATATTGATAACCTATTTCACTTTTAAGTTATGTTTCATGTTGTTTACTTAACCCTTTCTGCCATCATTTATATCAGATGAACCAAATGACAATTTGGCCTTGTGTCAAGAAGAAGAAGAAAAAAAAACAGATTTTGTTGCAATAATAGAAGCACTGGCAGGACCTGTGTATATATGCTGGGAATGACATTAAACTCTATCTGATGGTGAGGTTCCAGTTCTGGAGTTCTGGGGAACGTGGAGTACCCTTTCATCACCATTGCTCCCTGGTCCACTCTGACCTGGAGTGGTTGTACCAGTTAGGGTCCCATCTATGAGTCAAATGTCTTGGGAAAGAAGAGTTGTATTTTATGTTTCCTAAGGACATTATTGTAAAATAGATTTAAACAGTCTCAGCTGGGATTTGAACTTGGTTCAATTATTATGTTTTCTGCACCAATGACCATTACTCCCTCGCCCCACCCACCCCCGTTTCTTCTCATTACAATACCAACAGCTTTATTTACTTATATTTGTGTTCACTATGTGTGTGTGTGTGTGTGGAGAGAGAGAGAGAGAGAAATGTATAT